>JARYHS010013630.1:72789328-73389328 GCA_031002005.1 Vandiemenella viatica | reverse complement strand
TGTAATCGTAATTATAAATGTTATTTTACACAAAAAATAATAAATAAATTCTACGGTATTACTTTGGTTACAGAGTAGACTAGAATACTTGCACTCCATTATATTGCCCGTGGGCAGGCTCAGGGACATTGAACAGTACGTACTAACATATCCTCCAATCCAGTGTCATTTCCAAACTTTGGTGCGTAACTTTAGTTAATATATTTCTCCCCATTTTCCCGATAACCACACAACATATCAGTATAAAAAATTATGATACCTGTAATTTATCATGTACTGTAATGATTATTCTTTTTGAGAAGACTGCATAACAAAGCCTTTTAAGTAGTTGTTGAATTTGTTGAGTCCAGATTAGGCGGTTATCTACATATTCAACCGGAAACGCAATGTAATTTGTTTCACTACTATTTTTTTCTGATATTGCTCCTAAAGGTCTTATTTCTTTAAAAAAAATTTACACATTATATTAGTTTTTTTTTAAATTTGCAATGATTGTTGCTAAGTAGGTTTCTGCGCAAATTGCCACACGAGCATATATTCCATTGCAGTTAATAACTCTAACAATATTATCAGCAATCTGTATCATATTTTAGCTACCATCTAATATATGTGTGAGACCATTTAGTTTATTAGTCATAGCAGAGATCCAAGAATTGATCCATGAGGTATTCGATGTTTAGATACTCTTCAATCTAAATATATAAACTAGCTGTAATATGTACCTTGAACTGATACACATTGCTTTCTGTACTCCAAGAAATGTAGGTTTTAATTACCATAATAAATTATTTGATCAACAAATTAAAAAATCAGGGCATTAATAAATGTATCCAAAGATTATTTAAAAAAATTATATCTGACATGCTGCCTAAGAAACCGAAAATTGCGAAATTTCCTGAAACACATTGATTAAACCAAAATAAATCGTTGTTTTGCACATTGTTCATCCACTATCTTTGAAAATCTTCCTTTCTGTTTTGCCAATGGCGCTAACTGTTTTAACCATTAATTTTATTTTCAGAAGAAAAATTATCTCTAAAACAGAGATTGTAGAGTTGTTAACAATCATCACAATTTTTATCATCCAGAAGAATATTGACAGTACATGTCAATTATACATTAGCTTATGTTACAAATTAGAATTTCGAAAAACTAAAAACTTATTTGGTGTTTCTTGTACAATTAGAAAATGATAATAAGCATGCAATGAATTAACACATATTTGAGTTTCTAGAAGAATAATAATATTTAATATTATGATTACTCTCATGTAATCTGTTTTCTTTTAATATGTGTTTCAATTAAACATATATTCCAATTGACATTTTTCTAGAAAAAAATAACTAATAATTAATTGATACATTTGTACATATTTTCCAAATAACCACACACCATGTCAGTATAAAAATTTGTGATACCTGTAATTTATCATCCACTGTAATTATTATTTTCTTGTGAGAAGATTTCGTAACAAAGCCTATTAAGAAGTTGTTGAGTCGACCATACACTATCAAAGATCAGTAAGCTGTTTTATTTTTGGAGATTGTTTCATAGTCGAAGCTTCTAAAAGACTACCATGTAATGCCTGGTGGCCACAAACAGAATTAAATTAACTAGCACATTCGTTTATAACTCAAAAATAGGTTTTGTAATACTGTTACAATTTGGTAAAAAAAAAAAAAAAAAAAAAAAAAAAAAAAAAAAAAAAAAAAAGTAGCTATACGAGACTCAGCCATATCGTATTGGCTACACCGATTCGAAGAGATTATTCAATATTTTAACTATAATATGCCGATATCAATGCCTAATTTAAAACAAATTAATTAACAGTCACAAAATGTTAGTTAATGTGACTACTAAATACATATTGGTTAATTGCATGAAATAATAAATAAAGCCTCACAATTAGAATGCGTTTTCGAATACATCTAAGGATATGGATGTAAGTATTCGTGACTAAACCTATACCACTAAACCGTGGAAACTACTTTCTGGGACGTAAACACTGACTCAATTGACAAATGTAGCATAGACCTGTAATAAGACTACTTCAGCTCTATACATACATCTCTTCTAGGAAATTACATGGTAATACATGGAACAGTCATAGAAAACTGTATTTGAAAAAAAATATTGTTCGTTGAAAACACTATCAGTTTTGCTTTTAGAAAATAAGATATAAATTCTTATCACACCAGGTATTTTGTAAATACGCAAACCAGAAAGGCCACATGACCCGTTTTATCTGTTCTTAAGAGTTAATTGTGAATCTGCGATGTCACGACTTTGACCAACACAAAATGAAGAAAAGAAGGCTTTTTTTGTTAGTGTTTTGAAGGTGTCTTAAAATTTAAATTTATAACCTATGCAGACTGAACTGAAAAATGTATGGTCTGACACCTTGTAGCATGGTACTATTAAAGGAGGAATGAAAAACAATCCACAAAATTAAGTAATTCATGTGTTTTTGGCACCTGGTGACAGAGTTCTGCATGTGTTAAGGCTCTACCTACGGTGTAACCTGGAATACGAAAATCATTAAAGCAGAGATAAAATTTGAGTAAATTAGTGAACGAAGCGTATTTATCGCAATCTGCGCTGATCTTTAGTTTTCACTTGCAATGGGCACTCACGAAGGTTGCCTCGAGACATCAATGTTGAGACCTTTTATTCAGCTTAAGATGATGCAACATAATACGAAACATTACCTTAAAACCTATGAACAGAAATTTATTTCTTATGCTGTAAATAAAATACGAGTATTGTGAGATATAGTACAAAACTGTAAATCGGAATATACAATCTGTTTCTGTTGAGACAAGTAGCGGATAACGAGATGTATTGCAGAAAAGTTCCTTAAATTTTTCAAAAACAAAATAAATAAATAAATAATAATAATAATAAAATAAATAAATAGTTTAACACCTTAACTTTGTACCACAATTACCATTTCTATTGGTGTTAAAAGTTAGTAATTTAAGGAATAAGCATTATGTTCAGGAATATTTACTCATGTGTGAAATTTAATAACATAGTTGATTTATGTTAATATGAACAAAAGTCATGAGAGTTGAAAAACAGTGATCAATTATTATTTACTTTAGATATTACTTAATTGAAACGATTTAAATGGGACTAGTGTCACTAGTATTATTTCCTGTTCAATAATGCTGCATATTGCGGACGTATTAACGGAAAAAATATTTGTTTCCACGTTTATGTAATCAATCGACAACAGCAACTTTAATGGATGTTTCGTATTGCTTCTAATACCCGCATATTGTTAACAAAGTGTCTCAGACGAAACAGATTCTTTATCAAATTTTGTGATTGTAGGTCTTCAATCCTTTAACTCTTCTCGTATTTCGTACAACCTACTCCACAGTATATTATTTTTCCCGTACCAAATATATACAAGCGCAATTTTCCTTATGTAAACTGGGAACTGGTATTAAAGCATCTTGTTTCTGTTAGAATACTCCTTCATTGTATTCAAGCATGAGAAATTTTACAAATTTAAGATTGTACAAAGCTCTCCAATTGTTAAGAAAAACTTAATTTCGGTATTGAACTCAAAGAGTAATTACTAAAGGTTTTTCCCTACGCATATTATTGCACTGAACATTAAAGAACACACAGTAGTATTTTTCGTTAAACATTTCTACAAGGTAATAACTCAAGAAACACTGTATTTCATGTTACCAGTATTATGAATTTCCAAATATTGATAATACCCCAAAGTGAGCGTAAAATGTGCAATGTGCATAAGCAAGCAAAGATAAATGAAAATAGTTCGAATTTATAACTAATCTAGATTTTCCGTGAGGTCATAACGCTCAACGCATTATAAAATGCGGATCATAAATGTTAGATGCAAATTTCTTCACCTGTATTTCAGAGCGAACTTTAGAGACCAACGTTTATTCTGAAATAACGTTGTCAGTATTTTTCTTGCACTTTTAGTCGAGAAAGGAGTTTCAACACATTTTTTTGTGTTAATGCAATATAGAAGGTTGTATATCTAATAAAAAGTGTTCGTGACATGAGATTTAATATATTGCATAATGTGATATGTTTTGCAGTTTAATACAGCTTTGGCTATAAGACACCGTAAGAAAGGGTTTTATACAATCACTGCGGTTTTGTATAACTTGCCATTTTTATAGAAAAAATTAACAAAATAGATAAATTTAATAGATGTATAAGAAACTTCACCACATGATTACAAGGATTTGATGACTTAGAAGCCATTGAATTGGCCATAAAAATGTTAGCTAACAGAATTAAACCAATAAATTTTGCTTCTTACCATGTTAATGCTATTGCTAATTCTGGTACCTGTATTACTACCAAACTACGTTACTGGCTTTGTTATTTAATCATCAGAAAATATTTTAAATCGTGTTTACGCTCGTAAGATTATCGTCTATCAATAAAAATATATGCTTCCAGTAATTACGGTTAAGATTTTAATCATTTTTTTATTGTGTTAGGGTTGTGTCTACGTATTCGCCGCAGTACCTTAGTAACGCAAAACAATTTTAAAATTTTACTAAAAAAAATCTTGAACAGTATACCCTAAGCAAAAAGTAAATGATTATTCGAACGGAAAGAGTTATTCGTGCGCGGTAATTCCATTTGTAGAAACTTAGCCACGAAACAGGGAAGGAATACGTAAAACGGGAGAGAGGGGCGAGAGGTTGGGGAAGGGGGGGGGGAGGTTTTGTGGATCTGTGGTGCCATCTATTAGCCTACAGCTGAATGACAATAGCCGATGCTTTTGTTATACGCTCGCCGAGATAGCGACACTGTCGTATTTAAAGTTTATCGTACGATGTTTCCTGATTCTTTGTTATTCGGAACTGCCCGACTGTGTATGAATTTTAAGAAAATATTTCTCTGCGCTTTTTGGCAGCAGCATGTTGGTCGGTCGTTCCTTGTAACGGATGCGTAGCTCTCCTCGTTTCCCCTGGACCGGTTTTTTCTGGTCGCGTGATTATGATGTATGTTTCCAAGACTTAGGGAGGAGCCGAATACCTACATAGCTGGTCCAGAAGGGTGGAATTGACACACTTAGTGATCCTCGCAGATTTAACCCTTTCTTAACGGCTTGAACTATTTTAGTGCGCGTTGTTATCTAAATAACCAACAAGGTTAGTATGCGGGAGGAAGATATTGAATCGTTATTTGATAGGTTTTTGAAGTTTGAACGGTGCTGGAACTACTAATAAAATGAATGTAGTTCTCTTTTATTTCCTCATATAGCAGAAAGAAAGAAAATTTTAATGACTGATAAAAAGGCTTCTGGAAGCATCAAAATGCAATTACAAAGTTTTTCCAGAGTCCTGTAAATAGGCAATAAGCCAGTGTGATATCATTAGACTACTATTTGTGACAGCTGTAATAAGCGCTTTTGTTTACTGCTGCATATGAGGCTTAAGACCGAGCTAGATGGCGGGTTTGAATCCCTGTGCGGCCATCAATATTTCGTTTTGCAATAGTTCTCCGAAATCACTCCAGGAGAATTCTGTGATATTCCTACAGAACGCCATGGGAGAATTCCTTTCCATTCATTTCGCTCCTTTTAATTTACCACCTTTAATTATCTCTACGTTGATGAGGCGTAAAGCTACAGTAAAAAAAAAAAAAGGTTTAATATGGAAAATTAAAAAAAGTATGATTTGCAAAGTTCAACATTTATTGCCAGTGATATTCCATTAAAAATCATTAATTAAACGAAAACGAATCTCCGCGTTCCCGTTTTCAGTCTGTTGTTTCAATTTGCATTGAGTGCAGTTATCAAACATAAAACTACACAAGAACAGAACTGTTAGATTTTCTAACTCATTAGTTAATAATTGTGATAATTTTTAACGCGTTTAGGAAAATTGTAAACTATTGTTATTCTAATATTAAGCAACAGAAATTACGATACAATGTTTTAAAATACAATGCGAATTCGTCCATGCTAAGGAAAATTGGAGTCAACTTACTGTTTATATATCAGAAAAATATGATGACGTCGATTAACTTAAAGCTAAAATAAATTTCATAACTTCTTATACAAGCTTTAGTTTATAGTCTTAAGGATAACTCTATTGAGCTTGCTTAGCTTCCGGGGGGATTATCGAGCTGAAGTCAGGGTCCAGTCATTCAAATTATAGCTGTATATAGTTTCCTCAATAGAGCATGATGGAATTTCTTCCTGTTCGTCGTGCCCAATCCTCTCCTGATTAAAGATCTCGTAGTCAACTAACCGTAAAATCTCATTAAAAAATTGAAAAGTTTACAAAATAAGGTTGTGATGAGTAATGGTTGAGAGCTAATTTGAAAAATCGACCATACATTTAAACAAAACAAAAAAAAAATACTGTGCAAAATTTGTATCTCAGTTATCTGTTACGTTTATTAAACTTTTTTCTTCCTTATGAGAAGGAAAAAAAATCTAGCATGATCAATTTGCAATTTACCATGGAGACTTCTAGTAGCGTAGAAAATAAGCCCGGGGTTTCTTACGCGGTGGTATACCAGCGCTCCATGCGCCACGCGGCCCCAGGTGCAGCCATCTGTTGGAAGCCTGCTAAACTACCAGGAGGGGGCATCGGGATTCACCTCACACACTTGTCGCACACGGAAAACTAAACCTCAGGAGTAAGAGTTCGACGGACATCACTGCACCCGAAGTATCCACGCCCGTCGCCGTTATAAAACTGCAGCTCTGCAACTTTCAATCGATGTCTATTGACTTGGCACTGCTGCATTTTGCAATACGGGGGACAGGGAATTGGCAACAACCGTGCATGCCGAACCCCACCCTTTCAGCTCCACCCCCTAAGCTATGCTCGACTCGGATTTGAACTGGGGTGAACAGGAGGGATCTCAACGACAAAAACTAATTCGTACGTCTACGCGGTATTGAAATACAGAACATCCAAACAGCCAGTGTTGACAATTACAGAGGTCTATGGCAGAGTGTATGGATATTATAGCAATCATTCTAGGATTATTTACAAATCGAAATAACACAGGTAATCTTTTGCCATCAAAATGAGAAACCAGACAAATGTTTCAACGGTTAATTTGTTTTCGTGTTATAAGTGAAGTTTCACAATTGTATTTTGGTTCGTTATTATGAGGCTTCTTTTAAAATTCTTTAGTAAGTATACATCATATAGTGTATCCTTTTACGATTTAAGTCATATGTTGCTTCACAAATTGCTTGATACTCAATAATTATTATCAATACTCTCGTAAATCATGGCCATGATGTAATCAGATGCAGCCTGTTCGTACTATATTGCTAATTTGAGTTTCTCTGGTAATACAAAATTCTGATTTTAGTTCTTTTCCACGTATTTGGATTACAAATTTCGTAGACATTGTAATTATTGCCTAATATTACGACGCAACTACTGATACAAAACTAATTTTAATATTTTTTTTATCCAGCTGTTTATGTAGTCAAATCTAAATTTTGGTTTAAAGACGAGTAACTTATAATAAAGTCCTTCGTAAAGATGATGGGAATCTGTTTCCTACCAAAGCTGGAGTAACAGCTCACTCATGACCTTGTGATAATACTTTGGGTTGTCATTTATAGTATTTCCATTACAAAATTTGTTGTTGCACAGAAAGAAAATCGGTGCTAGCTCTTTACATTTTCTGATCGTACTATGAATGTCGTTTCCGGTTGTAATTACATTATTGTGCTCAAACCATTTTTTTTAAACTGCAATAATAATAAATTGATAGCTTGCATAATACCAGCCGGGTTATGGGTTCTCAGATTGATCAGTTAATTGCTAATAAGAAGCTTTAGTTACATTTTTAGAGACTTTTCGACATTTGCTCACAAAATGCAAACAAATTCCACATTATAATAGACGCAATAACAATTACTTACGTTACTTTATTGATTTGCTGCAGTGTTTCATGACATAAAATGATAAGCTAATTTCTGTAATATTGTGTCAATAAACGAGAAATATACGAAATTAAATATTTTATAATATTGATCCAGGATTTATTTATACCAGGTTAACTAGGGGAAAAAAATCCTGAATTTCAAATTGATGCAAGCAAGTTACGTTTATTTCACCGTAGATGGCAGGTACTCCATTTTGTTGGAAACCTGTTGCTAAGGAGCTATAACCTTTTACTTGTAACTAAAAGATCTCTCGCTGAATAAACACAGTAAAAGTTTTATACTGTAAATTAATTAGATTTAATTCTTAAAAAACTTTTGATCGTAAAATCACGCTTTGCTCATGTGGGCTGTATTAAGAGCCTATAATTGTGTTCTGTTTTTCACATTTTTTTTATTTTTTTTGTTTGAGTTACGTCAGATTATCTACGCATGCTTATATTGCTAAACTGATTTATTTATTTATTTTTTAAAGCATTGATTGTTTTCCCATTTTTTCCTAAGGCAATCAAATTTGTTACAACTTATCTAACAGTAATTACTTTAATGTGGAAAATATTCTTCATTGAATGTGATTAGCTTATTCCTAGAAAAAATAAATAAATAAATAAGAATCTTAAGAAAGAAACAGCTAAACAATTTTATGTGTGGCATATGTGAGGGTGAATCAGAAGTTTAATTAGTCTCATTAACTATTCAAGGTAGGGAAAATTGCTAGAATTCATTAAACCGTTTTTGAAACATTCCAAATCGTCAATAGAAGCGTTACGCACTCTATACAAATGATTGCAGGCGCGGCTACATTATAAGGTTCAGTTTGGGTTTAAGCAAGTTTTTGATTTGGTAAATGGCATATTGGAAGCAATGAATAAAAAGTAACTTCTGTACAAGGCTGTTAAATGTGCCAATAGTAATGAATTTCACAGATAAATTATGAATAGTACAATATGGTCTTAGTTTTAAGCCGCGTTTAGAAAATAGGAAGTAATGTGTAAAGCTGGTACTTCTATACGGGAGACATTATTAACTGAGAATGGGGAACGGTTAAATATGTTGCCTTTCCGTAGTCAATTATTGGTCTTGGCTGTGCCGAATAAGCACCATCGATTTACAACTCATATTATATGATAGCGAAAATATAGGCTTCTTTGCACTTCGTTAGTAAATTCATTAGTACAAAATCTATAAACTGTTGCAAATAAAACTCCATAGCAAATAAATAATTGGTTCATTACTTAAAATAAAAAAGACACAATTATTTTGATTTCTGAAGAAAGATGAAACGGAAGACAGCTGTAGTATTTTTTTTCTGAAAGAAAAGCTCTGGGACAAAGTCCAGTGAATTTAAACAGGAAACAACTTTTACTAACACCATTACAATCAGAAACTCCTTAAAGGGATTAGTGTTACAACTTCAAGAACAATAGCCCAAAAATGTGAAACGGCAACAACGAAATTGTTTCAGTTTTAACATTTTACATTCTTTCTAAATTAAGGTACCTCTTTCAAGGAAATCTCTTGATAGACGAAGTATTTAATTTACAAAAAGGATTTATAAGTATTGATTGAAGTATAATACTAAGGATATTTGCAGTGGAATCTGCTATACACTTTTCCCTAATGTCCTTCACAGAAGAAACATCTGAACTATTGCCTAGTTACATCACTATGTATATATTGAGAGAGGGACAACATTCAGTTTATTTTTTCATTGACCTGTTACAAAACATAAAATGTTATTTTCAAAGCTATGACTGACTTAATGTTTTATTTGAAATATAATAAACTCCAAACAAATTTTTTTTTTTTTTGGGGGGGGGGGACGGCGATAAAGCAATTCAAAAACACCAAATGTGAAGTACAAAGTTTTATTGGAAATTATGTACGAATGAATCAGTTAACAAAAGTAAAAAATACACAGCACTCACATAGTAAATGTGCCAATATTTAAATATTAATAAGCTTACGCAAGCAATAGGTAAAAAATTGATAACAGGTGTAAATTTAAATTTCCGCAAAACAGTATCATCTCTAACATGCATTAATGCAGAAAATAATTACGTTATTTATAAATAGTGGATTTAGTTCTTTCATTTAATTTTTAACTGTTATCTCCAAATGATTCGAAAATTCTAACTGATAACGGTTGATCTACATTATTTTCAATTTTAGAAAAACGTTTCATATGTGCACTCAAAGATTTTAATATAACATTATTTTGAATTTTTTAATGACATTACTTATATTTTTTAACGTGTACATATCATCGGTGATAAAATTTGCCTACGAATAATGGCTCCAACATGTATTTTTTAAATACCTCTTCAGTTTACAGCATACTTTACAATTTCTAATCCATCCATATATTTACATAAAATTCTTTTCATTGGTGATTGAAATAATTATTTGCTCAAATTAATACTATTTTATAGCACACCCTGATTTGAAACACCCGTTTTTCCTTTTCAGTTCTTCTAGAATTCCATCTTTAAGGATCTCTAGTATTCTCTGCAAGAACGAAGAATCCTAGCTTTAAAATTATCAAGGAGTATTATCAGTTCAAATTTGCTAGTTTATTGATACTGAAGAGCATACATGCTTTATGTGATGAATATTTTTTCTTGTTGATTGATCTTTTTGTCTTTACCATAATTTTTGCAGTAGAATATCAGTGCCTAAATTACGATGGCTGTCTGATTGAGTCTTCTTTTTTTTGATACAGTCTTTGAATCATTTAACAGGCTGCTATTTGAGTGAAAGTCAACTACATTTCTTTACTTCAAGTTGTCTAGAGTTTTTTAATATTTCGCGTCATTCAGCAAACATTTTCTAAAATAAGGAAAATAAAATAATAAACACCTTGCTTACTCAGTAGTACTTTCTCAAGATTACAATCTATTTAAAATCTTCCAGCATTTTCCTCTATATCATTGCCCTCAATTACAGGTAATTGAACTATTTACCGTGTTGATAAACTAAACTGTGTTTCTCAGTACTATCGAGTACTACCACAATTAATAGAAGTCTAACATTGTCAGCATACCTTTGTATCCGAAAAAAATTAATTAATAGTCACTCCATTCGAGGAAATCATGTTTCACGTCAGTAACACGTTAACAACAAAGTAAGCAATCAATACAAAATGATATTTTTGCTTTAACCATCTGAACAAAATGCAAAGGGACCATGAAAGACATATTCTTTTATTTTTTTATAGTTTTTTAGTTTTCAGTTTTGTGGACACATAGCTGCATGTTCTAAGCTAAGGGACAATTCTTTAGTTTCATTATAATCCATTTTTTTACCATACTAAGCAGGATGTTGTAGCTCTGAAGATGGCCCTAATTTGTTCCCAAATATTGATGGTAATTGGCTTAGAGGTTACATTTGATGCAATGCATTATCTCTCGAAGAATACTGAATATGCATAATATAATGATTGGCTCTAACTCTCGATTCTGATATTGCCAAATGGTTGGGGGAAAAAAAAAAAAAAAAAAAAAAAAAAACTCAAGTCAAAGACGTAAGTTTCATTATGGCATATTCACTTTATAAATTATTATTTTTGTGGCCTAAAAGATCCCCTCATATCGTTAATAGGATAATCTAAAGTATTACATCATTGTTTTGTATTTACGTATCTAACTTTAACCAATTCGAAAAAGTACAACAATTATATGTTGTATAACAATTATTATTATTTTAAAGGCTCCTAACAGTATGAATCAAATTACAATTTTAGGCACGCATCAACGTACTACATTACCCTAAGATTGATACGAAATTAAAATAGTAACGAATCATTAAATATACATAAGTAATTTTCATGGATAGCATATATTTTCCTTAAATAACAGGGCCTGCAGTGTCTATTTGAATAAATTTCAAATATGCTTATATTTCTATTTAAAGTATACAGATTATAGTTATCTAGTTCTTTAGTTTCACTGGTATCCCAATGGTCCTAGTCTATTTGGCCGAAGTCACGAGCAAAATGTAGTTAAAAATAATGGCAATAAGTGCAATATAATAAAATTGAAATCGCAAAATTTTATAAACAAATAATAATTACCATAATAATTAACGCTACAACTGATAATCGATCAGAGTATATAGCAAATTCAGTAGGGATACACTATACGATTTAACACGCAACTTATAATTTACTTAACGCTTGAACTAGGTTTTTTTTTTCCCCGACAGTCTTTCCACTGGTTTGATGCAATCCTCCATCCCTTCCTATCCTGTGCTAATTCTAATTTCTTCATCTCTACGTACCTCTTACAACCCACGTCTTCAATTATTTGCTTCAGATATTCTAATCTTTGTCCACCTATACAGTTCTTACCTTCGACTGTTCCCTCCACCAGCAAATCAACCAATCCAGCATGTCTCAAAATATGACCTACCAGCCTGTCTCTTCTTACTGTAAGCTTCTTCCACAAACTCGATCATTTTACTTTGTCAGTCCACTTAATTTTCAGGGTTCGTCTGGAGCACCACATTTCAAATTCTTCAATTTTATTTCTTTCCGGTATTCCTAAAGCCCATGTTTCGCTACCATAAGTGCTGTGCTCCACACATAGAGTTTTAAAAAGTTCATTCTAATTCCTGGATCAATATTTGAAACTGAAAGATTTCTCTTTTTCATGAAGGCTCTTTTTGCTAGTGCTATTCTGCTTTTAACATCATTCCTGCTTCGGCCATCAGTAGTAATTTTGTTTTCCAAGTAACAGATTCACTTACTTATCCTATTGAATCCGATCCTATTTTTATATTTAATCTACTAATATTAGTATCATTTCTGCTACATTTCATCACTTTTGTCTTGCTTTGATTTATATTCAGTCCAAAATCTTCCTTCAATATTTTGTTCATGACATTTAGTAACTTCTCAATATCCTCAGACTTTTCTGCTAACAAGCCAATGTCGTCAGCAAATCGTAGCATACTGATTTTTTCTCCCTGCCCTGAACACTTATCCCACATAGAAATTTTTAACTGACTTTCTTTATTGCTTCTACATACAAGTTGAATTTTAACGGGGATAGACTACAACCTTAATCATTTCTCCAAAATTCTGTTTGATCTTTCTATATGCAACATTTACTTACCTACCACCATTTCCGTTTCTACTTCTTCGCACTTTTCTTCTAGCCATTTTTCTTTTGCTTTTTTGCATTTTCTATTTATTTGATTTATAAATTTCCTGTATCGCTCTTTTCCTGATTCATCCTTAGCATTTTTGTACCTTCTCCTCTGATCCTTCAACTCCAAAGTTTCTTCTGTGATCCAAGGTTTTCGGGCCGCTTGTCCCTTAAAGCCTAATCTTTCTTTATCCGCTTTTATTATTTCGGTCTTTAATGCATTCCATTCGTCTTTGCTTGTGCTCCTTTCAGAATTGCTTCTTAGACCTAAGTCTACTATTTCTGCAAATTTTTCTCTCCTATAAGGTATAGGGTAATTGAAACAAAAAAAATTATATGAAATGTATTAAATATCAGCCGCATGTTTTGCTGAGCTACGGAGAAAATAAAAAGATTATTCATTCAGTTTTTCTAGACATTTTGAAGAAATGACGCTTAATATCACCGTTTTTGGCGTACCCGTTTATTCTGTTAATTTGAAAGAATTTTGTTGTGATTCCATTGGCAGCCCAGATTCTCAGTTCAAGACGTTCTATTAAATAAATAAAATTACAGAAAATCGAGGTGGTTTTTAAAAGTTCAAAGTGTTTTAATTATGCCTAATATTAAATAAAGATTTTTTCTCATCGTAGTGTTGCTTTTATTTGCATGCAGTCTTTTCTATTACGGTTTCTATTCATCCCTGTTTTTTCGTAACTGCATCTTTACGGAAAGTTTTGTTTTGATACACTCCAGTGTTCTCAAATGTACTTCCACCATTTCGAAGAAGTAAAGAGTCAATGTTGGACTCTTAACCTTATAAATTGTCTCGCCTTTGGTGTTGTAAGAGTACTGTCTAAGTAACAGCACTGAAACGGTAACTGAATGGCTGATGTGGATGATTTGAGGACGTTTTATATGGCGGGAGTCTAGAGGAAAGTTTACTAACCTCGTGGTGTTTGTAAAGCTGCTATAAATCTCTTGTATCTGGATACGCAGTGCTTTTGTCTTCTGTATAGTGGGCTTAACTCAGGAGTTGATAATCAGACAATTTATAGGTACGGCAACCCACGATAAGGAAGATTAACGCTTCCTTAGTGGCTAGTTGCGAATCTTTCCTGAAAAAAGATGATAGGTGGTTAACAATTTATAGAACACAATTTAATGATCATTGATGACTGCAAATATTACAGTTGACAACAAGACCCAAAAAGATCTGTACGGATGCACCTATGAATAATACTCCTGCATCTAGATGAAGATGACTGAATGGCTGAAAAATTAATGTATAATAGAATGGATACCGAATCGCTGGATGGAATGTCCTTGAATTGATGAAGGCCTACGTAGTATACAGACTGAAGCTTAGGAAAGTCGGCTTAGATATTAGTTATCCTTAGTGACTCGGTGGAAGCTGCTGACGGAATGAGAACAAGAAATATGACTTTACTGCGGAAGTAAAACGTCAATAGGCAGTTCAAATTTGTGTTGCTGGTTGACTCAGCACATCAGCAGGTTTTTGCGTACACGTCTGCACTCAGATAGAACTCAGAAACTTAGTTTTGCTGCATCTAACTCCATCGGATATTACATTTACTAAAATCTCTCATTTTTATCCAATAAATCCCAAGGACTCAAATACTCGTCTGAAAATACAATGATTTTTCAAGATATAGTGTTGAAATTCTGTATTTGAATTAATTGCAATGTTTCTCCACTATGCACACCTTCAAGATTAAAAATAATCTTCTGTTTCGGCGGCGGTATGTTTCTTCTAAAATATGTCTAGATTTCATTTTATTTTTCTTTATATTTTATGGAATTTAAGGATAAAGCCCGACATTTATTTTTAACATTTACTTAAGAAAATTAATGTTTTACTTCAGTTGTAAACCCACTGAACAATTCTTTGTTTTTTGTTTTCTAGAAGTTTCTTACATTCATTGGCTTTGTGATTTAACATGAACAAATTAAAAGAGTTGGAACCACGATATTTGATTTCAAAAAAATTTACGGTTATTTTAAGAACGGAGACAAGTGGTATACCTGTGTCTCTTATTGAAGGTGATTATTTATATCCGACCGTCACTATCCAACAGAGCTTAAAGAAGATTTCTTTCTTAAAACCATGTTGATAAAAATCTGGTGCCAAAGATCAGAAAGATATAAAAGTGTTCGGCGAAGGACGAAAACAACGACACATACGAGTACACGCCTTATTTCACGCAAAGTACTAATTAATTTTGAAATAGATTGCAAGAATATAATATTTCTTCTAGATTAAAAATAAAAACTTTGTTGTCAGTAAAATAAACATTTGGAAAATTTATATAATAGTAACTTCTATTTCGGCATCATATTTAATCTCATCATTACTTAATCTATCAGCGATGATAGAATGGAATCTGCTCCATTATTGTCAGCTAATAGATCCGCGGCTAAAAATCTCACAAATCCTGTCTGAATTTAAAAAAATGGAAAAGTAGTTTATACTTTTAGTTGCATTCCATTATTTACTGATGTTACCAGAAAATTAGAAGTTCAGATGGAAGCAAATATAAATATATATATATTATTTTTCAGCTTGAACACGAGTTAATGTCAAAAGCTAGAGGCAGTGAATGTGGTTCAGAATTCAGCATGGAAAAGAGGTACAAGATTTATTAGTTATTCGAAACATTCCAAAATGTCAAAAATGTATTTTGAAAAATGTAAAAGAACATATTAGTAACAGTAGAACACGAATGTAAATTAAATTGTCCAGTTTAGTGAGCAAGCCATTCCGGTATTGTCTTTGAGTCTTGGAAGCTACAGCCGCAACCAGAACAATTAATTCAATATTTCATCTAATAATTAGTATCTTAGTATCCTGGAAGAATGTCAATTGTTTTATGCAAAAGGAAATGTTAAAATATTCGAGGAAAATTAAAATTTAGGAGAAAAAGAGTATTATATTTTATAGATGATACGAAAAAAATCCATGAAGCTACTTCAAGTGGTACTGCTTCCTAAACGCATTTTTCCTTGAATTAAACTGAGTAATAACTTTTTATCAACATTTAAAGCATAAATTCAAGAACAATTGATTCACAAATAAATATAAAAATTCTTTTTGAGAAATTGTGTTTCCAACAGTATATATAAATCATGCACAGAATTTGTAAAATTATTATCTTTATTGTTACTCATTTATTTAAAAACAAATAACATTTACTTTCAGCATTCATTCCACATATTAACAGAATACTTCCAAGCACAATTCGTCCGCTATATTCATCATCTTTTTTCCTACAGACTTGCTCTCTTCTTCTGTCTCCGCCAAAGATGTTCTTTTAACACAATGCTCTTTGCTCATGCATAGTAACTATTTCCATATCTTTTTCTTTTACAAAAATAAATTAAATTAAACACACACAAAAATTATTACCTTTAAATATACACACATAAAACAACAAAACAGAAATAATACAAACAAAACTGTAAGGTACTATGTTTCCTTACATATTTCAACTGAAAAAAATACAAAAATTTCTAAACCTATAAAAATGCATTTTCAGGACGTTTATTATCAGATTCATTAAATTGTCTATCGATTGATAAATATGATTTAAATCGAAAAATTTATCGTCGAAAATTGTATCCGCTTTGGCACATTACTCATTCAGCTGTTTTACGGAAAACATCAATCCCAGGAAAATCGTTATAATTGTCCTGTAAAAGTTAAAACGGAAGATACAAGATTTTTTAGGTTTTTCATGTCAGTAGTTTCGGAAATAACATATTTTTGTAAAAAAAAGAAAGAATTTGAGAGAGTCGGTGAATAATTGATAACTATGAAGTTTATCTGAAGAAAAATTATTCTTAAGCACTGCACTAAACCACTATGACTTACATTCACTACTATGAGATTTTCAAATATGAGATTTACGAATTTTACTGATCTATTCATAGACTATGAGACATGAGCTAAAACGGATGCTAATTTTACGTCAAGAATCAACAATTTAATTTATTAAATAAACTTTTAAAAATGTCACACTTGTGTAACGTTTCGAAGGCCCTCGTTTTTCAACCAAATGTCAATGATTAACTTTTAAACATTAACATTCATTAATCACTGACATTTGAGTTAAAAATGAAGGCTGAGATAGACGCCTTCGAAAAGTCACACATTTTTATGCGGCTGAAAGCCTTATAACAGTTTATTTGTTTACAACGCAGTGAAAAACTTCCAACTTAAATTTAACTTGTTGTTTCTTGTACTTCAAAGATGCAAATTCTAAAGTTAGAAGATCAGGACGCATGTAGATACATCTATAAACGAATACAATATTGAGGTGCAGTGTTCTATCCTTTCTCTGACTGTGAGAAACGTATGGAGTAACGTAATATAGGCTGATAGTTTAGTTCTGCAGAAGTTCGGCTTGTGACACGATAATAAACCATTTAAAATCCCCGCCTACCATCAAAGATAACAAAAGTAGACTGTAGAAACCAAGGACCTCTACCCACAATGAAACCTGAAATATAAACAAACACACACTCTATGGACCTGTGAAAAACATGGCGTGGTATTTACTCTATCATGTTTTGATAACGATAGTAACAGCAAATAATAGTGTTAATGTGAAATTTGGTCAGTGCAGTGTAGTGATTTATACATACAGATGTTTTCTACAAAACCTACACAGAGAAGCTAACCCTGATGATGAGTAAAATGTAAAAAAAGGTAACATGTAAGTAGATTTAATTTCACCCCTACTTTTTATTGTATTTTAAACCAAATGTAGCTAACCAAATGAATAAATATCTGACAGATGTCGCTGATGATGCTCTTGAAATAGAGCGAAACGCGTACGACACCAAAATAAATCAAAATTCAATTGAATTGGCGTGTTATTCACCTTTATAAAAAATTGTTTATGTAATAACTGATTAAACTTGTCTTGGTTTAATGTCATCATAAAAAAATTCGTCTAAACAATTTTGTATTCAAACATTTGTGAACCACTTGCTAAAAATAGTTATTATTAAATACTACTCTAAAAGCCAATCAAAAATGACAAGTTTAACGGAGTATTCTGGCAAATAATTTCTTTGCAGTTCTTTTTTATTTTATTTTCCAGCAGTCATCAGTCTTTCCTCCATCCCTTCCTATCTTGTGCAAACTTCTTCATCTCTACATAACCCTTACAACCCACGTCCTTACAACCCTTATCTACTTCATATATTCTAATCTCTGTCTTCCTCTACAATTTTTACCTTCGATTGTTCCATTCACTGACAAATTAACCAATCCAGCATGTCTCAAAATATGACCTACCAGCCAGTCTCTTCTCTTTGTAAGCTTCTTCCACAAACTTCTTTCCTCTCCAATCATTTCCGAAACTCGTTCATTTCGTACTTTGTCTGTCCACTTAATTTTCAGCATTCTTCTATAGCACCATATTTCATACGCATTTCTCTTTTTTTATGAAGGCTCTTTTTGCTCTTGCTACTGTGCTTTTAACAACATTCCTGCTTCGGCCATCGGTTGTAATTTTGCTTCCCAAGTAGCAGAATTAATTTATTTCTACTATTGCATCCGATACTACTTTTATATTTAATCTGATGGGATTGGTATCATTTCTCCTAAATTTCAACAATTTTGTCTTGCTTTGTTTTATATTCAGTCCAAACTTTTCCTTCAGTATTTTGTTCATGCCATTCACTACCTTCTCAATATCCTCAGCTTGTTCTGCTAACAAAACGATGTCATCAGCAAATAGTAGCATTGCTTACCTATATTGAATTGTTATAAAATAAACCACAATTAAATTTCTCGTCTCTTGTGCTGTAGCAAAATGTTACAGTTTTCAACTTTGTCCAGGTTACAGCTCAGCTAAGCCACAATCTCCGCTAATAGTGCCGCTAGAAAATAAAGCTTCAGTCACACGCAAATTAATACATTCCCTGTATCGCATGTATCAATGTCATCATGCTTCGCTATATAAACTTGATCCAAAATCTTCATGGATTCTTACATCTTTTTTCTTATTATGAAGATCGATGTTTTAACGGCTGACACAGCTTACATGTGGCTTAAATAATAACCTCAGTGAAAACAAATGATGCTAAAAAATAAATCTTATCTATTTATGTTATGCCACGTAATATTAGATTTAATTGTGGTTTAGGCCGCAAAGATCGCTATCAATTTTGAATTTCTTTCATTCGCATTTTGAGGCAATAATGCATCACGATATAAATTTGATCAAAACTCTTCACGTGTTCTAACGTCTTCCTTTTTTATCCAAGATTCAGATCGGTATTACAACGTTTGAAAGGCTGAAGTATCTCCTCAGTGAAAGCAAAGGAAATTTTTAAAAATCTCAACAACTTACGTTATGACAGGTAATATTAGATTTAATTTTAGTCTAGGCAATATAGATTGCGAACAGTGTGGAACTATTTTCATTCAAACGAAATAATGATTTAAGTAACAGGACACTCATGAAAACAATTCAATCTATTAAAAAAAATACTTATGCCCACTGCTGTAAAGTTAAGTGCCAAATATAATAATAATCTAAAAAAAAAAAAAAAAAAAAAAAAACACACACCGCTAACATTGCTAATCGAAAATTAAACGTTTTATATTGCATATCTGTTGTCAAATATTTTGACAAATTCTTTTACTTCGCAAGAATATTAATTAAAATAAGTAACTAATAATTACTATGTCGATTTAAACGTTTCAGTGGTCTGAGGATTAATTTATTCGGGGATGCTTAGCTAAATAAAACTGTTATTAAACAACATACATAACCTAGAACAAAGTCTCTGGTCGTAAGTTGGACAACACAGGAGAAAGCGTGACACCATACCCCACTGTCATAGTGTGAATTCATGGTGTGACAGAACATCGTGACCAAATAAGCGTTTTGTATGAATAGATATTGGAAAAATGACCAGTACTTAGCAATGAAGATTTAAAATTACCATCGACTTGATGAGAGAAAATCAATAAACATATTTTACATGATGTGAATATACTATATCCTAAATTTAGTAGAAATTGAATACCCTGATGTGGTTTTTCGTGTTGAAATGAAGTATACCTTAGCTAAATTAAGATCTGGTAGAACGTAATCAATAGCTATCTAGTTTTTTTCTGTTAATTTGTGATTAAGCTCAACAACCTAATTACTAAAGATCACATTAGGATACATATTAATTTTGATGCCTACTTGATACGACTACAAAACAAATTGTGACAGTCGGAAAGCAACAACGACTTATTAATCGAATGTTGAACTGTTTAATCGCACAGTTTCGTCTCCGAGTGAAGATTGTAATTAAGAAAACCTCAAACTTTAATGTTAACCATTTAGATTATCACTGGCCTTAATGTAAAAAAAGAGAAATTTTCGTGAAAAAAAAAGAATAAAATAAATAATTGATACCAGTTTTCAATATTTTTTGATCATTAGTAAATACGTTTCTGCTATAACTGTTTGAAGATGTCTGGTAAGGAATATATATACAATAGCAAATGATAATACTACAACAATACTAAAAGAAATAAACATCTGAAGCTTTTAGGTTTTAATTGTAAAACACAGCATATTTCACAAACCGTTATCATTATGGTACTCAACAATGAATTAACAATGAAAATGCACTGCTATGGTTTTTGTAAAATTTGCTTGTAATTGAAAATAAAAGCATTTTTTCACTTAAAAAAAGATTCCACTCTGTTAATAATTTTAAGGAACCGGAGATATGGTACATTTAAAAAGAAGAACAATCTGAACAATTAACTGGATTAATTATATTATTAACATATAAGATTTTTCTTGCTTGACAACAATTAATAGTAGCTTCGGAAATCTTACAAGAAACGTGCCAGTATGTATTATGCTTATCTCGCTATTGATTCCAAGATACTCCACTGTATATCACTACATTTCTCACTTGTCTTTCAGAAGCTACATAGAGAAGGTGATTTCATTAATTCTTCTGAAAACATCATTAATGTTCGATTCGTGCATGACTCTCAAGTAGGTTGAAATTTCCTACTTCTTGATAATCGGGCAGAAAGAGTTACATACAGCATATTAACTAACTCTATGGTGTCTCAGAAAAATATCGATTGATGTGGTTATCCTTTTGCTTGTATTTTGAATGATTATACATAGCTGCCGATAATTGACTCGTATTTGTGATAATCCAGATTACAGATGAGGGAACACATGTAGCAAAAGACTATTATGGTGAACAATTAACACTCACATCCACTAAGAAACAGAGTAATTGGAGCTTACTAGACAGTTTTAATGCTTTCTCAAGATGGATTGTTGCATAAAACCGGTCTATAGATTGGTAAAAAAAAATCTACATCAAAATTTGTTAATTTGTCACCACCACATATAGGGAAAGAAATATGTATAAAATTATGTATATTCATTGATCGTTCAGATTCCGAGATGGTGAAGACAACAAAGTTATGTTGTAACAGTTATGCAGAGACGTTTCTCAGAAATCGCAGAGTCCAACAATGTTATGAGTAACCGGTGAGAACATTATTCATAAAAACAGGTTCAGCAGCATCAGTCCATTCTCCAACCACACAATGACGTCAGCAAGTATCATCTCTAAGGTATATAGACATTAAATTCTAACAGTTTAGGTAAATACTCGGACTTTGATACATTAATGTTGGCTGCCTTACGGCTGGAATTTAATTTTTGTAACTATTAATACACGAGCTAGTAAAATGGTTTGCAAATAATACTGAACACTATTTTTCTGAAAGAGTCCAGGAGACTAAATTAGTTCATGAACATACATTCTAGTCATAGAAAAAGTGTAGTCTGACTGCACATATAGCATGTTAAATCTGATTGCTTAACACAAATATTACCACTATGAATATGTATTATTGCAAATCTGTAGAGAGCTGTACCTGTTACGTTGTGCCTTCTGGCCTCATGGAAAAAAACTGAATGGATTTTTAGTGGGTTTTTGCAGTTTCGATGTTTAGTGTTTGGGTAAAATTCTGAGGTAGGTTTTAAAACGCTACGCCCCTGAGGCAGGATACTAAAATCTGCTCTTTACCTAAGTATCTCACCCGTATTCTAATAAGTTTTAAACGCCATTTAATCAATTTTGCTTTTTTTTTAAAGTGTGTAAGCTTAAGTTCTGACCTAAAATTTTATTTACTCATCATCATCCACCCTGTTGTCCCCGACAGCTGAGACAACTTAATTGCGTCCGGCGCCTGCAGGGTTAGCTAATTTGAGTTTTCAATATAAAGACTATGCCGAGTAGAAAAGGAGGAGGTACATAGTTTTTAATCACTAGATTGTTCACCAAAGACTTAGCTTAAATTCCAAAAGGGGCCAGAACCTGACTTCATTGATTCACAACAGAAAGGACATACAGCACTGAACATACGCACGTCACAGCAAATTCGCAAAGAACAGTAAGACGTACAGTACATATGCAAGGGAAAACCACCAAGGTTAAAATTTTTCAACAAAGCTGCTATGGAGGAGTAACTGTTTCCAAGGCAGCCACCAAACTGCGTCACCGGGTAATAGAGATCACATTACGTTGATTGGTGACAGAGCAGGAAATTTATATCTGACAAAACAGTGTCCTGTTGTAATCACATCTATCGATTCTTTCTTTAAGCATCTGTTATTGTGACTGCTAACTCGACAGCTGACCGTAGAACAGCGAAGTCACCAAGTTAAACTGACAGGAGATTGATCGATTCTCAGAGAAGATTTAGTACGGTGAGAATTGTACAGCGAAATATTTATGTGCACAGAATGATTTGTGACAGTAGTACGTGCTGTAAGGAGAAAACTACAAAAAATGTTTAAAAAAAATGCAATAAAGGGATAGAGATATTCTCTGCCCCACGTCGACATAATCACGGGCGAGTCTAGTAATATGTTTACATTCCTTGTCATACAGGAGAAGTTCATCCCTGCATTTTTTTTCTGGGAGGGTAGATCTTCTTCGGGATATATGACCTCTATTTATGACAATGCGTGGGTCAGGACAATAATTACATCCAATGATTGTTTTTTTTTGTTTTTTTTTTTGGTATGAGTGAGTATCTTCTTCGGGAGACCTGACACTTCCAATATGACATACTGACCGGTTTTCCATGATTTCCCTAAATCACTCCAGGTGAATTTCGGGATGGTTCTTATAATAAGGCCATGGCCGAAATCCTTCCAGTTCCTTATCCCAATAGCCTTGCTTTATCTGAAAAGGGTATTTGTAACCTTGCACCAGATCATCTAAAAAAAAAAAATACAATCCACTTCGCCGGAAGAATGAAATATTTTTCAGTCTCAATTAGTTGCATATGGCTAATTTCATCTTAGTAACACAAAAAATTTGGAATTGTCGAAAAAATTACGATCAATTAATGTTCGTCTTATTCAGCAATGATCTCACGAGGTTGAATAACTGATGGTTGTGAATCAACCAATCTGTGTGAACTGCAAGACGCGTCTGTGCGAAGTTTGAAACCAATAATCATGGATATTTTGCATTATCACACTGAAAAGTCAAAGTAAACAATAAAGATGTATCAGAATTGTAACTACAGGAATGATATTATAAAAAACTGTTTAGTGCTCTGGTCTCGCATTTCGGATGACGCCATGTTAGAATCTTCGTCTGGCTATTTATATTTTTTTGTTACATGAATTCCTGAAATCACTACAGGTGAATGATGGGATGGTTGCTTCAAACTGCGATGACAGGGAATTTTTCCCATTCCTTTCCCCAATCCTTTCTTGCCTTTAATGACCTCGATGTCGAAGAGTCATATAGCCATAAGGGGAAAAAAACTATTTTATAATCATTTATATTTAATTTTATGTTATATTTTTCGTTTAATTTAACTTAATGTCCCATCTGAGAAAACATATGGAAGGTCAGTGTTAACTACAATGCTTCTGCCCGTTGCATTAGTAACTTTAAAATACATATTTAAAGAAAGAACATTGGCTGAGACTGTAATGCAAGATGAAAATTGGTTATGCTCTCCATTACCTGATGATCCAAACTTGTTACTACTCCACGGAGTTACTACTTTGTAGCCTAATTTATCTGTGGTGGTTTTCTCTTGCTATCCGCAACGATAGAAGTTTATCTACAGTTCGTTTATTGTATATGGATGACTGTGATCTATTTAATCTCAATGTACTGTGCACTCGGCGTTGTGAATGAATGAAATATGAAAGACAGCAGTGGTTGAAATCCAGTGACGGCCCATTCATGCCCATAGCCACCAAGTGGTTTGCCACCTTCCGCGCGAATCATCATCAACAATGGCTTATGCCCTCACTCCACACATATTGTGGAGATGTGGCAGGGGATAGGAAATGGTTACAAAATTGTTCATTTATTGGAGAGGGTGATGAGAGGATGTACCATAGAAGTTAGGCAATTGGGTTACAAAACTTTGGTTAGACCATAGGTTGAATATGGTGGCGTATTTTTTGGGTATTAAATACAGGATTTGAAGTGTCTGCAAGTATGAGTATCAAGACTTGATTGTGGAAACTATCGCAGGAACCAGCCAGAAAGGAGATGGATGGGGAGTCATTGGAAGGCAGGAGGAGGGTTAATAGAGTGCTGGGAGTGTACAAGGCTTATGTTGGTAATGGGACGTGAAAGGGTATTGGTCGAAGAATTAGGAACAGTGAATGCAAGGGAAAAGATGACCATGAGCACACGCTGCCGCTCAATTTCGTGCTTAAGGGAGGGTGGAAATTTTCTTTTATCTGTAATGGTGTCAGAGACTAGAACAAATTGCCAAGAAAAATGACAAATAGTTTACCAAAAACGCTGAAGGAATTTAAAATTTGTATATCGCATTAGTAGGTGGGGAGGAATTTAACACTCAAATTATATTAGATAATTAAAAAAATACTTCTTTTAATTACGGTTTTACACCTCGTAGACATCGAGTTCATTAGAGGAGGGATAGGATTGGGGTCAAGGAACGGGAAGGAATTCAGCCATGGCCTTATGAAGGAAGCATCCAGGAATTCACCTGGAGTAATAAGGGGAAACCATAGAAAACTCAAATCTGGACGGGGATTCGAACCAGCGCTCTCCTGAATGCGAGGTTAGAGCGTTTACCACTAACCCACCACGCTCGGAAAACGTAAAACTAAAAAGGGCTAATTAGATGACTAAATGAATTACCACCACCGGAGCGTGTTCTCCATGGCAATTACACTAATATAAACTGTTTGCAATTTAATCTAGGACTCTGGCGCGTATCCTAATCGCCAGGAATTGTGCGCCACCTCTTCTTCTACCCTGCTGATTTCTTTTACCGCCCAGATTCGAAACAGCTAACCACGTGTCAGGTGCTGGACACTGTCAAGGTGCCAACGGCGCGGGCAAGACGAAAATTAATCAGATTAAATTTGGTATCAGTTATTAAAAACAAATAGCGTTCTGGCCTCGCATTCGGGAGGACGGCGGTTCGAATCCCCGTCCGGGCATCCAGATTTGGGTTTTCCATGGTTTCCCCAAATCACTCCAGGTGAATGCCGGGATGCTTCCTTCAAAAAAAGGCCATGGCCGAATTCCTTCCCATTCCTTGCCCCCATCCTTTCCCGTCTCTAAAGACCACGTTGTTAAAAAGGGACGTTAAAATGTTAAAAAAAAAAAAAAAATTAAAAACAAGCACGGATGTTAGTTTTTACTCCATTTCAACGTCAATAAGCGTATTGCAGTTATTAAGGTCTGATGCACCTTCCGGAAGAAGGTGAGTGCTTTTTGACACCAGTGAACATGTACGTGTCAATCCGACGGAGGCTACTCTTGGTCTTGTCGGGAGCCCGTGCTGTCGATGGCGGTCAGTGCGCGCTCGTTATTTTCCCCCGCCGGCGCGGTGTTCTTGCTCCATGACGGGCACGTTAACGAATTCGTCCAAATGATGGGCGCGGGCGGCGTCACTTATTCAGGCGGCGCGGCGCGGTGCCCAGGAGGCGGCCGGCGGAACTGTACGTCAGGAGGTGGCGGACGTCACCAATCATCTGACGAGCGGGCAGCGTGCGTGCAGGCGCGCGCGGGCGGGCGACAGAGTTCCCGCATTACTGGGCAGCCCCGTCTGATGAAAGCCGCTCCGCCAACCTTTGTGCGCCTAATGATATTATCTGTCATGCAAGCTTTATACCGGTGCGCTCCTCGCAAAATACATACACATCACACACACACGTGCGTGCTCGCACATCATACGTATGGCTTAGTAATGTTGAAGTGTTGCCAGAATACTTGTACTTCGTTCGTAGTGCAGCAGCGTAAATGCCTGTAACACAGTGAACAGCCTACAAAACAAGAAGAATTTGCCGTCAGAGTCTCGTGTTATTCATATCCACATGCATTTGTGGGTTCAACAAATTAGAACGAGACGTAAACACCGTAATTATCTCTCTAATGCCTCAACACAAATGACAAGAAACAACAAAAGAACATTTTTTTACGAATTGTTTTAATTTTGATGATTGGTTTTTTGTGTTTTTTAAATAGTGAGTTCAAAAATTACTTCCATATTTTTCTGTTACGTATAGTTTTATAACAAATTGTTTGAATATTTTGAACGAAAAGTATGTAACTTTTTCAATTAATTTTAGTGTTATTAAATCATAAATTCATACAAGTAACATTTCTATCATAGTTAAAGAAATTTTTAATCGAAAAACAAAAATATATGTTAAATGCTAAAAGTAACTCTAAAAATAATGTTCCTCTCCCTGAAATTTTCCCTTACCTCTTTTCCTCTTACGAATTTTGCCGAGAATATCTCAACGTAACATCCAACTCTATTTTAGTATCATGCTGAGTATGGAATATACTCCATGAAGTGGCCTCTCCATTTGCTTTATATCCTAATAAAATTTTACGCATTGTTCCTCCTTCGCTTGAATTTTCAGGTAATAGTCCAGGCGAAAATGGAGTAAATAAACTTTGAAGCTCATTTCACATCCTCAATTCATGAAGTTTGTTTAACACTTCTTATACAATAGATATGTAGTTTGGACCCCTTTCCATTTTTCAAGACAATTAATGATTAATAAATTTCCATGCCCTCTTTTGCTTGTTTCAAGTATAGTCTCAAAATGTTTATCTTTCATCACTTTCCCTGATGAATGGTCCTGCAAATGCTGTAGTATACGAAACACACGAAAACTTTCAAAAAATCTGAAATGGTTCTTAGCAGTTTTCTCACTGAACATTGATCACAAATATGGCAGAGAAAATCCAGTGAATTAACGCATCCTCGGGAAGCCATTGTTCTTGAAACCGGCGGTAGTTAGCAGTAAAAAACTCTCCGACTAGTTATAACACTTAACTTGGAATATACACACATGTGCGTAACACAGAGCTAATACAGATACTGATTGAGGAATAGAGAGAATTTATGTCAGAGGAATAATTGAGTTTGAATAGACACAACCATGACACTTATTCGATTTAAACTGTTTTTCAATGGGTTTTCTAATATGATCAACAGTTCAGGGGAATATTCAGAATAGATAATGTTTTCCACTTTCCTAGATATTATTGGTTGAAACATCAATTTATTATCCTAAGTCTTAAGTACATTTACCAAACTCATATACATAATGTCTCCTGGCACATAGTTGTACCAAATTCGTAAAAATTATACTGTGTTTTGTGATGAAACTAAATGATGGAAATTGTACATTATTCTTCCAGTAATCAGCGTCAAAAACTTTAAAAAAAGAAACACCACTTGCTTCACAAACAATTTTTTCATCCAAATCCTGTGTTATTCGTGCAGTCAATACCTTCCGTTTTAGAAAAGCATTAATTGTTTTGTTGAAAATTATTCGTCCTTTATTTTAGTTGTACTGCATATAAAGAAAATTTAGTATCAAACAACAACGCTAACGGACGCTTCCAGGTAACAATGTAAGCTCCAGACACTTCTTGTTACCATAACAATATACAGCAAATAAACTATACCTCAAACGCCACTAAGCGGTTGATTATACTTGTAGATGATTATGGAACTGAGTTATATATAATTTACTTATTTATTTATTTTTAGAAATCTGGCCCCTTTTGTAAGCAGCCATCCCTCCTTACAATACATTATTTACTCTAAGTTTCAAGACGAGTCTCTTTTTGCTGTGCTTGTCTCTAATATCTTCCTGGAGATATTGGCCTCCGAGTTATGCTCTTTCAAAGAATTCTTCCATTATACTTATTTAGCCTCTAAATTGTTTTGTTTGAGAGCTGCTTCCCAGAGTTTGCAAATTGTTTGTCATTTTCTACTCCAGTAGCTGATATAAAATGGGATATATATATATATATATATATATATATATATATATATATATATATATATATATATATATATATATATATATTATTTAAGGCATATATATGCCTTAAATAATTCTGATTTAATAAACGGTTCAGTACTTATTATCCAATTTTACCGAGCTGCTGATGACTCTATGTAAGCTTGTAAGAATGGATAGCATAACCTATGATTGGTGTCTTGGCTGTTCTGGTAAAGCCGCGTCATTGGTAATGACTTGACGTCACCCGAGAAGCCAACAGACTATTGACTACGATTACATAAATTATGATTGTTTCCATTTTCTCCAAAATGTTTATTATTCTTACCTTTGGCATATTATAAAATGTTTCGGTTGAGTATGTAAATACAAATTGCTGTTCTTTACCAGACTCTTTAAAGACAAGCCATTATGTTTAGAATCTGCCAGCGCAAACACCACTCGATTCTTATATACGTCGTTCACCAAATCCTTTCAGTACAAATGGCTTCACTGGTCCCTGTATAATATTATTTTTTTCCCTATTATATTATTACGTATAGTCATATACAGTTTATTTTCTCTTTATTTATTTGTTGACAGCTTCGAACTTTATATGTGTAACATAATTTTACTGTACGATGAATAATTATTGAATTATAAATAATACTTGACCCATTCATTTCTAAAGTATCTATTACATCGTAGTTTAGTTTAATGTTTTAGATTGTTTTCCTTGAATCTTCCTAGAAAAACCTATTACTGCAACATCTCTCTTTTAAGAAATGAATGTCAGCTAGTTGACTGCATACTCCATCAATGTTGTTGTTATTACTGATAATTAGCTTCGGAGCGATGCAAAAAAACATTCAGAAAATTTGTTGCTCTAGCATTGTTGAGGATGAAAGCAAAATAGTGTGTGACAGAAGCGGAAATACGAAACTGAGCATAACACCAATGCTATGGACCAGAAGCTTATAGCCGAACAACTTCAGAGTGCACCGCACACAAATCTACCGACCGTTGTAGGTAACCTGTAATGCTATGGTTCGCATTCTGGAGATCGTCCGGCCATCGAGATTCCAGTTTTCCATAGTTTCGCGAAATCACTCCATGAGAATATAGAGTTGGTTCCTTCCATAGGTCATAGCCCAATTCCTTCCCATTCCTTGCCCCCAGTCCTAACCTCGACATTGACGAGGCGTAAAGACATATGCAAAAAGCAGAAATAAAAATGTCCAAGGTCACATTTTTAGGTAAGAAGACAGCAGTTATCGACAATCTCGAAGTATAACTTCGGCTTTTAACTGACTGTTGTCTGCAACCTGCGTCATGGGCTTAAATGCAGGTAATGTGGTTTATTCATGAGAATAATCTTTTATAAAAACCAATGTATTTATATTTTAAAATGACTGGATAAGTTCGGAAGATTTGTTTTTTTAATGTTTAACTTGTCAGTACTCAGGTATATACATTGGCAGCATGTTTCGTTATCCGCACGGTTTATATGTGTTATTTGACGAATTCTTCTGTTTTCTGGCCAATTCACATCTTACATTTCTTTTAAACAAATAAGTCATCTTTCTGTTCCATGTATTTTAACTTCAGTACTAACAGTATGAGTTTGTTGTCAAAGCTCAAGACAACGACATCTTAATATTTATTTTGTAACTGCCCACATGCAGCTATATCTGTTTGTTTCTGTGGCAGAGTGTGAACTAGAATTTTGAAGCAAAGGCTAATGAATGGCATGCAAATGCTTTATCAAACTCGCAGCTGTTACATAAGGAAATTTAAGGTGCCATACACAAAGCAAGAAACACTGTTAGTGTACACATGCAAATGTTTTTAAGATTATTTTTAGGCGTAACTTAGCACTTTACAAATTCTACTTCGACTGGGGAAAAAATGATTTTAAGGAAAGCTTCTTGTGTGACGTTTTCATGTATATTTTGATAGTCGTTATCTTCATGACCCACAGTTTGTGGCCACTGCCTTGGTCTGCTTTACACACAAGTGTCTCCATTTTCTCCTCTTTTCCCATCGCTGTCCTTCATATACTTTGAACAGACCTGTCCTCTTTTCTGTACAATATCGTTTAATTCTGTCATATATTTATTATTTCATGTTTCCCTGTTTGTTTTACGTTGAAAATTCATTTCATTGACCCTCCCTGGTGTTCCATGTTGCCCCATTCTTACAACATGTCCATATGATATGAGTCTGCCTCCTCCACTCTCTCCTGCAACGATTTCTATTGTATAGTTTCTCTAACCGTCATGTAACTTACATCTATCGAGCTAATACTCGGCTCTTTCGCTGTACGTGATGCGGCACACATGACAGTATGTCTGATAAAATAGTACGTTCCTTCTGTGTGAAACATCGTTGATCTAAATTACCCTTCTGACTCATCTTAAAATGTTTCACCTTCCCTCTCTTCCACAACGCTTCATAAGTATTTAAAACTATTCACGTTCTTTAATGAATTACCTGCCATCATACTTTCCCGCGTTTAGTCTCTCCTTCTTTTTCTGGCTGTGATAATTTACTCGTTATCTTTGTATTAAATTTCATGCCATATGGCAACACAACGTCTTCCTGTATATTTTACATTCACTATTATAAGTGAACCTCCAACCTTCATGCAAAAGCTGCAAATCTTTCCGCTTCCTTCTACACTTTCTCATAGAGGTGAGTGAACATGTCCTGTTTTACCCTATTTCTTATCTATGACCACTCTGCATTTTCACTACTCATTTAAACATAGCTTAAATTCCCCTCATAAATTTTCTTCAACGTGTTTATTATCTGTTACTTTCGGCCATCCAAATATGCCCTAATGTATGCTATAAAACACATTATCAGCATTCAAAAGACCCTCAGCAATTCTTGTGCGTACTTGTGTTTTTCATGCAGTGAATATAAGGTCTGTGGTTGATCACCATGTGCAGAGGCCATACAACTATTTTCTCGGATTTGTTTCAATATTGAACTATATGCTTTACTGTAGGATTTAAAAAAAATAAAAATATTTGGCAAATTCGTTAATGGATTTGATTTCTCAACAATACTTACACTATTTGTTTCTTTTATATTTTTTTTTTTAAAGAAAGAGGTGGTTAACTGTCCCTTTTTAGAGTTTTCCAAGATTTTCCTTCAATACTGTTCACATAGCCATTGTGTTATATTGTTTCCACATTTACTGGGGACCAACATCTGGTACTCTGGTTACCTAGTCCAAAGATGTTTACACTTCTGAATAGCGTAGTATTTTGCTGCGGCGATAAAATAAAAATCCATTTAAAAAAAGGGTAGGTAGTCCATGAACTTTTTGACGCTTGACACGTAAGATGAATATTGTCAGTACAGCGCTTGCTAAAATCATGTTTGCATATTCTTCAAGAAACAAAAGAGCAAAAGGCATTGATGAATATTTACTCTTTGGTATTGGAATCACTAGGGAAGGGGCAATGACCTGCTATGTGGGATTAACTAATATATACAGTGTTATTTGAACAGCTAGAAAACGTTACACTGTTATTCACAGCAACTATTTCAACAGGTTGAGTTAGAACAATGTCTCATATCAGGATACAGCATTATTACAAACAGTACATCTTTCTTTGATTTTGAGTCGCTTATTGTGTAGCATATAATCGAATTCACTTTCCACGAAGATTGTTTTCATACTACCGAAACGAATTTTCGAATCCCTACTTTTCCTCATACGTGCTATACTTTCGTTTTCTCGTAACGTAATTGTTTTTAGCAGGATTATTCATATTAAAAAATGAAATATCACTAACAGTTAAAAATGAAATAAACCTGTTGACTTTTTTTTTTATTCACTAAACCAAAATTCCGCGGAGAAAAATTATAATACTAGGGACTACCACTGTAATAAAAAAAATACTCTTTGAAGTCAGTCGCAAGCCAAGCGAATATTAACGCTATTAATCAGAGACGTTTGCCGTCCGCAGTCGGCTCATTCAGGTTAACATTAAATTTGCGAGTTTTCGGAATTACTCGTGTAGTTTCGCCGTGCAGGCAACGAGACGATGCGGGAAACCTACGTTGTAAGGTCTGACATTCGATGTTCACGAGCAGGGTAAAAATATTTCTACCAAAGTAGCTCGGGGTAATGTTATGGCTTTGTAATGTTTTTCAATTCGGGCTCAGTTCCTACTTCAAAATTGTGTGTTAATTATTACATCAGTAATTTCAATTACCATTATTTTTCATTTTTAAAGTAACAGGTGACTTAATACTAGTTTTTTAAATCGGTTTTATATGTATTAAAAATGTTTTATGCTATACTGAGTCCTTTCGTTGTTATTTACCTGCTTCGCAGATAGTGTTTCATCCATTCTCCAATTTGGGTCTACTAGAACAAATCACTTTCACGTTTATTCTCCTTATAGTTCGCGGTTTAGTTATAATTCTTATTGGCAGCTGGTTACTTTAGGTGATCTAAGATTCCAAGAATCAATTGAGCAAGTAAATTTGTATAACAGTATAAAATGCCATATTTAACAATCAATCCTTTTCTCACAAGGCTCACGTACCAATATTTTCAAAATCTACACTGAAGATCCACCACGCACAATATTAATTACACCACCTGCAATTATTCTGTCGTTGTACCGTTCAAAATTGACATGAGTTGGCTACGCATCTGAAAATCTTCACTCTTATGAATAAAGTAACGTTGTTTCACATAGCAATAACGCACAATTTAAAAAATTTATAATCAATATTATGCAGCCTGTCTATATTTCACATAACTCATTCAAAGGAACCTATCTTGGGATAATGATAAAAAAACAATTTAAATCTATATTGAGGTTCAGCAGAATCGTATCTAAACTCTGACGAAGCAAATTGGCCGTCAACGCTACATTGCAACTCGTCGACCATCTCAGACAATATCTGAGGCATCAAGAGTTCTAGCTCTGACGAAAATAATTATTACTTACCACACCCCACTTACCTTTGATTCATCACCTTTTAGTGACCAACACTTAGTTTAAGAAACGACACAAAAGTGCAGTTACCATGAAAGTCGGTATTAACTTCAAAAAAATAATTCGATCCATTTATTCACAATACTTCTGGAATTACCGCACTGATTCACTCGATTCTAAATGACGAAAGGTCACCGCCCCTGTTTATACATTTTCTCAAATTTCCCGATCCGGTTCAACTTTTCTGACGTGAATCTTGGAGCTGGTTGTTGCACTAAAGTTCACTGGTGGAACACGTTCTCCTAACGATACTCAAACCTTGCGTCAGGGTCTAATGCTCCTAAAATGACTCACGTAACTTTACGCAGACCTATTAGCGTTTATCGTTCAGTTGTCTTACAGGTTTCCTGTTAAAAACTACTTTTTCCTTTGGCAAAGTGCAATAAACAGTGTAGCTGTATACAAATTAATATATTACGCTTGGTACAACTTTAAGAAAAGTTTTATTGAAAATTGAGAAACAAGTGCTATCACTTGAACACGATACGAATTTCTCTTATTACAAGTCGCTTATCAGATTCACAAAAGGACACATTAGTTTCATTCGTGAACAATAATAAACATTAGCTTCCTGTAATGAATTATTCTGAAAATGTGTTATCCACGTGTATATGAAATAACGCATAATTTCAAATACGCTTATAATATTCTTATTTGCGGTGATTAATAAGGAATCTGAAATCTCAGTAGCCCCGCCAAAGTATCTAACGAAACAACTTTAGAAGGGCGCCAAAAATCGCCGGTAGAATATAGGAAAAACGGTCCGTGATGATAATGCAGTTGGCGTCTTTTAAAACGACACAGTAAATGGGTATTACCTAATGCTTGCTATTCGCGATGCTTATACAGTCAGAACTTGCAGCTCAACATACCCGCAAAGAAATAAAATAGAACAAAATCTTGTAGGATACAGTACTAAGTGTTGGTGAAGAAACTCGTCTTTTCAGCAGACTTCAGCAAGAGCGTGGCGTAACAAGTTGTTAATTAAACCGATTCTGCTTTTTATCTGGATATTCTACATTGCTGATTTAGGAGATATTTCTTGATGAATAACTAATACATTGCCTTCGGTCACAATTTTTACAATAAAAGATCTTGATGGTATGTTTAGATGCCGTAGTTTAATACCATTTCTGTATTATTAATTTATACTTATGTATTATATTACAGGGAATAATTTTTGAACTTTGATAACAATTTAATATGAAAATATATATACTATCCTCAACAGTTCTTATTAGACATTAATAGAAATGATGAGTGACTGTGCCCTTTAGTTCGGTGACTTCAAAAGAATGATGCCTGGCTAGATCCATACAACTGAGGAGTTTCACTGGCAATTTCAGTTTGGTTGTGTTATATATATGGACATATTGCATATCATACAGCATTGGTTTCGTATTTGCTCCTCATATCGAAGCACAATATTATAGCATTCAAATCATCCTTTCCAACTCTCGCTCTCAAACATATCACTAACCACATTGTTGTATAATGCACGATGAAAGTTTCATGAATTGCATATAGCTAAATTTTTCACATCAAATACGAAATGTTAACGTTAGATATATTTCCATTTTTTATATCAACACCTTTGCTACATACATAAGTAAAAACTAACAATTAAAAAATGTTACGTTAAAGTTTTAATTAAAGTACAAATTTGTTTCTATTGACACGCATTACCTGAATATATAAATGCCGCACTAATAACAAATACGAGCGAAATACTGAAGACCTGCCCAGTTTAATGAAAATTCTACATCGACTAATTGTCTGAGCAATCCTCCTAAAATCGCGTTTGCTTTCTTGGAAATTATGTAATTTAGGAGATATGACTACTGTGATTGTACTCGAGCTACAAGTAAAGTCGAAATTTTGGAGCACAAGTATTTAAATTTTAATTCTGTTGAATTTACTACTGATATTTTGGTCCTTCACCCCGTGGACAATCGTAAAGTAATGTTTGTTTCACTGCCTAAAAGTCATTTTATATTGCTTTCATGTTGTCGTTGACAAATTTCGATCCTCCCAGCTGCTTCAGCGTATAGTTCTTCTGCTTCCCGATGGTTTTAATTCCTCCATATCCCACTTTTAATAATATCGCTTAGTACTCAGAAGGTCACAGATAGAACTTGGCTGACTCTAGTGAAACTTTCTGTCCTAATAGGAATTCGTCTCCTTTACACGTCCACAAACATTGTAGTTAAAATCACCTCTATCAATTAAAAAATAATTAAAATGCTAGTGAAAAAACAAGATTAAAAATGTCAATATAAACTGGTGCTCACACCAAAATTCTGTAAACATCAAAATTCATAAAATTTAAGTTATTACAGTTTTTTCTTTCAGCAATCATATTTTCTTGAGCCACGTTGTATTGAAGCTATATGTTTTCTCATATATATTTAATATATTTTAATCGTTTCTGGTATCTCTACGGGTAAGCTGTCCCCAATTACACATTTACCTGTTATGAATCTTAATTTCGAGAAATTTTATCTGTTTTAATATTTTTTTCATTTGAAAATACTGAATTCAGCATCACCATACAGGATAAATTTTGTAGTTGCGTATCATTGGCCCACAACGGAATATTCCGTAACAGAAAAATATAAACATTATACCTGTCGTTGACTACAGTCTTCTGCGATTGTGAACTCAGAATATGTTTACTACAATACGTGCAAGAAGCCATGTTTAAAGTGCAATATACATGGTTGTACTACTGTTTTATGTGTAAACGCAATGAGTAATTTGATTCACAGAATTAATTGAATAATTGTTCGTAAAGAGTGTATCCCTGAACCCTTGCTCGACAAATAAATTTTTAACTGGCTATTTCTTGAGAATACAATTCTATCATCCTTTTACCACTACCTCATTCTTGTCACTGAGGGAACTCTTCTGTATTTTGGTGTGTTTCGCATATGTAGGTTATGTAGGATACTACTGTCTACTTGTTTCAGATGTGATACGCTCGAAATATTTTAGACAGTTGGTATATTCAAACTTATTAAAACGTTCATAAAATCTACAGACGTTAGGAATGCATTAATATTTTTCTTGATACATCGCTTGTGGACAGAGTAAATAGCAGTTCTGACAAACAATGAACAACTCTGCATTTGTTTTCTGAAACGACGTATAGAAATAACACACTTGATATTATTTCTTTCCTTCTTAATCGAACATTTTCATGAGCGTGCCATAAACAGTTTGCATTTTCCTTTCAATTTTTAACAGCCGTATTCGTTCATTATTACTTTCCACTAGACTAAATGTCGCTACAAAATTATTTCCCTTTTCGTTTTGTTACTACATAGGTTCATAGCTTCTTTTCAGCTCTTATTTACCTTATCGGCTATCAAATTTCGTAAGACCTTCTCTACACATTTTATCTTCACAACGTTTGGCCATTGACGCTGTGATGGTCGGTGAAGTTCGCGACAGGTAGTCAGGCCTACATATGGCATAACGGGAGGCAAAGGTTAAGTGAGAAGTCGAAGTTTGGTTTGGAAGACCTGGTACACCTTAGGCGTCGCTCTCTTGATAATTTATTTGATAAGTTCTTGACAGATTTATTTCCGGATGACGGCATACATATCTAACTAGCAGCAGCATTCATTCCCTAGATGACTGATAAAATAATATAAATTAGAACGTGAAGTGATTCTGTTCTTTACTCATTTTTCGCTACGACCTATAAGGGAAATTGAAAAATGAGGATTTTTTCGAATGATAAAACTTACAATCCGACGGGAGTAGGTCCAGAAGAATCGCTACGGCTAATCTGATATGGATTTTTCATGGTTTTCCTAGTTCACTTCAGGCAAACATCGAGATAATTCCTTAAGATATCTCACGTGAGCCTACTATCTTGCCATGCATATGAGTACAGTTTACAGTTTAGAATAGGTGCACTGCACACTCCACCACCCACTTTGTAACAGTGATATTAACAGTTACATTTGAATACCAGCTGGAAGAATTCTTTCAATGTACTGTTTTTCTTGCCTTCGGATACCTGCTCAAACCTACTACCAGTAAAACGTACCGTAGCATGTTAATTGTTTGTTAATCGCAACATCTGAGATCTTGTGCCTAACTCCAATCATCTTCTAGATATATAACCTACCTGCACTTTCCACTTGAGACACTAAAAAAATCACTGAAATGAAGCCAACAGAACTCTATTTGGCATATTACATTTCTTCAGCATTCTCATTAGTTTTTAAATTAAATGATTTTACGTCTGTTTTCTTTATAGCTACGTTGTTGATCGGTTAATTTTCAGCCATCATTGTATGCATACTTTTCTCTAGGAATATAAAGTCAAACATAGTGCTGCAGATGATATAACTAACTGCGTTATTAGTTTGCAAAAGACTTGAATTTCGTTCAATGTGATCCCAATCGTACCATTTTTTCATGATACCTGTAAACATTTTAGTAGAGTAACGTATCCATTCGTCTCATTCTGCATTAGGAAGAATTTCATAGCTGGTAACTCGCTTTCTCTTAGTGACTGAGATAGGACAAGGCAAAAATAGAATTTCGATACCCATACAGCAATATCTTATGACCAGAAATAACATTGTAACAATCCAAATTTTGAGGCTGATATCATATATTTAGAAAGTCGGTCATCTGAAACATGAGGCTGAAACAAACAATGCTGAATTTTTTATTTTTAAAACTAAAATACCACCTGTTAACAGCTGTTTCAGTTAACGTTTACTCACTAGACGCGTTTCGCCTTTGTGGTATGGAGAACTGCCAGTGGCTGTAAATGTATATAGTGCTATTGTAATATCTGTATTAATAAAAAAATCGTTGTATAGATGCATTGTTCTGAAGAACATAGCGCTGATTATCAAATGTAGGTCGAAAGCAGAAGTTCTGGGATGTTTCTAAACCCGTATTTAATGCTGATGTTCAACATTCTATTTTTTTTTTTTTTTTTTTTTTTTTTTTTTTTTTTTTTTTTTACAAACGTTAGCATTTTAATTTTGAATTCGTTTAACTTCCTCTTATTTGAATTCAATTTTGCGGTGTCTTCGATGCTGTTTTGCTTATTTATACAGTGGTTGCCACTATGTCTGAAAGTATTGTGTATTTATTAAATGATTTTTGATTTATACATTTATCACAGTAACATTTTTTACATTTTCTGCTACTGGCAAGGACGAAACTCCTCTGGCGAATATCAGTAAGTGCTATTAGACTATGATAAAATTTTAAAAAATTATGACCTAACTGCGAAAAATGGGTATAAACCAACGTATTAACCAGCTTTTACTTTGGTGCCTTCGTCTTGACAGGAATGGACCATGTGATTTGAAGATCAAGGAGGGCACGGTGACATGGTGAAGCAAAAAACTTCAATTTTCCTGTGGAGAGATAAGATTATCTTATTATTTTAGGCAAGATAGAACAGCCTTTCGGTGTTTGCACTACGGATGACTCGGTTTTCTAAATTTACCTCCTGCTGCAATCCTAACAGCCCATTACAGCGATAACGGTGTCTTACCGCATAGAAAATTCAAATAGGTAAAAGATTAAAAACAGATGATTAGAGGAATGGAATGATAAAAAAAATGTGATTTTCAGAAATAATGGATTGATTTACGAAGATATTAATTACAACCTTACGAGCATTATACGGAATAGAGAAATGAAACAAAATAAGTTATCCATGTTTACTAAGTTCTGAGATGGAGAAAAAGTATTCGGTTAATTTTTATGTCAAAAAATGTTCTGAACAAAATTCAGGGAAGGTAGAAGTAAATAAAATTATCCAAAAGTGTACAGCAATGTAAAACAATGATTTACAAAACAACTAGATTTGATTCAGTAAGAGATTGGTCTAACGTTTTATTGTATGCCAGTTTTATTCAATTTATTTATTAATTGAGCAATAAATGCAATAAAAAATCCAGACTTGAAGGAAAGTATACAACATTGTAACCAGCGCTCATGTTATTCAGTTTGTGTATCTAATACGGAAAAAAAAGGAATCTTCGTGAACACGTAGCGTTTGAAAAGGAAACGGTAAGTCTCACAGCCTTCTTCATGACATCGTAATTTTATCCAAGACAGAAAAGAATGTGGAAGATTCGATTTTAGACACGTTAGTTAAGATGATATTTTGTTGCATAAGAGCGTTTATAGAAAGAAAACACAAATACCTGGTTCTTGGAGGATAAAACCGGAGGCGATCTGTTTGGGGAAACGGTTTTGAGTCAAGAAGGAAATTTCGTTACAAGGACATCAATATAAGTAGTTACGGAAGAAAAAAGTATTCATATACAACAAAAAAAAGCAAACATAGCAATCAATATTGTGTAACACACATTAGGATAGTGTATTTCTGAAGAAAATATATTCGTAAACATTCACACTAAAGTCATAAGAAGCACGCTGAAGAAACCAATAAATGCATTTGAAAAATTGTTTATTAGTAGAATGCTAAAAATTTAATGGACGTTGGCAATCATAGATTGTAAAATATCTCATCGAAGAAAAAAACGGTATGTGGCGAAGTATTACGAAAAGAATATACTGAATGATAATTAAGGATTTGTATTCTACACTGCCTGATTTAATGCTGGAGGTAGGAGCATATCTTGAAAAAAAAAAAATAAGCACTGAATATAATACAATGATTCAAAGTTTTATATGATCAGTTATTTACGTTTATAAATCCAAACAGAAGATCAGTGCAAGGTATTAATCTAAGGGTGACTTGTTACACGTTATGCTAGTAAAATTATTTTATTTTATGTGGATAACTGTGTACAATTGACGAAAACAATATTTCATTGAAATCTCATTAGAATCTAATGTATTTTAACAGATTAACAAAGTTAAACATCAATTTTCAGTTTAGATATTTATGTTATACAATTTGTTGTGAAACGTTATGTACTGAAATATTGAAACTAGTGTCAGTTTTATCGGAATTATTGAAACGCCTGTTCACAAAAATCTATTACTCATTCGTCTATAAAACACAATTCACATCTTCAATGATTCTCTGAAACAAATACCTGTTAGAAATAATGTACATGCTATTAGATGGATCTTATGTGTTTTCAGTTTGAAAAATATATCTTGTTTCATGGATCCCTCAGCAGGGATCCATGAAAGAAGATTGATAAATAAAAAAAATAAAAATAAAAAAAATCTTACTATTTTCAGATTTTTAAATTGTGTTCGAAAACCTTTTCTGTTTGAAAATACAGCGAGTTAGGTAAACAGGGAATCGCGCCAATACCGTAGTTAGCACGTTAACAGCAACAGTAAGGTAAGTGTGAAATATGTAGTGAAGCTAAACAGAATTATATTTCAAAACAAAGTGATGGTTAATGTTTTACTTGTTGCTCCTCTGAAAAATTACAACTTACTCTCACTGTCATTAGTTCGATTGAGTAGTACAATAAACAATTTTTAGTAAAATTTTTAATCACAATGTTGGAATCAAAACGGCATTATTAGACCTCGAACTGAACTGCATGTACAGCGGTATCTAACATAACGCTATTTGTAACATTCGTATCTTTGCTATCCTACTGACTTGAAAAAATGAAAACTTTTGGTAATAATTACATTAAATCGACAAAATCAGAAGTATAAAGCAAAAGCAACTACTGTTGAAAACTAACATCCAGGCGTAGTTTGATAATTTTTTTATTGCAATCTCCTGGGATTCAATGTATCTCTAGGGATGCTTCAACAAGTTCGATAATAATAAATAGCCAATTATTCGGAGAAGCATTAAGATTCCAATGAAATCTTCTCGGGTGTACCACCGAATGGTGTTTTGAAAACACAATCCGGTGGTACACCCGAGAAGACTTCATTCCAAGCATATCCCAGGAAAGTCTCTGTTCTTACGTAAAGATTCCACTTAAAACTGAACGATACTTAAAATTATACGCACATATATTAATCTCAGTCTGTGACGATACACTTTATTTAAATTTTTATTCTTTTATATATATACGATGCTAATGTTGTTTGTTGGTATATTTGAATATAATTCTCTTGATACGCGAATTTCAATTTAAAGAATTGCAAATGTGTTCCAATTTCTGGTGTGAAGTGTGTGAATTTGTGTGATGACGAGATGTTCGTAAGTTCTTGGTTATTACATTATTAAATTGGCACTATTTTTTTTTTACAACGCCCTTCAGCACTAACGAAGGTATTTGTAAGTTTTTGTTTACTGTCCAAATCACGTAATTGGAATCATTACTGGTAAAATGCATTTTTTATTTTTTTTTTTTTTGTGTGGATGTTCAATGTACATATCAAAGAAACGTCTACTCTCACTGTCTTAAAAGATAAATTTTCTCTATATCCTTTACTCAATGACGTTTAAAACTTACCTTGGCTTTCCATCTAACGGTTTGTTTTGTTTGAGACAAGCGTAAATTTCTTAATCAATTTGGAAATTCCATGCCATGGTTACATAATAACTTTTAGAAAATCGTGATTATAACTTTTATATAATTTCTTCTCTAACGTGATCGCCCAGGATGTTGTTTTCGTTGGTTTATATCTACTTTAGTATTTCTGGTTGTGACAACTGATGGTAAGAATTAAAATTAGTGCATTTAAATGAGTGATGGTGTACTATTATTGAATTCTGTTTAAAACGACACCAGAAATATCTCTGCTAATATGACGATACAGGCATCTGAATATAGTTGGTTATATATACCTTAGCAGTTCTTCCTTTGGTGCGGCGCTAAGGAATTGTCGAAAAGAATTTATTAGAACGTGGAAAAAAAATTGGCAATGGTATGTATTAAGGAACAATTCCAAATCTGGCGTGAAGATTTTTCTGAATCACTGAATTCGTTATATTAATGACCAGACTGTGGAACTAACGCGATTCTGAGCTTCACTGGGTGTATAGAGTGCAGAATATCACTGGAATACACTTTTAAGTTTTCAGTTATACTCTACGTTCAAAATGTAACTGAAGAATTCTTACATTCAACGAACACTTTATTTCAGCTACGGCTGTGTTCTGATGAAACTACAGGAGAGGGAAGGATCAACATGAGAATTTTAATACCTTTTTTTGAAAAAAATAAAATGCATGTGGGGTGGTAACTATTACAAGCCCTTTAATGGGGACCGCTTATTGATTTATTCGGAAGCAGTCTGGGTGGAGGTGGGCGGACTAGCACCTTGCAGGAAACGGGCCTGAAAATGTACCCCGTCCACAGATCCAATCAGCCGCTATGTCAGCACCGCTCTCGGCGAAAATAATTTTGATGAGCAATCCAGTAAGGCGAAATTACGTACTACCACTGGAAACATTTACTAGCCGGCCACCATCCGCTTCATTCGACGAAACCCGTAAAACTTCTATTGGATATTTTCCCTAGCACGTATCGAACTGCTGAGGTCCGAGCTTAAGCTAAAGATCGCTTATAATATCGTATCCATCGTGTTAAAGTCAATAAACGGGTTGGGATGTTAATGGCGAAAAATAAGTTCAGAACCATTGCTTCAAAATAAGTGCACTGGGTGCGACCGTACGGAGACTTGCTTATTTTGGTCTTTTTTCTTTAATACACAATTTATATTTGTTGCGTTTATAAAATCGATCAAATCACTCAATGTGCTACTCAGTTTTTCTTATTGCAATTGCTTCAGGAAATTTTAAATGTCGTGATTTGAGGGAAATCCAGATGGATTCCCCTATGACTAAACTTAATTACAGTGCAAAATTACTTTAAAAGTGACGACTGTGTTATATTGCAATGGCACCTATAACATGTAGTAACATTATCAAGACGTACAATACGTTTGATACAGAATAAAAAGCTGATTAATCTAGAATTAAAATTGAGACGATGTTCATCTTTAGAATTAAAAGATTTCCCAATTGTTTTACCCCCTCCCCCTTTTCCCCCAGCCGGTATGGGTCTTCAAGTTCTAGTTATAGTTTGCATTTCAAAGACTAATCTCAATTTGAACGAAAAATAAGAATAAATAAGTTGGTTTAGAGTGAGTTAAGAATAATAATAATATCACATTATGCTGAGAATGCGATATCATGAAATTATTGACAAGATTAAAAGAGAATCGGCTGTTACCTCGTTCGCCTTCGTTTACGATGTCTTGAGGAAGACAGTATGATATTGGGCGTAGTAGTGTTGTTGACCTCGTGCCTAAATTGTAGAACAGATGGAACGACTAATTATATGAATTTCTGTTGCCCATTTTTGGTGAATAGCACTGGTATTTTGATTTATCAATTGAAGTTTATACATTTTATTATAAATATTTCATCATAAAATCCATGAAAAATATTTCGTCCATATTCTAAAGTTACAGAGAACATGGCCAGTTTTTAAGGTAAGATTTTTTTTATTTCTTTGTCTTGAACACTTATTGTTCAACCGTTTCTGCGCTGAGCTTGGCAACGATGCGAATATTATAGCAGTATGCATATTAACTACCTGCAGATTCCGTTTGAAGTGCTGATGTCTGCAAGAACCAGTTGCCGTTCAACGACCGGAACAACCAGTTGACGCAGGAAGGTTACTCCGTGACGCCGACAGATGGCTCCTCTGTCGTCACCCTATGTATTTCATGTCTGCGTTTCTTTTCTGGTCTGGAATGTCTCTGCTGCCATAGTTATCAGTACGGATAATAACTTGTAAGACGTGTTTTCCAAAGCAGATCAATCATGCTCTAAACAATGTAGAAGTGGTTTAAAAAAGTTAGAAGGACAATGGACATAGCATAAATAAATTACTTTTCAGATTAACTGAATATCTGCTAAACGTGTTCCAACAACGTAAAGTTCCTACTTAAAACTTTTTGACAAGAACTGTAAAATGCAAACTACTCAACAATACAACTGGATTTTTCAAAATATTGTATTAGAGTCATTTCGAAGAAAACATACGTATTCATAATCTGTTTTAAGAGTTCTTTCGTGCTTTAAAAGTAAGAAGTATCGGACTACTGCGATGATGGATTTACAGCATATTCTTACTGAACGGACGAGTGATCATATGGTCCTCACGTAAAATCACTACTAACGTGTAAGTAATCTGTTGACATATCAATTACAAACCTATTCTCAACAACCACTTAACCAAAGAAGTTACAAACACTAGTCTATTAGCTGTAGGCAATGCAGAAATGGTAAGACGGTGAATATCATTAAAAAAAAAACACACCTGCGTAAATTAAAATGTCCGAGATAATTTCAGAATGCCGATAATTGCTAAGTCAAGAATGATAAACTTTAAAAGAATTAAGAATATTTTTGGCCATCAGTCCTTAAGATGCTATCTTATATTCCTCCAATATTGCTGTATTAGACGTACTAAGCACCAGTTATACTATAAATAGTTTTCTTTCAGTATCTTAATTTTTGCCGTCAATCTTAAAACTCCCTTCCCTAATACTTATCTCAGAGACGGATTCATCTTACAATTTACTCATCTACATAAATAACGTCAGATTTCTGTTAATACTCTATCGCCTCTTACATCTCACTGTGTTTAAGTGTTGCACGTGATACATTGATATCTACTAAATTCTTTCCTAGCCTTAGATCAATTTTCTATTTATCCTCTTGCAGAAAGTTCCTCCAGTGGCTCCACCCTGCTTCAACAGTATCCTACCTCCAGCACTCAACTCCAATTTTTACTATCCACATGAAATAATATAACATTTATATTATCTTTATCTGCATTTAACAAAATTTTGGGTTGGTGAAAATTAATATCTATCTGTCCATAACGGCAAGAAGGAAGAAGGAATATATATAAATCTAGCGTGGCGGGTGAGTGGTTAAAGCTCTGGTCTCGCATTCGGGAGGACGTTGGTACAAATTTCCGTCCGGGCATCCAGATTTGGGTTTTCCATGGTTTCCCTACATCACTCCAGATGAATGCCGGGATGCTTCCTACAGAAAGGCCATAGTCGAATTAATTCCCATTCCTTGTCCCCCATCATTTCCCTCCTCTAATGACCTCTACGTCGTCGAGGCGTAAAGCCATATTAAAAAATAGGAATACATATAAGCATTGATAAGGAACCTTGTTTTCCTGATTTTTCCTCTCTGTCACTGTGACACAAACAATGGAGGTGGCTCTGCTTCAAATCGTAAGAGATATAGCAGAAATAGTTTCAAACGTAGTTGCTTTCTTCTGTTCTTTACCGATTGCACTTTTTGAAGTTTAGTTTAAGTTACCATTAATCGCGTCAACCAGAAAATCGTCAAGATCGTTTGCAATGAAATTTTGTAGTGAGAAGTGTTTTATTGGCCAAAAAACAAATCCGTGGACAAATAACAAAATAAAATTAAAGATAGTGTCCCAGACGCGTAGCAGGAAAATTAAAACATTTTCGTTTACTCATACCCCATACAGTGTACTGGTTATATTTAATAGGTATTGAAAAATGCAAGCAGTGTAGTTTCGGGAAAATTTTATGTAGCTGAATATTTGTTTAGATATGAACTCATAAATTATATCATGTGTCCTTCTCACCTCTAATTTTCTAACCATTTGACATAAAAATAAGAAAAAACAAGATTTTGGCACTTAAGTAGGTCTTTCATCATAGATAAGATTCGCTAACAGTTTGTTTTTCATGTCATTGTGTTACATACACATTTAACTTTAGGGTCCATTTACTTAAATAAAGTGCACTAATTGAAGCAATATTAAACCTTATATCTAGACATAACGAGGACTTCTTTGTAACCAATTATTCATGTGTACATAGTTTTCAGAATTTCACTCATAACATTTAATGAGCCTTGTGTCTAAGTGAAAACTTCTTAAATCATGTGGACAAAGATGAGCAATAAAACAACCTAAACAAAACAAACCAATTTTTAAAAAATAACACTTTCGCCAGCTGTTTACAGATTGCGGTAGCAAAAAAAAAAAAAAAAAAAAAAAAAAAAAAAAAGCGTTATATGCATCTGTAAGCATTTTGTTAGATTTGGTGACTATACTTGTCCTATAATATTCGAGGCCCGTAAAAATAAATTGTTAATTAGGAATCGAACTGATATTGTAGGATTAGAGGAGGCGGAGAACTGGGATCACATGGCCTATTGAAGGAACCATTCAGATTTTCACCTGGATCAATTTTGGAAATCTATGGAAAACCGAAATCACTCAAGGCAAATATTGGGATGGTGCCTTCAAAAACCTATGGCCAAATTTCTTCTCTTCCCAATTCCCTCCCACCTCTAATAAATCGACAAGGCATAAAGACTGAACCAAAAAGAAAATAATATTATTGTGGCGTGATTTAGCAACAACATCAATCTAAACTAAATCCTTCTTGGCTTCGGAAGTTAAAGACCGTCTCCAAAGTTTAAAAAAATTTAAGACATTGAATGTGACCCAAAGCCCTTGCTAAATCCACAGAAATACTGAATATACCCATGCTCTTCTTGAGCGCCCCCATAATTTAGCTGTAACGGTGTAATTAATTCTTGTTTTAAGCCGGATTTCATCCTCGCTTTATATCTCCTCTGATTTCTTTTGCGTACTTCCGCAATTTATTCGAGTTTGTTATTTTATGTAATATTTCGATTGTCATAATTGCCAGTTTTGCCAGACAATCTTGTTTAACTGTAAATACTTGAAATCGTACTCTAGTATATCCTGCTCGCTAAATACCGTTAACATCAACATCTTTTCTTGTTATAATCACGTTGCCGTTCAAGTTATTCAAATTTCTTGTTTTTTCCCCCTAGTTTTCTAACTATCATCTTTGAAATTTATAATTTTTATTTATTTATTTAATGATTCAAATTTCTGCTTAACCATAAGATTCGGCCAATCAGTTCAGCCTAGAAACTTCTCTACACCAACAAAGTAGATTAAATTGTATCTTTGTAGAAAATAATCCGAAATGCTTCATTATTAGAATCTTTTATGTCATTTTTAAGCGTTTAGGCCATTTAAGATTATTATTGATGGATAATAAAGTTCATGACATCATAATTGTTTGCGGGGATCTCCACGGTAAGCGTCATTCCGCAGGTCTATCAAACTCTTATACACCACGTCAGTATTATAACAATTACGACTGTTGTGGAAGATAATCCGTGTACTGAAACTACGAAACACAGTGTTTCTGAACCTGTGGTCCGCGAAGATGGCTTAGGTGGTCCGCAGGCAGGAAGAGAACGTTAAAAATTTAGATCCCTTTACTCGTACTGTGCGAGGCAACAAGCGGGTATAAGCTATAAGCATAACTTTTTAAGAACCATCAATAATTCCGTGACCAGACAAAAATCAGGTATCTCCAGAATATTAGGGTAAGGCAGCATTGTTCCTACAGTAGGCTATTCATTAAATCCGATTCCAGGCGGTATCAAAGAGAGTGCAGTTTGTTTAAGCATTACGTTAATGCTCGATTTCTGAGGGTCTTTCTGTGACCACGACACGTTTGGTAATATAACAGCGATAAAGTCAACAACAATAAAAGTTGTCCGGTCTTGTTTCTTTTATACTTTTATTTTGTAACTGTAGTTCGATGGTATAGAGTAGCATCCAGCCAATAGTACCATTATTATTCATTTGATTATTAAATATTAACAGAGTTGTCACTATGTAATTAACTTTTAATAGTTCACGTCCAGTTTCGCAAATGTGATCTAGTAGGAATTCAAAATATGCTTTTATATTTACTCTGTTATGATGGCACAATACATTATGATAATGGTATACATATAGGTAAAAAAATTTGGCCCATGTTTCTCAGAGGTCCAAAGCATTATTTTTGCCAATTTACTGCTCCTCAGACCGGAGAATTTTGGGGAACGCTGATGTAACTCATGTTTGGTATGGCTTCTGTAGCTGAAATAAGATAGCACAAGTCTTAAAAAAGATTTTAATATAAATGTTTGCTTACTTTTATCTCAGAATATATTTATAACTTTAACGGAGTGTTAACAATTGACCAATTAATTTACAAGACCGAAAAGAAGAGAAATATTATATTCTTTGAGGAAGTTTATGAACTATTAGGTAGTTTACTGATGTGAGTGGTTCGTTTGTTAGTTGACGTATCCGAATGGTAAAACCACCACAGCCTAACTAAAGAGCGTAAGAAGCTATTAAAATCTTTTAATTTGGAATTATTTATCTGATTTTTTGTTCCATATATTTTCTTACTTCAGAAAAGTCTACTGAAGTATAATACCCTAACACATTAATTTTACAGCTAAAATAATTCAATTAGGGTCGGTTAAAATTATTGACTGTACGAGATCTGCCGAAAATTATTATATCTTTATTTAAAACCAACCAATATGGAAACAATAGTAGTAGAATTTTCCCGGTAGGCCAAAGGTTTTCATTAATCTTTATTCAAATGCTCGATCATCTGACTTATTTTTCAAAATAGTTTCTGACTGCGGTGAATAGACAATTTTAGAATGACATACCCTTACATTTGGGGTTTTAAGTCAAAACTGTCTTTCCTTGCAGAATTTCAGCTAAAAGTGACGTGTGTTACTTGAAATTCATCTTACTTGTAATTAATTCTGTTTTATAACCTTATAAAAACGTTTGACGAAGAAACACTATCAATAATAATATCAACCGTAGCAAATATCAAACACAATTACTTAGCTTTTATTTTATTCTGAAAATTTGATGTTTATATTTCCTTTGTTATAACTATTGTGGTAATATGATATAAGTGGAAGGTAATTATTGCCCGAAAAGGAATGCAACGTTGATAAATTTAAATTAATCAGTGGTGAAACCACTATATTATAATTAAAAACTGGGAAAGCACATTCTAGAAAGTAAACCACTGCGGAATATTGAAGGATAACACATAATTACATTTACTTAAGCGTTAAGTACCTAACGTAGCGTTCGCAGTTACGGCTCCCAATAAACTCTTAAATTTTCGATATGTTCAATATTCAAATTAGCAGAACGGAACGATGTGAATAGCGCAGACGATTTGCAAGATAAAATATAAAGTTTGCAGTCTTGTAAATCTGAACAGCCTAGCAATCTGTGAGGCCGAATCGTGGTATTAGAACACACCGAAGGTGTCGGGATAACATTCTTCGGTAACCAACTGTGCAAAGACGTCAGTGAAATGAATACAGGTGAATAAGTTACCATAGTATAGTTCTTCTCGTTAAGCACGGTTTACCGCAGCCGAAATTTTTTATTGAAGTATTACATTTAATTGTAGAATGACCTAAGTATTTTTAAATATTTCAAGTCCTAATACAAGCAAATTTTCACACTGGATATCTCTTCACCGTATTTTCAGTAATTATCTCGAAGTTATAATTCTTGAAAAGTGTTTTAGGTTCCTAGTTCTTGCTGAAGTTAATATACATATTTGTGAAGCATGCTTTTGGATTTACTCTTTCTGTATTGTTTTATATTTTCCGATCGTATGTGTGTGTGTGTGTCCAGAATTCATAACGGAACTCTGCAAAAAAGAGAGATTGGTTATCAAGACAACATCGCAGGATTGTTAGAACGTCTTATGACATTTGAGCTCAGGAAATTCGGATAAAATTTTTCGGCACTTTTTTTCTAACAGTTCAAATATTCCATTTTTTTTTAATCTATGTTCAACAAATTTTATTGCAAACTTTTTTTACAAACTAGCAAACTTAGTTATAGCTTGTGTATCACTTAACCATACTTTACACAACTATATATCAATAGCGTTATAGTTCAAAACCTAAACATCTCTTTTCATCCAACTAAAGGTTTTTTTTTTTAACTTTTCGGAATCGCCAGATTGCATCGGACTGCTCCCTACTTTCATTTGATTTAAGTATTCTATATAAAAATAAGATTATTACATTATAAGCCTAATACATATCGCTCACATGCCGAAACAGTGATATAACTCAAAAACATCAATTTTACATGACCGCCGATTCAAATGTTTTATATGTAATAACTTTATGCATTCATTTATAAAATAACTTATCTGTATGTTTTATTAATAGAATACAATATCAAAGAAGGGAAATTTTTAGTATCAGTTGTAGTAGGCCTACATAGTCTCAAGATTATATCTCAAAACAGATCGTATTTTTTTTTAGTTACGTAATTGTTGTAGCAAATGAGCGAAATGTATCAATAGTTTTATTCATCAACCTTTCGTTTAACACACATTACAAACACTTCAAGTAATAGGCTATTTGTCTATTTTTTGAAAATGGTTTTAAATTGTTTGTTTATACTCGTTATTTTCCCGGTACTATTTATTTTTTGACGGAAGTGCTTATTTTACATACGATTCAACGTTAAAATTTAAAGTATTTAAAAACCCTCCGAAACGCTCCTTGCTGCCTGGTGCCAGCCAAAGACGCCCATGACGTCATATACCAGCCATCGTTCTCTCTACGTAAGTAACGGCTGGGTTGTTTCTCTGAAATTGTGTATAAATTGTTAGTAATATGGTTTATAAACAGTGTGTAGAAGACCAATCCACAATCACAACAATAAAAACTCCCCAACAAACTGTAAGTGTTACTACAGTAGCTGAAATAAGAAAATAGTCGTTGTAATTAGCTTACAGAAACTCAGACTATTTTGCGACCAGTCACATATTTTCTGTGAAGATCATTTACAATGTTGCGTTAAATGTAGTATGTTGTTAAAGGCTTGTATCAGTAATGTTGAGGTTCTTAGGTATGATCCTCTCATCGGAATATGTTTTATTTGTCTTCAGTGGGTGTTTTCTTTGGTTATACTAGCTGTTGTTTGTAGCTTCCCATTTTCATATTATTTTCCCGGAAATCCACCAAAACATTATTATTATTTAAGGCTTCAAATTATTTTGGATAATACGCGTATAACAAACATTTGAAATATAGCCGTAGAAGACATCAAAAACGAAGCGACATTACTTGCACACCGAAAAAGCTTTTTTTTATTTTGCATTGAAAATTACTTCTACATTAATAGCAAATATCGTCTAAGTAGACGCATTTATGTCACAAAGGTAACATGCATTTGTATGGTCACGTAAAAATTCCAGCAATAGTGATTCATAGCGTTCGGGAACTGTTGCAAGATTAGCATGAAATTTCTTCAAGTGGTGATACTATTAAAATAAATTTCTTTATGCACCGCCGTGCTTAACAACCAAAAATTTATGAATTATTCGTATAAAAACATGATTCTGTAATGGAACAGCAAAAAAAAGAAACGAAAAATTACACACAAAACAATATTATCCCAACCAAGTTTCGAACCTCAGACCTTTTCAGTTCTGTTAGCACTCTTTAACCACGCAGGTACCCGGACTGTATGGTTCATTTGCCTCTCTTCATGTTAGTAGTAAATACTTAAACATCACAGTTTCTTTGTGTGAGATGAAGTGAAACGCTGTAGATAAATAAATAAACAAATAATAAATACAGTTTCGTTGATAAAAAGATCATTTATCTGCAACTAAGAAAAATGGCCCATAACATCCAGTTATTTAAATGTTGTGCTTACTTAATTTATTCTTCAATTTCTCCAAAACAACTAATTTAATTTATACTTTTGGTAATTCTTATGAACGATTTTTATTAATCTTTACCCTTTCAATATAAATATAAATCATTCTTAAATTAAACTTGTTGCATTTTTAAGCTCTACAGAGTAAAGTTCAGTGGTTGTTTCTATAACCAGCCCGAGAAATTTGGCGTCTATTTTCGGTACTTTTTCCACTGTAGACTTCTAAAAATTGTTCTCCATTTTGTATTAAAAACGAAATGCCATTAATGACCAGAAACAGTCAGCAACAAACAGTTAAAATAGTTGAAAACTAGAATATAGGAATAGCTCCATTTGAAGTCGCAGCGTTTACAGGCATGTGACGTCACTAAAGTGACCACCAATCCTAGAGCTATGTCTGTCACGTGACAAAAGGTAAGAAAATTAAAATTTTATTTACATTTTTTTACTAACATAATCCTTCATTCTTACAAACATAAAGAAATAACTTTTTAGAGTATAAAAATTTTCGGGAATTTCTAGAATTTGTAACATATATTCAGTACTGTTGAATTACCTATTCCCCCACAATGTGTCAAGAGAAAATTCAGATATTTGCTGTCTTAATTGTTACTTCGTGATGCAAAAGTTTTTGGAAAAATCGGTAGCGGACCTTGAACACTATTAAGCAGAAGAAATGGGTGGTGAATTAAACCAATTTCAACACACAGACATAGAAAAAATAATATTAATTCCGTGCGACCTCCTTGTTTAACTAAACGGTGCAGACTGATTCTCTGCGCAGAAATATGCATATAGCGCCAGTAAATATATATTCGACTAAAGCTAAATTCGAATATAATCGAAACTCACATTAAAAAAAACATCCATGAATTGTTCTTTCTTGTACTCCAGTATCGATTGTTTATCGAGTTCACAGAGAATATGACTCTGTGAAGAGTAATTGTAAAAACCGTGGTCAAGATTTCTCAATCTCAGTATCTGAACTGTTGGGAAAATTCTAAGGGAGTCAGAGACTTAACAAACTAAATGATAAATATTTTACTAAAAACTCTGAAATAATTTAGGACCAAATTTCATACAGGGCAAAATAAGCGGGAACAAGAAAGGGGAAAATGGGAGTACGTAAGAGAAATTACCACCGCAGCTGAAAAGAATTTTAAACCAAGTTTTTCGATAGAATTCCATCTGAAGAATTTTGTAACAATTTTGTTTCAACATTCTGTATCGCTTGATTAGTCATACTTCAAACATAAATCAAACAAAAGCCAAACAGTTCTTTCGCGATACCAAATATGGCTTAAAACATAAGCCATTTGACGTTGTTACTTATCTTTGACAAAGCAGAGTAGTGTCAGCGATATAGCTGCTGAAATAGAGAACTCAGTCAAATTTACGCGAAAAGAAAAATATTCCTACTCAGAAATGCTAACCTACTTAAAATCATCCCTTCCTGACTTATCTTTGGATACCAGACGTCATTAGATTGAAATATTTGCTTTTTCCATACTAAGAGCACATGATGTGTGTTTTATATGTCGGACGGCGACAACAATCTCAGTTTTACGTTATTTTCTAAAATCAACCAGATCAATTTTGAGAAGGTTCCTTCGAAATTTTAAGCTCTCCTCCGCCCCAAATTATAGAAGCTATATAGTTGTTTCTTTTATCGTTTGTCCTTGACCTTCTCGTTCGTTCAAGCATTTCTTGTTTGTCTACCAATTTCACGTATAAATCTGGAATTTTTTTATACTTGTTTTAAATATTTATTGAACAATTCATCATGATAAAATTATCTACGCTCCAATGTAGTCGGAGACACTCCATCACCACAGTGCAGTGTAGAAGTTTAGAATCACACAACGTTATTTTTTCTTGCCAGCGGAGAAGTTTGGGGTTTTATCCATGACTTTATTTCACACCTTGGTGATTAGGATTGTGCACCACCATCGTTCTTATCCTGCCAGACAAGTCCTTATGATGAAATTTTTTTCTAGCAATGGGCGTCCAATTAGTTAAAATCATGTTAATCACCGAACACCGTCCCTGTTGAGTAGTTACCTAAGTAAAAGGGGCAGTTCTATATAGTAAAACATTTTAAAAAATGCTTTTATTTTGGATATTCTTGACATTACTCTATTATTACTTGTCTAGCGGTCTGGTGGATCAGAGGTTAAATAGTCTGACTGGAGATCCAAAGGTCCCCGGTTCCATTCTCTATTTCGGCAGGGATTTTCATAGTAATTTAACCCGACCGTCACCTCTGGAACAACTTGCTATATTATGTGAAGTACGCCAGAACGCTTCCGTGGTTCTGATTGCACGTCAAACTGTAGATCCCGTGTACCCTGAAGGATTGCCGGGTTAGGTTAAGGCGGCTACGAGAGGGGCGGAATGAACAGCCAATAGAAAACCCTGTTAACAGGTCATTAAGACCACATGTAATATTGATTATTATTACTTGTCTTATCAACAAATACTCATAGTGTGTGTTTTTAGTATTCGTGGTGCGAAGAGAAGCGGGGCCCAAAATTTGTTGCCAGGATCTTTTTCACTGACGGTAGCTGTTAAACGAAATGTGCTACACTTGGCATGTTACGTTTACTGAAAATCGAAATATTTAAAATTTCATGAAATTGTATTACGAGGGATTGAGGGGGGAAGGCAAACAAGAAATGGAAGACGATTGTTAATATTATTATTTCTATTCCTGTTTCTGGGACACCGATAGGTTATCAGATTTCAATATGCATATATCGCCAGTAAATTTATATCCCACCAGTGATAAATTAAAATACAATCAAAACTAACTTTAAAAACACAGTCAAGAATTTGCAGATATTTACTTTTCTTTCTTCTACTCCAGTATCACATCAGGCCATTGTTTACCGCGTTCGGCGAGAATTAGAGTCTGTGTTCAGTAATTTAGAACACCAACGTCAAGATAACCGTATGATGGCGGTTGAGTAAAAATTCCTAGACCACCGTTGTTTGTGAACGGAGAAAATTTTAAGTGAGTCGGGTATTGAAATAAATAACCACGAGAAATGAAAAACATTTTACCAAAAACTCAAAAAGAATTGAAGACAATATTTCGTAGAGGGCAAAATAAGTCGGGAACAAGAAAGAGAGAAATTACCACCACTGAGCATGCTCCAGCACAATCAGATTAAATTTTGTTATGTATTGCATTGCAGCTGCAAAGAATTCTAAACAAAGTCTTTGGGTGGAATTTCACATCAAGAATTTTATAACAACGTTGTTTTCACATTCTGCACCACTCTGTAAATCATATTTCAAACATAAATCAAACAAAAGGTTTTTTTTTTCAAAATCAAATTTGACTTAAAACATAAGCCATTTGAGTAACGTTAGCGATATACCTGCTGAAACACAAAACTCAATCTAAGTTAAAAAATTTAGACCAAACGAAAAGTATTCCTACTCTGAAATGATAAACTACTTAAAATAATCCAGACGTTATTAGATTGAAATATAAACTTCTCTTTCAGTATAAAGAACACATGATGTCTGTTCTATATATCAGAAGGCGGCAAATATTTCTATTTTACATGATTTCCCAAAATCATCCTAATCCATATTGGGACGGTTCCTTGGAAATTTCAAATCCCTGCCCACCCCAAAATATAGAAGCTATATAGTTGTTTCCTTTATCGTTTGTCCTCGACCCCACGAATGTAGTCATAGATACTTCATCGCCGCCTCTACCACGGCGCAGTGTAGAAGCTTAGAATTAATCAGCGTTATTACCTCTCGCCAGAGGAGAAGTTTGTGGTTTAACCCAGGACTTTATTGCACACTAGGATCGTGCACCACCATCTTTAATGTCCTCCTGGACAAGTCCTTACAATGAAACTTTTTTCCAGCACTAGGCGTGTAATTAGTTAAAATCAGGTTAAACAGCCGACACCGTCACTGTTGAGCAACCATCTGACTGAACGGGGCGTAATAGTAAAACAATACACAAAATACTTTTATTTCGGATTTTGTTGGCCATTACTCTATTATTAGTTGTCTTATCAACATATACTCATAGTGTGTGTTTTAGCGTTCTGGGTATGAAGAGAATCGGAGCCCAAAGTTGTTGCCAGGATTTTTTTCGCTGAAACTAACTCTTTAACGGAATGTGCTTTACTTGTTGTGTTACGTATACTGAAAATCAAAATTTATTAAAATTTCATTACGAGTGAGCGAGGGGAGGATGCGCACAGTAAATGGAAGACGATTATTAATATTATTATTTCTATTGTTGTGTCTGTTAGCAGATTTCAAAGCTGGCTATTTTAGACCAATTTTGTGTCAACACTAACCTGATAAACAAAGCTAACCTTTAGCTTCAAATTTATCTCCAATAGCGACCATTTCAACAATAAATGTATAAACACTTTCAGCTATTATTTTCTCCTTTCCCCATGACCCCGGTTTGGTCAATTCCATGTAAATTAAGCTAGGGTTACCGAGGACTGAAAATAACCAACAAGTTAGATGGAAGTATTTTTACGATAGAGTTATTACTCCATGGCGTCTTTCTTAAAATGGTTTCCACAATGAAGCAACTATATACACTTGGTACTGTATTGTGACGATGACTGTAATGTATTCAGCAATACGTTGTGTGCTTTGTGAATGAAGGAAATATGAAGTAAGGTAGGGAGTGGAACCCGTTGCTGGCCCATTATGCCCTACAATTCTAAAAGACACCAAAGGTCTGCCAGATGTAACGTCCACGAGTCACCGTACATAACTTCGTATTCTCTATCTCCAGATTTACTGCGGACAGGTTACGTAACTAACTCAGCACTTCATTCTGGTGATTAGGATTTGTGACCCACCATGACAGCCATGTCTTTGTTTCTTCCATCACCTGGACTCGAAAGAGCTAACACCGTGTCATGGGACGGACACAATCACGATTCCTCAGTTGGCAGATACAACGGTATGTCCATATCTAATACAACAATACAAAGAAAATTTTATACTTTGGAGCTACTTTGCCATTAATAAGCCACTCAAAGCGCAGATGGGACAGATATAACCTACTGAGTAATAAAACGATTGCAGACGGGTGTGTTGCGGAATTAGAAGGATCACGATCAGTATGGAACTCGATGGTTATGAGAGCTGAGATGGAAGTAAGATCAATTGTTACACCTTGCAGTTGATAAATTAAATGGACAAAGAGGTTGTCTCAGACAGTGGTACAGTTGCCGGCAAAAATAAAACAAATATTCCAGACATTAATGACCAAGTCAGAATCGGATAGAAATAGACGCCTCTGCACTCTGATATTACATCTTTAAGAAACAGAAACCCTCAAATTTACATATAACATTGATTCAATTTTCTGCTGACGATAAAATCATTCATCAACGTCAAGGCACCACTGTGGACAAGGTTGTAATTCATTTCAATTCGCATATCTCAAGATCATCGTTCTACGGCCTTACCCCAGTGCAATGGTTGCCGCAGGTTTGTAGAATAAAAATGATACAGCTTTTCAGATAGACTCTCCGCCGTTACAATCGAGTCCCACCGTGTTAGAAATGCAACAAATTCGTAAAGAGCTCTTAGAACAAGTCTTTAGGTTCTTTCGTCGTCAAACACCATCTGGACACTTAGAAGTAGTTAACGTTCATAACCATCGCAAATAGCCATATGATACTACCACTGATCCTATCAATTATAATTATAATGTGATTTATCTGGCATTATATTGAGTAGTACCCATATATATTTCACCTTGATTCGTTTACTTTAGCCTTGAGAACTATTGATTATTTATTTATTGCTAAGAACATTACGAACCGTCAATGTAGAGGGCATTAAAGGAGATAAAAGATAGGGGGCAAGGAATGAGAAGAAATTCATCCATGTCCTTTGAAGGAACCATCCCGACATTCGCATGGAGTGAGTTCGATAAACATCGGGATGTGGATTTGAACCCATGTCCTCTCTAATTCAAGGCCAGACAATTGCTGTTCACCCACAGTCCTTGGGAACTGAAGGGCCTAATATTCCAATTGTGAACAGGGGTTACGGATGGGTATTATCAGTAAAATATGATATGTTACCTACCAGCATAGCTTATTTTTACTAGTATAATAGTAACTCCATATTGTCAAAGTCATTGCAGTTGCTTTCTATATAGAAGTAGTATGACAAATAGTTGCTTACAGGACAGCTAATGTAAATAATTTCTAGGACCCAATGACTCATGTTACGTTTTTTAACTAACAGAAAGTTTCATGACATTTTCCATACCACCGAATGTAATATGTGGATATTCGAGGATTGACTTACTATAAATAAAAGAATTAGCAGTACTTAGGATTTTTCCGATTAATATAAAAACCGAAGCTCATCAAACTGTCCCAAATTTCATATTTATTTACGTAAACACGATATTTTAACAACCTACACCTTAAAGCAGGGTACAAGAACCTTCTTCTAGGTGTCACAACACAGTATCTTTAGAACCACATCATATCTAACGAAAGCTTCCATACTACAAGTTATGTATACTACTATTGTCGCCATAGAATTCTCCTTGCATGTTTACCAGAGTTCATCACCCCATCATCAGAATATGTAATATGATGAAATTGTGCAGTAAATCCTACCAATTCTATATGCGTAAAGGTAATTAAAGTGTGGACCATAAATTTGCTTGTCTGTATTCCTGTTGGTCGATTTTTTTTACTACTCCGACATGCTTAGTGCCATTCATGATATTATCTACCCATTTACTTACTTGAATTGTTATCAAAAATTCCAAATTTCTGAAAGGTAGTTAAGAATGTTTTAAACACGATGCATACTTAATCTCAGATGATAACGAAATACCAGACCGTGCTTGAGCTTGGAATCATAAATTTACAGTAAACATTCAATAAAGTTTCTATGGCAACTGTGAAATGTTTTTCAAAATTTGTCAATCTGTGTTTAAGTGGCCCTCATGATTACTATCCAGTGTCAAGAAAATACTCATATAAAACTCGCAGGCTACTGCGTAGGTGTTAATGAAATTCCGCTGTAGCTTATCATCAGGGATCAAAGGGGCCGTCTGTCAACAGCGCTGTGCATTGGAACTGCAGTCTCGATGGAAAACCTGCACTAGCCAGAGGGTAATAAGTCCCTTAATTTCCATCGATATCAAATGTGCCATGTGAAAAAAAAAAAAATTATCTCCTTCAGTGATATTGGGTTTATAGATATATTATTTACTTCCATTAGCTTTTACTGGATGTGTAAAAATTGCTTTTACGTGTAGTAAACAGTTATTGCTGACACGAATTTGACAGCTCGCTTCTTGTTGGCCTCCAGCGTTCCTTGCGAAACCAGATTATAATTATTGGACCGGAGCCCTTGCCTGTATAAGTAATTATTTTTTTTCGTGTGAATTAAATTTTTCTTAGAGCAGTTTCAATCATGAATGATGTGGCTTCTTAATAGTTACGTAAATTTCATGAACTCTTAAAGAAGCGAAGCTTTAAAAGCAACACGTGTTTCCACGACATATTGGTGATTCAATTCTGATGCGAAGTGTATTTTTATTTGTGAACTTTGTGGTTTACGTGGCGGAGATTGAGGACCGTCCCAGCTCTCTTGTAGGTGATTGCAAGAAACCGCCTAAAGTCAGCAGTCATGACGACTGGTTCGTAGAGCCATGTATTTGAATCTGCACCAATTGTACCTTGTCAATTTTAATTTTTAATTTTTTTTTTTTAATTTAATTGCAATGGAGCACACGCTCCGGTGAAAATTTCCCTACACACCCAACTTCCCCCTATCCTGCACCCACCGACATTTTCCCTCTACAAATTTTAACTTTAAATTCTTTTAACGTTTTCGGTAAGTTATTCATCATTCCCCTTGGTAACTCATTCCAATCCCTGACACCCTTACCTAAAAAATAAAATTCCAGTGTAGTGGCGCTTAAACTCTCACAGCCACATTGGTAGGCACTTCAGTTTAGGGTACCTTTATATTCTTGTTCGTCTTTTTTACAGTTTAAGGAAGCACAAAACTTCGATCTTCTGTTGCAGATGATAAGCATGACGATTAGGAAACTGCATTAACTATTGTAATACCTAATGGCATTGATGATGAAAACTCGGGTATCCTTCTACGTCTGGATGCTATGATGAGTGTTGTTACGTGTATTGTTAAGTGTATAGACAAAGGGTGAAACCAGTTAAACATTTATTCAGGTCCAGTCTTCCGAGATACAAAAACAAAGCCACCAAATTCTACATTCCCTGCTGGTGTACGAATCACCATCCACCTGTCTTGAGCCCTCATTTCATACACACAGGAAACGGTATCCATCCGACGCTTAGGAAATTAGACATCTTAAGAGATACCTAGGTATTTAATAAGATACAATTGATGTATTTACCTTAGCAGTATCATTTCCTCAACAAGGAGAGCATCACCTTTGCCACCACGTCTGTGGTAGGTTACCGGTTTCAGTCCAAATTCGTCTACTTATAACCTGAAATTTAGTACTTATCCTGCCAAGACTTGGTATTTTGCCCCTTCATCTCATAATATTGACTTAGTCTGCGTTTGACAGTAAACATCGTATTTTTTCTTCCACTGCAGAAACTTTCAATCCACATGTTATAATCTTCCGTATAACACACTTTACAATATAAACACGACACAACTATTCTCACACAACTATTCTCACACAACTCATCATCTGCGGTATCTTACAGCGTCTTTTATATTTAGCCAAATCTTTCACAGCATGAAAACTTCTCTGTCATCCATCTTATCTTGTCTTAAACATAATATTTTTACTTTCTTGGATTCGGTCTATCTGTATTTCTGTCGGTATTCTATAGAGAAGTGCCTTATCTCAAATATATATTTAAATTAGGAGTCATTATCATCTAAATAGTTATATTACTATAAATGTATTACCATCATAGTGTTATTTTATCCATCATGAATACTAGGAGTGACACAATCTTCCCTCTCTTACTCCATTAGCCCAGTTTCAAATGACCTTATCGGCGTATTTGAGACCTCTGCCAAGAGAAGGTTCTAGAACAATTCACTTTAAACTTACAAAATCATTGTTCTTTCTTGATACCATCACTCCTTTCTTGGTTTGTAGTAAACGTAATAACGTGTAAAAATGAGCCGTAATGTTTCACGGTTGAGGATACCATTACATAAACACAGGGAAAATCAGCAATATCACGCTTATGAGTTGGTGACGGAATCATGTATGTGTTCCAAATTAACTGTTTCTAAGACCACGGGATGATGACGGATTTTGTAGTAGGTTAAAATCTAAAATTTAACATTAGCCTAAGATCCGTCTATAATGAAAATCTAAGGGATATAATGACATTAGGATAGAAAACGATTTCCCGTTTAGTGGTAGAAAAGGCCAAATTTACCATTTTTATACTTTTCTTTTAAACTGGGGTTTATGCTTTGTCTGTGTGCCCAATTACATTTTTCTGCGACTACGAGATGTACGTTAGATCTTTGATATCATCAATTAGCCAGTCAGTGAGTGATAAAGTAGGTGGAATTTGCACACAAATAATATCAAAACTAAGAGCTGGGAAGAAAAGAAATCATTGTTTGTTTCTTAAGACTGATGTTATGTATGTAGAATTGAAAATTGGGGCATGCAGTGTCATTGATGTACAAGCATGGTCAGAATGTTTATGAAGACCTGAAGTTTGCCTAAAGCACGTTGCTCCAGGCAAACTTGAAGTCTTAAGACTACACCTGAAGATGGCGACGGAGTATTGTGTATAAATAATTATATTACTCGGTTTGTTAATACTACTCGTTTTATATCCTGAGAAACATTCCTAAATAAACAGCGCAGAGAAAAACTACGTTCATTTATGGTCGGAATGACTATTAGTTACTGGTAGGCAGTGCCACCGATGACTCGATTTGACGGGTGCACTGTATTGCACCAACACTGTTGGAAACGATGGGATACAGCCTACATATTTGACATTTTTCTGACGCTGTAAGACTATATCACTATATTTATTATGTGAATTACACATTTAATAGACGAAAGTACATTAGCAGTAGAGTACATACGTCTCAGTATATGTAATAGTTATGATTGGTTCACACTGCCCAACACATAATTCGTTAGTGACATTCGCTACCGTTTGCCCACTTTGTTTCCAGTATACGCTTTGTGCATTTGAAGCTTTCGCCAAGTGTCGAATTTGTTTCTGTGTGCAGTACATTTCTTCTTTAGATAGGACTCATTGGTTTTGATAAATTTATTGTCTAATAGCAAAATGGGTTATAAAATTCAGTCATATGGTAAAGATAGTCTACACCGAAAAAGAAAGACTTGTTTTTCCTAATATTCAGGAAAAATTAAGAAAGCGCAACCACCATTAATTATTCAGTAGTGTAAGTTATATCCTACCGAAGTCAAGTAATCATTGCTTTTAGAGTTACAAAGTACACATTTTAGTTTTGTTACTGACACATCCTCGAGCGATCCACACGAAAAATAAAAAATTAAAACATGCGAAATACTGAATGTTCTTTACGTTTTACGGATGGATGAAACAGTTTTTAAGAGGATAGTTATGAGTTTATTATTAGAAATAATCCTCAAATGCTACTCAAATTTAATAAGTTCATCCACATGATCCAGATTTAAATAAATGTGGCGTTTATTGTTGAAGGAAAAAGTCTACAATCTTTAGAGTAATGATATAGTACATTTATTTCTTAAGGAACATGGGCCTATATGTACATAAAATTATATTGGTTTCTAGCCAGATGACTCCCTATGTGAAACAAGATGTTATGGCAGTCACAGACACTGCGGCCATTGTCAAGTAACTTGATAGCTGTTTCACGAATGGACTCACTCAGATAGTCACTCGAGACCTATATAAGGTCGTAAAAACTCCAGTCTTTCTTCAAATTTCAATATATCTGAAACCTGAGACGAAATTGAATAATTAAGAGGACTTCACAGTATTTTACCCAAGTTGCGTTTATTTAGCAAAATTTCGGTGATTTACGCGGTAATTATTGTAATAAACACCACTTCCATCAGGGAATAAAAGATATCTTATAATAGCATCTGTTATTTTATATCTGAACCATGTGCCAAATTCCAAAACCAATATACCAGATGCATCATAAAAAAAAAAAAGTGAAGACAAGTGGACTCAGACGAAATCTGTACCAAACTGTTAGCAGAGAGGAGAATGGAAAAACAAAGAATGTGAAAATGCTTGTGCAATGCGCTCATTGTATTCCAACAAACATTGAAATACTGATAATGTTACTATTGCTCCATTCGTTTGTCAGGCTCTTATATGTAGCTAACATTAAACATTTAGACTACAAGAAAAAAATTCTGTTTCGTAGAAAGTAGTTTACGTAAAAGCTAAAGGACGGACACTATGCATCCCAAGGTCCCACGATTAAAATGAGATATATTTTATCTTGAGACGACATCGTAAAGCAGACAAACAAAGAAAAACGTGTCTGTTTTGCGAGAGTGTCCGTACACTGCACATCTAATTCCCCCACGAGTAAAATGAGATGTTTCATTTTACACGTGACTTCCTAATGTTACGAATTAAGGTAAAAGTAATTGCAAATTAGTATTCGTTTGAGGAATAATTATTATTCGAAATCGCAATTTTGCTGGGAAGCGCCTCAACGGCATCGTATAATTAGGAATTTAATTTAATTTAATTGTGATATATCAGATGTTCTGGGGGCAATTTCCCTATACATACATATCTCCCCTTTCTTGAAGACGCCTATGAATTTTTCCTGGGTTGCCAGTCTGTGGTCAAAGTCATCATTTCTCTGCCAAGCAACTCTCTTAATTCTACAACCAAAATCTTTCAACGCCTCATAACCAATATATGCCTTCTCTTAAATCCCATCCAAGCTCCTTTAAGAAATCCTCTACTACTTATATTCTGCGGTAATATCCAAAGACAAATCTAGCTGCCCTTCTTTGCATCCACTTCAACTCTTGTAATTGAAACCCAACATGTAGGTCCCATACTGCACCACCAGATTTCAGCAATGGTCTGGCCAAAGTTTTGTAACCAATTTCTCTTACTTCTCTGGCACATCCCCCCATCTCTCTTTGCAACAAGAGGAAGATTTCGAAATCTTTTACTACCACCTGCCCAAAGTGTACTACCCACTTTAATTTACTATCCAGTGTTATGCAAAGGTATTTACATGTCAAGTATTGAATAAGCAATTGCTTCCTCAGCTTATAATTATAATACAACTTTAGATTTCATCTGTGTACCTACGAAGCTGACTCTCTATCCCACGTTGACCTTCCCAGCTAAATGTCCTCTCAAGATTACACTGCAGCTGTTTAAAAAATTAACTCATTTTGGTCATATTATATAACATCGTATCACGGCAAAACAACCTAACTTTTGATGGTAAACCATCATCACAATCATTCATTAGAATAACGAAAAAAAAAAATGGTCCCAATACGCTTCCCTGTGGCGCTCCTATTTTCATTTGCACTTCATTTGATAAAGCACTTATTGCTTTCAACCTTTTAAGAATTTTCTATCCAGCAGATCCACTTTTTCATTCATTCCAATAGTTTTTACTTTATTTACCACCATTTTATAAAAAGTCTTTAGAAGATCTAGAGCTTCACAATAAATTTAGCAACCTTCATCCATTTCATTCGAAATGTCTTGTACGTAGCTTACCAAAGGAATTTCGCATCAATATCCTTGCCAGAAGCCATGTTGTCGACTTTAAAAGCGCTTAAGTTCGTATGTGGTTGCATATAAATCTCTCCATTAATTTACTTACCACTGGTGTAGAACTGATTGGCTTTGTAATTTTCGACCCTATGTTTCATCTTTCCTTTATTGATCGCCTTCTGGCAAGTAGAAAGAATCCATTCTTATTTTAAATAGTGTTTCAAAATAAGATAAAATTTCACATCCTGCGATCTTTAACATATCCACAGTAATATTATTTACAAAAGAGTACTTAAACTGTTTTGGCTTTCTTAGTTCCTTAATGGTATCCTCAGGAAAATATCGAAGTTTTTAGTTTGCTCATTTCTAAATGTGTACAAAAGCTCGAGCTCTGTTCACGCTCTCCTCTTCCTTAATTACAGTCTCTAAAGGTCTCGTTAAATCAGTCACATAATATCTCAGCAATTTTCAAATCCTTCTTCTCCATTCTTACTTATAATTAATTGTCTGAATATCTTCAGTGCCCCTCAGCTTTCTAACATAGGCATAGAAATTTCTAGATGCATCCGTAAGTGGCTCCTCTGAAAAATAATATTCTTCATAAACCCATCTTTAGCTTCGTTCTTCGATGTTATTAATTCCATGTTTAGTTGTTTCAAGTATTCCCTTCCGCTTTGATGTCATATAACTCTGTTGAGTTTTCGTCTTACTTAACCTCTTTAACCTCCTCACATCGCTATTATAGCAGGTAGGTTCTGCATTCCTCTTTATTTTCTGCTTTGAAATAAATATTTCCTCTGATACTCGGACTTTTTCCATATCGACTTTAGGGTCCTTTTTTGACATTCTCACATTTACTGAAACTTTCCTTGAAATATCTCTTCAATTCTGAAATTTGTGCTATTTTTACAATTGTTCACTCTTTTTTATTTTGGCCAATGGTTTTCCGAATCCTCTAATATCCATCAGAACCACTTCGTGATCACTTATTACTTCAGTTATTTAATATCCCACAAAGTTTTCATCAGACTTTATTAGAAAGATGTCCAACATGTTTCGTCCCCTCGTGTTTTTCTCTACCATTTGGGTAAAGTATCCTTCCCTGACTAAAGTACTTGCAACTCCTTGTTCCATTGTGTTACTGTTTTAAATTTCTACCTAGTCGATATCTTGTAAATTTAAATCTCCACCAATAATAACCATTCTTCGCTGCCTCTGAATGAATATGAATTTAGTTTCTTTCAGAGAACCTCATCATCATTAATCATTTAATTATATGTGAACGTTGTTTACTATGCGTTCTATACAAATTAGGAGGTCAAATTGTTCGTGTGAGTAACTTCGAATTCGTGCTCAAGTTCACAGTTCAGTTCCCCGTCGCCTTCAAATTCGGCATAATCTTCACCGAGCGACAAGGTCAACGAATTTTGTTTTAGCGATTAGCAATACATATAGCTACAATGATGGTTTCTTTCTAGAATAATCTAGAAAAATTTCAATAAAGTGACTGTTCGTTTACATTTAAATGCATTAAGTCTGATACCCACATTATTATGCCGAAACGAGTTGTTTGAATAATACCAATATTTTCTTTGGGTGAAAGTTCTTGAAGAACAACTGATTTACAGGACAGTCTCATATTTAGGCAGCTATGTATAAATCTTCAACATGACAGATAACTTAAGGTTAAGCAAATGGCAGAATTAAACAGGTTTGCTTAAGTAGTAATTGTGTTTCCGATTTTGCTAAAAAAATAAGTTACCAATTGCTGCTAGTCAAATCAAATATGTCACATCCAGAAATAAAATGAGTTGGTATTGGCTAAGCTAAGGTGATCTCTTCTTAATAATACGCCTTAGGCAGACACGGCATTAGAACCATTCCACAGGTCTCAATTACAAAATTGTTTACACTATAACTTTTGTTACTAAAGAAAGCTGCATACTTTCCCTCTGTTGTACGTGTATGGTTATGAGTGGGTTGTGTGAGAGAGATAGTTTGTGTAATAATTTTTAATTAACTATTTTATTTTAAATTTCTTTTCAGTCTGTAATAGAAAGAAATAAACGTACAAATCAAAGTGATATCTGTAAAACCGCTATTATTATTCTATCATAAACCAGAAATTACGTCGTTACTGGTAAAAAAGGCAGAAATCACATTTTTACCTTGAATGCTATTATTTATCAGAAGAGTTAAAGGTACAACATATTCAATGCTTTGAATATGTTGATTTGATAGTAACACGTAGTTACCTTGCTGATAAGAATTTTCTAAAGCAGCCTGCAAATGAATACGTGCTATGCTCATCTGAACTCGAAACACTGACGTTGGAGGTAAGTTACGATACCTCAACATCGATTCATTAATATTCGACCTGTTCGTTGCAGGACCTTGCTGGTGGAATAGTATACACTTTTTCTTTTTTTACACTGTGCGATTTTTTCAATTATATACAGGCAGAAGCAGTAAATCTAAGGGGGCGGGCTCGGCCAACGAGCGATTTATTCATTTGTCGGTGGAGCAATGGGAGCTATTTGTTGTACAAGTGGCGTGACCGACCGGAAACCGCACATCACTCGCTTCTGGGGGCAGCTGCCGCCGCGCAATTCAGGCTCACAGTTTCTTCTTGTATGTTTAGAGAAGAATATCACAAGGAACCATCAAGTAACAAGCGGACGAGCAGCAATTTTATTGTGTTTACATGTTTGGATTACATTTCTGTATATAGACAAGACTATGCTTTATCCTATACTGTTATTACTTCTCAATAGATTATCGTTGTTCATAAAACTACTATGAGGAGAAAATTCTTACGGATACGCTACATATCTCATAACAACAAGTTTCGGTCATAAATTTAATTATTCCTAATTCAGAACTGAGGAGAGTGACAGCACTGTCTAAATTTTTTTATTTAAATGAGAGAGGGCAGTGGGAAGGAATTTTAGCCTGGCCTTTCGAAGGAATTATCCCGGAAATATTGCCTGGAATTATTTAAAAATACCTAAAACTGAAATTTGAATGACGGGATGTGATTTGAATCCGTGTCCTCCTAAATGCGAACGTTACCGCTCATCCACCAGGCTCGATACAAAATAATCTATTTACAATCTGCGAATTAAAGTCTCAAATCAGAAAATAAAAGCTGAAATGACGCAACAACTTTTTAGGAATTTTGATTCAAGCGAACACAATAAATTTAGAAGGTCGTGTCAAGATCTCGTACACGAGGCATTTCATTAGCAGCGCTTAGAAAAATCCTCGGAGTATCCACTGTGAGCGCGTTTTAGACGCTCGCTTACTACATCTCCAAAATTTTGCCTTTCGACCCCACAATTAAATTCTGTGGATGGCATTCTCGCTTACTTACGACACGCATATAAACATCTGTCATGGCCTTCGGTTGATCGCAGAGGCACTGGTTGTTTCTTGTAAATGGAGGGTAGATCACAGAATGGCTTAGCGCAGTTCCTAAACCAATGCTGCTTCCCAGCAGTAAAATGAAGTAATTAAAAGAGTATGGCCAGGTTGGCTGGAAGAGCCCGAAGGAGTGATCGGCCGCCTACGTCACAGAATTTCAATTTGTCGTGCATTCTGCTTCTGTCGTGAGTAGACCTACAGTTTAACGTGCAATTACATCATCAAACAGAACTGTTAAAAGTGCCTGACACCACCGCGATTTGAACCCGAAACCGGACCCTGAAATTTTGAAAGTAAGTGCCTTACTACTGAGCCACATTTGTACATGTAATGGCTCTGATGTGTTCTTTGTATCTTGTAGTAAAGTTCCTGGTTGTCTGTCTTATGTATTTGGCTTTACATTGTTGGCAAATCAGTTCATATATCCCTGATTGCTGGTACTGATCTATTTCATTATGGTTGTTTAGGTGTTTCTGTACTGTGTTGTTTGTCTGAAATACAATTTTTAGCCCTTGTTTTTTGAATATGTTACTTATTCTGTGAGTGTGTTTGTTGATGTAGCTCATTGTGTACCATTGTTTTTTATTTTGGTTCAGTGTGTTGGTGTGTGTGATGTTGAATGTGGTCTGATTTCTTATTTTTTCTTGGATTTTAGTACTGAGCTGTCCAATAAGCTGTTCCAAGAAAAAATAAGAAATCAGACCACATTCAACATCACACTGAACCAAAACTAAAAACAATGGTACACAATGAGCTACATCAACAAACACACTCACAGAATAAGTATCATATTCAAAAAACAAGGGCTAAAAATTGTATTTCAGACAAACAACACAGTACAGAAACACCTAAACAACCATAATGAAATAGATCAGTACCAGCAATCAGGGATATATGAACTGATTTGCCAACAATGTCAAGCGAAATACATAGGACAGACAACGAGGAACTTTACTACAAGATACAAAGAACACATCAGAGCCATTACATGTACAAATCACTCAACATTTGCAGAAAATTTGTTAGATCATAACCACCAACCTACCACGATTCAAACAGACATGAAAATACTGAAAATAAATAATCACAAGAAACACCTACTTACAGTACAGGAAAGTTACCATATTCACAAAGCCACTGCATCAAAGCAAACTGTACATAATGAATTCACTCATTTAACAAATGAGACATTGTTTAAAACAGTGAAAAATAACCAAGACACAGGAATATAATACACATAAAAAGTAAATTACAACACTGACACCACTGCACAAACAGAGACATAATTTAATAATACATAGACGTTATATTACAAGCAAAAAAACATTAGGTAGGCATCACTGTAAACGAATGTAAACAACAAGGTTTTGCTGTTCATCAGACAAAAAAGTGTCAATTTCAATAGATTTTGAAAACAGTGGTAGGGTTACCTCCAAAAACAGGGTAACAACAGCTCTTCTCATAGTTATGTGGAACCATAACTACAGTTCACGTCACAAAAAAGTGCAAATGGAGCTATTCCTGACCACCATGTAACTGCCTCAACCGTAAGTCGTAAGTAGAATGTAGTTTATTATTAGTTAGTTTTGTATATTAATATTGTAATTTTGCTAACACCAACATGTATATACATCCACAGTCACTGGCGATGCCCCATTCCACAAGGGCGAAACGCGTCTGAGCTTACATCAATAAAACCAGTGGCTAATAGACGGTGTTTTTATTTACAGCTCTAATTATTTCTTCTTTTTTTTCTATTGAATTGGTGTCTATCTTTTAATGTACGCTATTGCACGTAAGATACATCCTTCTGTAGAGGAGGTTTGAGACTGACTAAGATTTCCTGGTAATCTTGCAGGTGGTCATTACTTTGTTTTACAGCTAAAGGTAGATATAGTCCCAAGAAAGGCAGCCAGTGGATGGGGATGGCTGGTATTGTCCCGCTAATCATGCGCGTAGTCCCATTCAGTCACGCACCAATCATTTTGTTGTGTCGACTAATGAAGTGTAATGTAGCAGTCTTCAGTTTGAACTGAAGGTTTCACTCACAACATCGAAACAGTTTGTTAAGGATGTTAATTTTTCGTTTCCAGTCTGGCAACTGTTTTCGTACCCAACAATCTTTTAACTGATTTTGTAAATACTGTCAATCTGAAATAAAAATAGCAGACATCGTGGATGACAACTGATAGCAGCATCGCATAAAGGATGGCTCACAGATCTGTAGCAGGACGGCTTAGCGATCAGCTGCAGTGTAGCGAGTGTGGTGGGTGAGCAGTAACGCTCTGGCCTCGCGTTCTGGAGGACGCAGGTTCGAATCCACTACCGTTCATCCAGATTTCAGTTTTCCATGATACCGAAATCACTCCATGTGAATGCCCGGATGGTCCTTCAAAAGACTATGACTGAATTGCTTCTCTTTCCTTGTCCCTAACCCTTTCCCGCCTCTCAAGACCTCGAAGCCGACGAGGCGTAAACCATATGAAAAAATTATAGGATATGAAGATAAGCTATATACAATGCAATTCAAAATAGTTAAACTTCAAAAAAATCTGTAAAAAAAAAAAGTAGTTTGCGTAATCAAAATTAGTTGTGGGTCTAGAAGAGATATTTTCAGTGAGACGTCATTCGATATTTCTTCAACTTTACCTATCTACCCTAACATCCTGTTCTTCAAGTGGAGTATGAAGAAAAATAATCTCTAATATGTAAATGTTATGACATGAAAATTCCCAAACTAAGCCCCGTGAAAAGGGGGTTTGTTCCCTAAATGGAGGTCACTTTTTGCTACCTTTGATTTCGTTGGTTTATTTCATTTTTCCGGCGGAACGTCGTTAGCAGTGACTTCCATATTCAAATGACCTCTTATTTTCATATTTGGCCAAATACATTGTGTTGTATACGCAAATTTAGAGTATCAACTGATCATAAGAATTACCATCTTAAGCTCAAGTAGATGATTAAAACTGATTTAATACAACATGAATATCTCTCCCACAGCTTTTTTTATGAATAAAATGACTAAAAATAATATCACCTCAACTACTTTAATGTCCGGATGGAAAGATTTTTGTGGAACTTAAAAGATGAAACCAACGCTTCTAAAGACATTCATTCGAAGAGATTTTTCTGACATCTCGGCATTAGATCCACGCATGATAAAACAATTCATGACATTTTTTGTGACAAAACTCTCATTATTAAGTCTTAAATTACACAAACACTTTTGTTCCCAGAGATACCAGTGCTCTCTATATTCTTAGTTATCAGAAAGGTTCAAAGACGAAACTCACATTTTTTCCACAATAATTTACATTTTAAACGTGATTCTCAAGTTCTGTAGAAGTAATATAATTAGTCTTTATTTGAATAAAACAACCGGAGATGTAGAAGCATTTAATAGATAAAATTCTCGTTATTTTACTTCTGAGTTACCGTAGGATTAAATCAAAGTATTCCTAAATTTACATTTTATAATGCGTAATTTGGAATCAAGAATCAACGTCGTGCGCATTTCCAGTCATTGACCTGTGTTTTCTATGTTTTCCTCCAATTGCTCAAAACATTAGATCATGAGGTTTTTCGTAACACATCATTGGATTATTACAGTAATTTATAACGTAATGCTAGTAATCTTAATCGATTGAAAGTATGGTTACAACAAGATACATCATGTGTGATATTACGCTTATTTCAGAAACATGACTGTAGAACATCAAGATATGAAACCATCTACACTCAGACGAGCAATGCAATGCATTGGAACCCATCAAAACAGTTGTTAACTATGCTAATGCGGAACCTCAACGTTTTATTTCGTCTGTGCAATGAGCTATTTCGTCAGTGCAATTCTGTGCTATGAACTGTAAGTATACATTTCTGTTTGAGAAATATATAATTTTGGGACTGAAATTGAGAGCCATCCCAGTTTGAAATGGAAAAATGTCTCAAACCGCTATGTGTATCTCCCAACTACAATATGGCGTAATATTAGTTCACATGATTATATTGGATGAATCACTCAAAATGTTATAGATTAATCACACACATTATTTCTTAAATGTCTTTATTCCACGTTGGTATATCCTGATTCTGTAAAACTAAATGAGGAATGCACATCATAAATAACTATTTCAGATAAACATTCGTAATTACGACTTAATTTCATCGACCCAGAGATCATTCGTGATGATGCACAAAATTCAGTCGTATCACCACAAAAATTAATGATAAAAGTTTCTTAAAAATACTTGTACAGGGGTATGCTGGGAACCAAGTTTTCTTACTGTGGTTATCAATAATTGCTGATTCTGCAGTGTGATATACGTATTAAGGTAAATTAAAAGAAAAATTCATGTACCTGTGTTTTTGTCAATTAAAATTTTCCACTAAACGCGCAGCAGGTGCAGCGAAAATAATCCATTTTGCATATATGTTTTGTTCCGCATGGATAGTATTTAAACACCTACAGTCCACCTTTTTTCTATAGGATGGTTACCGTACAGTCCCATTCACGGATTGCGAGCTAGATATACCGACGAGGTAAGGCAGCCGAGCGTGGTAGACGAACGTTGGGGAGGACACTTGTTTGAATACTAGTCCGGCCACCCAAATTTCTGTTTTCTATGGTGTCACGAAATCCCTATAGGCGTATTTCTGCAAAGTTCCTTGAAAAGGTCACCGACGAATACCTTCCCGTTCTTTGTTCGCCGTCCTTTCTCATCTCTAATAATCTCAACGTCGATGAGGCGTAAAATCATAAGAAAGGGATAATATTTTTCTGTTATGTAATGTTAGATGGAAGCAGAAGTAATTTTTTTAAATTAATCAGATATAGAATTTAGAGTCAGAATATTATCATCAGGTTGCTATTATAAAATAGAAAATCACGAGGACAAACATCAGTTTAAAAGAATCACGTAACACATCAGTATGCCATCCTCACTAACATTAAGTTTGTATGCTGAGGTATCAATCAAGTAATAAAAGACAACATTGAGTGTGACCTAAGTGTTCAAACCGAGAGTGGTGGTTGAATGGTTAACGTTCTGGCCTTGCATTCGGGAGGACGCGGGTTCGAATCCCCGTCCGGCAATCCAAATTTGGGTTTCCCCAAATCACTCCATGCGAATGCCGGGATGCTTCTTTCAAAAAGGCCGTGGCCGAATTCCTTCCCGTTTCTTGTCCCTAGTCCCATCCCGCCTCTAATGACCTTAGCCGTCGACGAGGTGTAAAGCAATAAATAAAAATAAAAAAAGTAAGTGTTCAAGTAGAAATATTTAATATGCTGCAATTTCCTGATAACATCGTCGTGTCAGAAAACGACAATGAGGATGATGAAAAATCATTGAATGTCATAAACAAAAACTAATAGTGCATTTTGGAATAAATATAAACCATATTCAGACAAACTTCTGAAACGCAGCAGACATGATACTCATAACAGTAGTTTAAATATAAAAATAGTATCACTTAAATCGGAAAAAATGAGCAAATCCATTGTTTAAGCAGGAAAACTGCAGTAGATTAGTTCTGCCGGAATGAGAAATCTTTTTGTTTCAGATATTGATTTATGATTCAGTAAGAACTTTCTGAAAATATAAGTATGTAACAATGCACATTATAGAAGTGAAGCGAAATATGAATCATTTGAACAGTGGTGCTATGGAATTGGTACTGATAATAAAGTAAACGAGGTATGAAGTGAAAGTGTTTTGGAAATGATGGGTGAGATAAGAAGTTTTGGGGAAAAATCAACAGAAAAATGAGACGGTACGGTGGACAATATTTTAAGGTATGCTGTATCGATTACACTGTTTGAGGAAGGAACATTCGAAGAAAAGAAGTGTAGAGGAAGTACTCTGCAGATATTACTGGCAATGTAGAAAATTCGTTCTACCGAGCGATCACATTTATTTAAATTTCACGCGTGCGTAGTAACAGTTCTTTATTACATGAGAACGATATTGATGATATCTACGATAGACACTGTGGAACTAAATACACCGTCTCAATCACAATTTCCAAAGAATGATGGTTACATTCACCAAATCCACTAGTTATCCAGCATCAGAAAGTACCAGATAACGAGATGCATCACTTATTTATTTTATTCGCAAGTTAGACGTATCATAAAAGCTAATGGAGTGGTAATAGGTCTACATGAAATCTAATCGTAATATACTGAGAAAGAAATTTTTGTACTATTGAACAACGTTTTTCGAGGGGAAAAATTGTAAAATTACAAACAATAAATGAAATCAATAGTACCTTTCCACTAACGCAATGCAACAGAAATCAACTAAATTTCGCTATAAGTCGCAAGCAATTCCATGTAACCCGATTTTTATGATGTTTACTAGTATATTCATAAAAGTTCAATATTTACTCGAATTTATGAACAAATAGTTTCAACATAATTCTTATTTAAAATACTCTCTCAATAGATGGACAATGATTTGAATATTTATTCTCAGGAGCTAAGAATGTTTTCATTGGAGAATTTTAGTTGTTAGAGAGTTTTTTGCGCCATCTTTGAGACAATTACTCAGTTTTATATTAATAAACTAGAGTGGTATTTCAAGTCAGCGTAGAGCATTCTGCGTTTCAAATTACTAATTCCAGTGATTTTCAAAACAACATTTGTAGCATAATTTCTTCTAGTAGTTCCTGGTGCCACAATTCTGTTCTTATTCTTAATACGATAGTAATCTTTAAAACGACAACACTGATGTGTGTAAATCTTTTTATTCTTGACATAATATGAATAAATTTGACATAAAGTAGTGAGAAATGTTTTTGTTTCTGAAGCCACAGTAAAGTATTAAAAATCGAGGCAAATAGAGGTTACATTTCTATTTGATATTTGTATATTAAGTTTTATTACTTTACGCAAAAGAATATGAGGATAGCAGCTGATCCAGAACCAGCAGCATTAGTACAAATGTTAAAAACATCTTCACAAGAAATGATGACATAATGGAAGCCTTAGTTCAGTATGCGAACAGGAACTGAAACATGGGAGAAGGAATAGAAGGGAATATTTTAGAGAATTTCTGTGTTGGAGAAATACGTAAGAGACTAGTAAGATGATCAATTTTTTCAAACACTATAAAATAAACATAGGGAATGAACCATTTAAGAATCTTCCAAGAAAAGAATACACAATGTAAACGTCCAGGTTAACAGATATCATCTAGATTATATAGTAGGTAAATGCACTTCTAGATTGTGATACATGGTTACTAGTGGATACCCTGACAACAATCTGATAGTAAGGAATTATCGATTCAATATGAAGAGAATGAATAAACATCACAATGAAATTACACTTGAAGTGAATAAACTAAAAATTGTCGTACAACAGAAAAAATAAGAAAGGTAGAAATTAAAGCTCTAGAATATAATGGTGGTCGAAATTCGGTTAAAGAAGTAGTGGATACATTGAAGAAGGAATAGGAATAGTGTGTCCAAAAATACTGGAATACTGAAAATACTGGAATCAAAAGGGTGATCGAAATCCATGTATGACAGAAGAAATTTTTGATTTGATAGACCAGACGAAGAAGCACAAAACCGCTCATGATTAAGCGGGAAGACACCAGTGCAGATATTTCAGATGTCAGGTAAAAACGGAAGAGAAATGGCTACAAGAACCGCGTGAAGAAATGGGAAGAAAGTGACTACACGTAAAGCAGATTCGGCTTAGAAGAGAAGCAAACTGACTTTTGCAGAAATGAAGAATCATAACGTCATAACCGCTAACGCCTAACCTCTTCTAGCTCTGTAGAAATACATAGCCTATGAAGGAATTCGTAGACAATCTGGATTAAGGGATGGCATGAAATATATATGTGCTACATAGACAATGTATAATTTTTTTACGAAACAGGAGTTACGTATTTTAACATGCTTCTTCTGAACGTATTACCTTTGCATTGATACAAAAGAACAAACAGGTGAAATCGAAAATTTTTTGTCAATAAATGTGACATTTCAGTTTTCAGGCTAGTGGACGGTACATAAGATTATACAAGACAGTGGAAGACACATTGCATGAAATCGGGTGGCCATGATAAAAGCAGAGGATCACTACAGTTAAGCATTACTCGGAAACGGTGTGTTGCAAGATCCTAATTTATTCCCACTAATTTTCAGATTAGCAGTAATCGGAGGAAATGGAAGTAATGAAGCTTATGAAATTAAATCGTAAATGTGAATGAGGGTCAACGAGAAATAATTATTACATTGTGATTTGATGATGAGATTGTTCTTTTACTGGAAGATAATAATGATACTGAGAAATTACTGAATGGCACGGAGAAAAGAATAAGTTTACTAAATACATAACAAAGACATATTCGAGACCTAACAGGAATATCAGAAATAATATAAAACAGTATCGATTGCAGTAGCAAAAGTAAAAAAAAGTCCTTAATTTATGAATAAAATTACAACTGCAGGCCCAAGAAGAAATTATATTAATATCAAAAAATTACTAAAAAAAGATAAGTGTTTAAAAAATAGGTTTATTGACCCAGAATTTAGAAAGATGTTTTTGAAATTGTACCTACGGAGGTCATCACTTTACGGAAGTGAAGCTTTATACTCGAGGCATAGCAGGAAGAAGGAAAACTTTTTATTTTTTTAGTCTATTGCAGAATGCGTAAATTCAATGGAAAACATATCAACAATATAAAAATGTAATAAACGTAATCAGAAGCGCAGAGTTAAACTTGATTATCTTACTTTCTACTCCACTTTGTTGCTCTTGGAGACCAATGTACTTAATATTTAACTGTTCCTGGAAGGCTGAGCAGGATATTCGAAAATCATGTGGCTGATGGTTCGAAATTCCGTACACATGCTGGAGAGTCAGCATTCCACACTCAAACAACGAAGCACCACATCTGCCATTTCTCGATTGGATGCCCAGCACCTGAACTTGCTCTCTCCACTGAATTAGCTGAATTCTGTATTGCTGTCATCCCCGATTTCAGTGATACCTTTGGTAGAGACTAATTTCGATGGCGAGAGTTGAACGTTTCTATTACCGTGATGAAGGGATAGATAATTTTTTCATAAAATTCGCAGTACAAACTCATTTAGATTGAGAAAATATGGTTAAATATGGCTTAAAACTGTCTTGAAGATGCTCCATAATACGGGTGTAGTTTAGTTTATCATAATTTCAGCATTCTAAAAGCGTGCGATCTGCAGCCATCAGCACAGCAATATTAAGCTGCAGAGTTCATTCCCCCCTCCTCCCTTATCAACCACTGAGTCAATCCGGCTCGTCGAGGTCTTTAGACGCGGGAAAGTCATGGCTCAAGGAACGCGTATAAATTAACCCACGGCCATTAGAAACAACAATCTGAGGATATGATTGGAGTGATTTCTGGAAATCATGGAAAACTGAAATCTAGATGGCCGAAAGTAGATTCGAACCCGCATCCTCTCAAATGCAAGGTTACAACTCGCCCAACACCCTCGGTCTGAGGAGCTTATAAATCTCACTGCTAAATTTCGAGATATAGCGTTGGTTCTGCGTAAAGATCGTTCGGTCTCAAGTGTGATGTTGTTTATTTTCTGAGTTTCTTCTGAGCTAGATTGAACAGATGTTTATTAAAATGGGGCAGGAGGGTATGCGATCAATGGTTAATCCGCATACCTTAGTGCTGGATAGACACAATCTATTGTTTATATTCTATTTTTGAAAATACAAGCATAGAATCGCTGGGTTTTCCTATAGCGTCTGTTCTAAGTTGCTCGATACTGATTCTGTATATATAGATCCATATCATTGGTATAAGAAAATGTTATGCTGTATTTATTGACGTATATACATATTAAATAATAAATGTGCCAGCGCAGAACCCAGCCTTAAACCACGTTTCACAATTCTTGATCACCTAATGTGACTAGTAAGAGGTGATTGCTCATCATATTAATCTCGAGCTATAATACATTTTTACAATTTATAAAGGCGATTAATTTATAAATTACTCTCTTCTCCAAACTGTTACATTGGCCCCTGTTATGTTCATAAATACAGCACTAGTTTTGAACGATTTTCGAAACCAGCTTCAGTACTCGCCATAAGGGAAAGAACCTGTTTTTCGCAGACCTATTGTCTCGAGAGCCTGCATGTTCAACAGGGAACTCGGCTTCAAGTATGCAAGCAATCCTTTAGTGGAGAGGATGTTCTTGAATTTTGTAACAGACCCTGGGGAAGGCTGTGGGACAGTCTGTTACTCTTTCGAGGTCTTATAATTATAATTTTCGTTTGTTTTCATGAATTATTGAAGTGTTCTTCGTGTTTTGACGATATCGACAATAGAAATTGCGATGCACCTTTTAAGTGTATTTACCACAATGTCCGTGATATTCATTGTATATATCATCGAAACTGGGAAGCTTTGCAATTTTTAGTATTTTAAAAGTTGACGGGATTTTTCCATTCAAGTAGGGAGCTGATGTTTCAGGACACTTCCTCTATATTTTAGTGGTTTCTTTTTTTATATTCCTTGAATCTTGTGTTCAGTTTTTGCTCAGTTTGATATTGTCTACAACTTTGTTGAGTTTGTTTTTGGGCAGTAGATCTAATGTGAAAAAGATAAAAAGAAAGCTGAAAAATTAAAATTCGTCGCTACAGAATGATGTTTAAAATTAAATGTCCAAATAAACTCAGAAATGATCATATTTTTTCAAACCTTTAATAACCAAATGAGTCTGTGTACGTCTTACAGAAACAACAGATACGATTGTTGTGGCATTTCAAGACACGTGGAATGATTGTTTTGTTATTGCAAGGATCAGCTGAGGCTATGAACTATGAAAAAATAAAAATATCAGAATATGCAGCTGTATAATGAAGGATGTAAGTTGTAACGGTTACTCTGAGATAAAGAATGTAGCTCAGGATCGGAAGAAACAGAGATTAATATGAAACTAGCAGACAAGATGATGAGGATATTCTACAAGATTTGCTCGTATTTCTATAAATATACGATTCACATGATTTTTGGGTTCAGTTAAGAATTTCATAAAAAATGTGTTTTTTTAGCTCTAACCACAAAAACATATCACTGAGAATCTCAAGAAAAGAAAAAAAAATACTTCAGTAAGTTTAAAAAATTTTACTTGAGATATGCGACACATATTATGATATAACCTTTCAAGGTTTATTCCACATTTTCCCATAGTTAATAGCCCAACATGCAAAATTTCTTAAAGTATCTACATCTCTGAACCATCAAGTTTGATCCAACAACTCAGCAAATATTGTTTCTAATAAGGATATGTTTTTATTGCAGAAGACCTAAGTCGTTCTTATTTTTCAATAAATTTAGATAGCTTTATTTGTTGAGAAACCACATCCCTATAAAAGTTTGCGGTCATGAAATTTATTTCAAGCACTACATTTTGTTTTTTAAAATTTCTCTTTAATTATGACTTTAATTTTTACTTTAAACGATGGACCATGGAACCAAAATAATAGCAAATTTGCCTTTGAAATTTTTTTACAACTCAGCTAGTAACATGTTTTTATGATATTTTATGTACATAGATTACTAACAGTCAGATTATCTACACCACTTACAATACTGATTTAATTTTGCTGGTAGAAGTTTTTAAGTTTTGATGGTAGTGTGTGGTTTTTGGTGACTTTATGAATTCATTAACTATTTTACGATGTTTAATCTAAGGTATGAATTATATTTCTGTTTAATGTAAGAATTTACTATTGAATTGAAAGATATTTTAATACATATAATGTCCCAATGATTTTTTACTTTTTATAATGTTCCCTGATTTTTTGTTATAATTATGGTTTATAATCTATATTTTACTTTCACACCACGGGAGAGCTGTACAAATTTGATTAGAGAATGCTGGTTTATTATTTTTTATTATGATCTTATTTTATTAATTGGTGTTAAAACATAGACAGCACGGATCATATAAAATCTGAGATAAACGATTTATCTTCTTTAAAAGATATCCATAGTACCTACAAATGATTCAGTATTTGGATTCTGTTACACAGTTTTTGAGTACTTAACTTTGGTTATTTCTTCAGTTTTCTGATACACAATACGTTAGAATACGTGGAGAAGTAAACCAATGAATCTGCTATTGTTCAACAGCAAGACTACAAGTTTGATCTCTTTTATGTACAGGAATTCCTAATCTACAATGTCTGTTTTTCACATGGCTTTATTAACTTGATTTGTTAATTTCTCTATATTACTTTACGTTCTTGTTGGGTAAGGATAATATCTATGTATAATGCTTCCTCTCGGTATTGAAATGCGTAATTTTCACGTAGCTTTATAAGTATTTGATTAGTCAATTTCTTAATTTTTGAAAATTAAATTGCGTTAAAATATAGATAAAATGAAAATTAAGACTTCCTGATAGCTGGAGGAATACCTGAATTAATAAAATAGTTAAATAGAATGAAGCCTGTTGCATAATATTACGTGTTTTATAAAAAATAAAATAATATCTGTGAACGCATTACTCCACACGGACGGATGTTGTAGCGGAATAATACAAGTCTGTTCTATATTTGTGGGGATTTGGAATACAGCCAGTTACATGTAACACCTATATCTGTGTAGTTTCATGTTTCAAGTAGGAACGTTATATCAGTTACGTTTGAGATACATATTTTTTTTTACGTTAACAACTGTTGTATTTTTATTTGTGTCTTTTAACCCTGTGCTGTTATTTGAAGTGCTTTTTGCACCTACAGCCACAGTGACTCTTTCATTATAGCAGTCCTGTATCTCCTATAAACAAGAGGCAAGGTTTGACTACGACCTTTAGGTGGGAGGCTTGATTCCCGATGCAGCCAAGGATTTTTCCTCGAAGCTGAAAGTTCGGAACGTCTTCCAGGCTCACTCAGCCTATTGTTACATGAGTACTGAGGAGGAAATTCTGCGAGAACACCACACCGTTCCATCTCCATCTTTTGTATCGTAGGACGAGGAGTAGACTACGATTCTTTACCACTCCGAATACGCATCGTGTGGTCTTCTCATCCTAATCACGGGGATTTACTTTTTGTCTTATATAAATCGACTAAGCATTTAACTAGGCTTGCAACCTTTTATTCTATTCCTAGTTGTTCCTACAACTTCCATGAGAGTCCCTAGCAGTAAGACTTTTATTTCCTTATCAATTTTATTTTCTGTCTTCTCATACCACTGTTCTTCGCTTCCTAGTCCTATTACATACACCTGCATGAGATTCCTCCATACCTATTTCTTCCAATAGGCTAAACCTGTTACTAACTTAGTTTCCAAAGAACTCACAAAACTCTTGCCACTTCATCCTTTCCGCTGTATACCTTTGTTATTCATATCCAATTTTTTTTCTCACAGTTCTGCCTATTGAACTCCAATTTTCTGCAGCTGTCTCGTTATTTTTCTGCTTCTTTCCACAACATTCTCCCCAACGAAACGATCCTTCACTTTCTACACAGAAAACCACTCAATTTACCAAACAATGGAAATAACTCCATTTACCAGACACTATAAGCACCCTGATTCTGTGACTGCATAACGATGATAACTAGCTTTATTTAAAATAATAAGAATTCAGATTCTGGACACGCTTCTTCAAGAAATCGTTATTAAATCTCACCAAGAACTCGAAAATGATTACTTTTCTCTGGCTTTAAAAGTACAAAACAAAAATACAGAAAAAGGTCTCTCAGAAATCACAACTTTGGCAGTAAATTAATAGAACAATAACACCCACATTAACAAACCACTTACTAATTAATGACTTAACGAGATTAAAATCAATAAAATTATATTATTAATTAAAATAGTATACAATTAAGACATCATGTGAAAAGGTTGAACTGTCCGCAACAGATTATTTTAGTTCAGTTTATTTTCTGTACAAAGGCATGTTGTATCTAATTTAATGTCCTTAAATTTGTGTATAACATATTCAGATGCTACCTAGTAGCATCCTGAATCTTAATTGCAAGAGCATTAATTGTTGTCTTCACTTCCAGGTGGTATTTCAAGTCTACTGAAGTAGGAGCCATTATGCTGTTAGCTCTACCAAACTCGGACAGGATTACATAAACGATAGCATACGGTATGTAAATATATCAAGCAGCTTGATTCTGGTGTCCTTTAAATATATGTACCACACAAGTTGACACATTTGTAGGCGTTACTTACACACGTACCTCTGTAACAGAAGGACAGTGATTTCTTAGAAGCATATTTCGATGTGCAAAATCATCTGTTTGTTTATTTAAGTTTCCAGCAGCGTCATTCTCCTACTTATTGGATTAGGTAACATAATAATATTTGCCAAACGTTGTTCATTCAATCAGATGGTCTTATTAACCACTTCCCTGCTTGTTATTCGATTAACAACATTAACAAAAATGTATGAATCCTTGGTTTAATGAATAATTAGTCATGTAGTGTCTAACCGATGGCTATTTTTTAACCTTTTAAAAACTTCGGTGCCGAGTAAGAATTTTAGAACTATCGATTATTTCATGGGTAGGAATAGAATATAATACAATGGAATATTTGATTCTTTTGATCCATGGAGAGGGAGGGAAAAGGAACAATTCAGAACTGAAAGAATTAAATAAGATATTAAATATTAGCAACTAGTAAACAAAGTCACATACATATTTACATAACAACACGGGTTAGGAACTATATTAGTGCTACGGAACTATGCGATACGGAAGTTAAAACAATTTATTCCCGTCTCAAACATTTTTTTAAAATTTTCTTTGTAATCCAGTATTAAAAATAATAACCCTTTCATAAATTCTAAATGAGTTGTGAACTAATAATCATGTTATATATGTGGTGTTTCCATCCAGATGTCATTTATCTTTTCATGAGACTAGTTTTTATTTAACATACACTGAAAAATTTCAGCCTATTGGTATTTTGATAATTGTTTTAATTAAACCATATATTTTTTAGATTATATACGGAAATTATTGCATATAATTCCGTTAAATATTTTAGGATTACGACTTTCTGTTCCTACAGAATATTTATGAATCAGTCAGCGGATGACGCTGTGAAAAATCTTAGGACTTCTATTTTTTCTGTGGACACTGAGCCTGAGAAACAAAGCCATTTTAAAAATACTCAGTGAGTTCAGTATGTATTAGAGCTGTAATATCCGCAAAATCTTTCTTATCGCATTTTTAGCCATGGATACACAAGTCTCAGTTTAGCAAGGCGATGAGTCAATACTGGTTTCAGTAATTTGTAACATCTTAACAAGTGATAGTGATTATCATGTAGAGGCTAACAAACTCCTGAGGCTTTTCTTTACTTTTTTCCATCCGTGATGATCTAGCATGATCAAGTAAATTAGTTTTTTTTTTAATATGGAAAAACTTTTATCCATATTATTCGGCAGACAAAACAAGAAAGTAAAAACTTGAACCTACAAAATTACATTATTTGTAAACAAATAAAATTTCGTAGGTAAATTGAACGAAAATAATGTTCGTAATAAATTATCCTTCACTGTAAGAATATCAAATTTTAAGATTTTAATAGTTTTCCCTCAATGCTATTCTTACATCACATATTGCTTTTTCCTATAAGTAGGAAGGAAAAAAAAAATCAGATCCTGGGATTACACGGAGAGATTTTGTAGATGATTAACGATATTAAAACAAAACCTTGGTCCACATTTAATATTTGTTAAATGCTCATCCATTGAAAGGTGGATGTAATATGATTAATTTTGCTGAACACAATCCTTTAAAATAATGTAAAAAGACTTTAGGAGTAGGTACTGTATGCTAACGCTGTTCCTTCAGTTTTGTTGGTCAAGATTAATATCGATGCTCATCCTTAGCAACATTTACAATAAAATAAAGCTGTCGGAGTTCCTACAGCGTCGTATTAGGCCTACATGGTTTCAAATATCTGTGATCACGAATTAATGGAACTATACTACAACCGTAAAGTGGGAGACATGAAAGTTTTGTTGTACCAAAGAAATAAAAATGTTTGACTAATTTTAAATAGCCGATTAATAATCGTGCCTCAGATGTTATAAGATATTCTCATCTGAGTAGCTAAGAAACGCAACTGAGTTTATATGTCGAGTTTAAATTAAAAACGAAATTGTAAAAGCAGCGAAATCGTACATGAGACCACACCGTAATTATGTGGTTTTGGCTAATGTCAGTCGTCATGTCAAAGTCAACTTCCACTCCTGTCCTGCGAGCAGGAATTTCAGACAGACGACTCGAATTGAAAAATACCATTTTATCATCATGCAGTGATGAAAAATTTCTTTTACTGTCTTGACTTTGTACAGAACGTAATTTTTTAAATTACTTTTTGAGTAAAAAATAATTTAGCCAGAGATATCAAAGCTTTTACCATACTCATTTAATTAAATACTTTTTTCTTTCCTTCTGGATTCCTACACTCTAAATAAGAATTGGAACTTTGACCTATTCCATCTGATCGATATTTTTAAATCATAATGTGTTATGACATGTTTCGCATACCAGAGGTCTTCCCTCAATGGAGATCTATGGAACAAGAGAAGTAAATAAATTAATAATAATAGATAAGATAAGTCTTTCTGATGTGCCATAGTCTTTTTAGCTTGCATTGGTTCTTGAACATTAACATTCACTAATCTTTGATTTGCTTTTTCTGGTAATGAACCCTCTATTCTATATTTGTTCTTCAGAAATTAATCTATTAATTGTCCTTAGTTTCTTTTTAAACTTTAGTGCGGTTGCAGTCGAGGGAGAATTTAGTGGTATGTACAGAACTGTGGCTATCATCAACAAGATTTTTAAGAAGAAGTTTTCAGGAAGGTTGACTCGTGGCTACGTTGAACGACTTCCTCTTTTACATTGAATTTTATCGAATTTCGTGTCCCCCGGTTTTAACACACGGCTCAGTGATGAGAGGGAATCCACGTATTTCTGTGGCCAGTTCCTTGCTCGGCGCTTCCAAAACAAAACAGGTGGTGTTCGTCTGCTGATGCGGTTCACACCGCAGGCTGACTCCCATTTATTGTGCAAACCTTAGCATAACCGGCAGCCAACGAGCGCGCGGTATTAGCTTTTCTTTGGCGGCGTGCAGCAGTCCGCGGACAATGTTATTCCAGCCGCCGGCAGACGAGCACTGGCTCCCCGAAAACAAACTCGTTACAACTTTCGCTGGGAGGCGGCCCAACGGAAAAAAAAGAGTGGGGTGTGGACGGGGGGTGTGGCTTCGCGGCCACCATATTGCCTGCGAACCCCCCACCACGGCGGGTTTTAATATTGGCGGGACGCTCGAACCGCGCGGCTCTTATGCGGAGAAACGGCGGCCGGGCACTTGGAGTGGCCCAGACTTAAATTAAAAAGAGGCGGCTCGCGACTATTGACCGTGCACCAGATATTTCATTAAAAGTTAGAATGGGCAGGCTGTTCGGATCACAACCACTAAACCTGACGGCTACGTAACAAACAAAACAGCATTATTGCTTCCTGTGGCAGGTAATGATAGTCGTGATATTGAAATAATCGTTCTTAAACTCATAAACCTCCAGGTAGGATGTTTAAAAGTTAAGTCGTTAGTATATTTTTCGTTACGATTTATTGCAATCGACAGGTAAGAATAGATACAACACTGTCATTACAGCATAACATAGCCGGTCCCGAGTACATATTTGGTTAGAACTTATTACAATTGATAGGGAAGAATAAATACAAATCACTGTCACTACACCATAATAGATCCGAACATAAAAATTCTTACATACTCGGTCTGTAAAACAGGTACAAAATACCTCCAAAGTCAGTGAAGATTTTTTATTATCATTCACAGCAATCGATAGAAATAAATAGATACAAATCACTGTAAATACAACGTAACAGATTCTAACATTATATTTCCTAGTTATCTTCCAATAAGTAGCAGGAAAGAATTTTCTTTCAGATCCAGGGGTTACACAGAAAGATTTACAATGCGATCTACGATAGAATTAAAAATACCTTGCTGAACATTTTATATTTGGTACACCCTCATCGATGTAATAAGTGGGTGTAACATGACCCACATCGGTGAACAGAGCCCGTTAAAACCATTTAAAACGACTGTGCTACAAGAGTTCAAGGTACTGCACGTCAACAATATCCCTTCGATTTTGTTTGTCAAGATCAAGGATAAGATCGACGCCCATCTTGTATATATACGAAAATGCTGAATTCTTATTACATGGTTTCAAATGTCTGTCATCACTCAAGAAATCAATGTAGTCAGTGGTCCGTAAAACTTCCCCTGTTTGTATCTAATTCACAAGTATACAATTTCAATACAACAAACAGAAATAACTTGCACAAAACGCAAACATCTCTGTCATTAGTATAAAGAGGAGTAAATTATTCCGTGATACATCTGTTTAATAAAATTCTCAAGATTATAAAACAGTTTGCAGATAATAAAGATATATTTAAAGAAAAACTGAGAGATTATCTAATTGGCAACTCCATTCAAGAATTTGAACAAAATAATTAATTGCATTCGATATGACTTTTGCAAAAACTCTGTTTTAAAAATTAATGTTTACTTTTATTCTCTTGATTTGTCTTTGTTACATATAATTTTTCTCACTTTGATTATGACTCATATTATATGTATGTGTATTAACCATGACATGTTTCACATCCCAGAGGTCCTCCCTCACCAGGGATCCATGAAACAAGATTGATAAATAAATCTCCGACGGCAACGAAAGTTTTTTGTTACCTTTCATAGCTATTGATTGGAAGCAAGAGATACAAAACACTGTATATATAACATAACAGAGGCGAAATAAAAATTGTTAGTGATCTAAGATAAACGGCATAGCTATGAATTTACTGATCTGGAAAACAGAAAAGGATTTTGCTACGATTCACAACAATTAATAGGAGGAAGTAGACGCATTACAAGTAAATACAACATAACAGAACAGAACATTATTCATATTAATCCAAAGTTTTCAATAGCGAATGTATTAACTGTTCTGGAAAACACGTCAACGAAACTTCTCTGACAACAGCAAAGATTACTTTGATTTCAGATACGTTTATAGACGTTTTTTCCTTCTTGAAAGCCTTCAACAGGGATTAGTGTTGATCTAGAAATCGTCCAAATGTTTTTCTTCACGTAAACATTAGTAAATTGCTAGTTTTTAAATATCCCATACCTGCGATAAAATATATTTGCACATTTTTTATCAACAAGTTTGAATGGGGTTGGTGTAAAACACTCTTCCTCGTTGCTGCTACTCTTCTTCGATGCCTTGGCGTGTTTTGAAACAGCATTGGAACTACATCAACCGCACAACACAGACGAGGCTATCAGTGGAATATTGATGTTTAACACGGATCGCGTTAGCTGGTCAGTTACAGCACTTGTTGATTCCGTCGATAAGCTGTTACACAACATGTCTCTAATTGCATTCGATAAACACAACACGATACACTGGCTGCGTGTAAACAACAACACTGACACCTATGCGTCAGCAGGTGTTTCCGAACACCTGGACACATCTTCCCGATAGTGTTTTGGTCATTTCTGAAACTGACTGGCAGAAACAGTTAACAAGATGCTGATAATTTATTGAGAAAAGGAATATAATATTCCAAATTACTTACTACTCTGTTAATAGTTCATAAATTGTGTTTCTCAGTTTAGAAATCTTTTTACATTATTGTTCCATTGAATGTTTTGAATATCAACCTAGTGCGTTCTAATAAACAACACATATATGAAAATCAAGTAAATACAGTAGAAATTGTAAATTTAATCCTGCGATATTAATATCACGAATGTAGAAACTCAGTGTCATTTGAACTGTTTTATATCTCCTAATAAGTACAAATCCAGTACCTAATTCCACCGTGATCTGCCCTCGTCTGAAATAAATTTACATCAAGCACGGAAGACATATCACGCACATATTACTGGTATTAAACTTCTTTAGAAAAGCATTAATATTACTCAGATTCCATATGTGTTGGTATACAGGCTACTGTTATTAACAAACCATATATATATCTTTCAAAAATAATAATTTCATTTATCTCAAGTATTTTTTCCTCCAAAAAGATTAATTATATTATTTTTATTGCATAAAAATGATAGTCCATGACGTTGATAAGATTTGACAAGATAGGATTTCTTGTGATGGAATACTGAATTCAATTTCAAAGAGAAACCTCCAAAAAATAGTCAACGTTTCTAAGATGACAATTCATCATTTCGCTCATTTGTTACAACTTACGAAAACAATTTACAGTTCCGCATGTTCTCTTTGTGTCTATGTGAGTGCATGAGACAATTTATTATGAATATTGATATTGATTTTTTCTTTTAATTTTTAATTATTTGTGCTTGAAGCCCTACCACAAAACACGCTAGGTTTATTAAACCATTTGGTTTCCGGTATTTTTATCTGGAGTACTGTAAAGTACACCGCTTGTGTCATCAATGTATTGACAACAGTTAGAAATCACATTGACTAGTAGAAGGTAAACTAGAGATGTTACTTGCTATCGTATTTATAATGATTTTTAAAATTATTATTCTTCCGGTAGGTTTAAGAGTTTTCAATACGAGATTATTAAATCAGAGAGAAAATAATAGGTAAGGAACGGGAAGGAAATCAGTTCAGTTTTAAAGAATAAACCGGCCAGACATCAATTTATAGCGACAGCGTGAATTTATGGAAAAATGAATTCTGAATGTTCGGATAGAAAATAGATCACAACAAATTCTTCTTTAGCTAACGCCTTATTAAAGTTTTGACGGTTTTTAAGTTACATTTTGACTTAACAAATGTTATTAAATTCATGTTACCTAGCGTAATGGGCCTTGCAATAGGGAGGACGCGGGTTTGAATCCCAGTCCAGACATCCAGATTTTGGTTCCCTCCAGGTGAATGATGGGATAGTTCCTTTAAAAGGCCATGCCCAAATTCATCACCGTTCCTTGCCCCAGTCGATTCCCTTATCTAATTACCCTTGACGCCGACGAGGTTTAAAGCCATAAAACAGTTCTACTTATTGTGAAAAAAATACCGTAAGCCTAATTCCATTTTCACTTACGTCCAGTAAGGGAGTTCTTTAATTATAATTGTTTTTCCAAAGGTGTTTTACCCAGCGTGCTTAATAAGAATTTTTAGTTTTAATTTAACTTTGTTAAAATTAGTTTTATTTAAAATTACGGAAGATTATATTTGATTTTATTTATGTAAAATATGGGTATTATTAAATTTTAACTATTACTTCTAAAGGATTTTAAGCATAGGTGGTCATCTTCTCGCACATATAGGCCTACTTAATGAACACTTTTAGTTTGAAATTGGTATAAATTAGTACTTCCCTCTATAACGTTTTTCGGTACATAACTCCTTTAGGCTTATGGTCCTCTCTTCAGTTCCACATGCTATTCCTCATTTTTGCCCGAAAATTCACGTACGCTTCATTGGTATAGTAAAATTATCCATTGCTCTCTTCATCAACCTTGTCTGTGAATAATTTCATGCCTAAATCATGCCTGTTAGGTCTATTTTTTATGTTCCTTAGTTTTTTCTTTAATGATGTGAATATTATTTTCTTGGCGTAATACCTAATTTCTGCTGTTTACAATTTTATCTTTCTCATTGTTAATCCATCGATTTATAACATTTCGTTTTTATTTCTTTGCTTAGTTTAGTCTTCAGTGTCATGTTAATTGTTCAACAAATTTAACGAGAAATTTATTGATTTTGTTTTCAGCGTCTTTGCATTTTCTTCAACTTATACTATAGGGTAAGCCAATAGCAGTTCAATATTGAAGCCTTATACTGCCTAATGAGTGCTTGCCATATAATAATATAGCATAGAAATCTAGCTCTGAATGTTGTGCAACTAATAAAGCCACGAGAAAACTTAATAGAATTGGCATTTACTAGAAAAAATAGTTTGGCAAAATACTGTATAAGAATGAAATTTCAAAAAGCATGTGGCCATTTGGAAAACGCATGGCGCTATTTGGATCACATAATTTGCTGCTTCATAGTGAATGTATTAGTCTTATAAAGTCTTTTTTTTTCCATGAGCACCTACACAGTTTTTATGAAACTACCCACTGAACTTTTGTCAACTTATCCAGTCACCTATAGTTAGAGACTTCTCTTCCAAATATCTAACAACACAGAAGCCACATGGTGTGTTGTCTTCATCTGATGATTCCAAAAATTCTTCGCTTTAGCTCGTAGAAGTTGGTCATTGTTTCATCATTCTACGCCGATGCTTCCGTTATTTTATCTTGCGTAATATGGGGACTCCTTGTAGACTTTTTTCTTGCTACTGTTTCCTTGTTATGAGTTAAATTATTGTTTGTTCTTGTTTTATCCAAGTGTACCAGTGATGTCGGAAGACAAGCTAACCCCTTTTCTCCAGTTTAATTTTTTTTTTTGGTGTGATGTCACCACACCAGAAAAGGACGTAGACGCTTTCAAGGATGTTCCGTCATTAGACTCTTGGTGCCCAGCTCTGGGATTTGATGACGTAGCCATTTCTGACGAATCTCCAATCTTCATTCTGTACTTAACATTTAGTGTCATGATAGCCAGGTATTTCGTCTTGGAAAAGGAGGAACTTTTCTGGAGATATTTTACTTTGTTGGTGAAGGACCAAAAACACGTCTATAAATAATTTTATTTTAAGCCTTTCCAGTAGATCGATTTCCTGCCTAGGAGTAAAAATTGTGGGATGACTAATGGATTTCCTAATTATTTGGATCTGTGCAATGTTGGTATCATTAATGAAATCTCTGTAGACACGAGTTTCTTAAACTCTTCTCTTTAAAGTTGCATACGGTACTTTGAAATGTAATGCACCCGCTCTCGTATTACCAGGTGCATTACTTTTTGCTTTAGTCATTCTTTCTTCGGACCACTGCAATATGCATTCTTGGTTTTATATTTCCTTAGCATCCGGAAACTTCAATTGCCTCCGTGTAAATCATAAAAATAAAACAAATTTACAATGTAAACGAATTTTTTTTGTATTTCGTTATGATTCAAATAGCACCATTAAAAGTGGTTCCAATAGCGCCACAAGCAAATTTTGTTCGGTTCCAATAGCTCCGTTAAAAATCAGTAGATTCAGTTAGTAGTCATATAAACCTGTTAAGTAGGCCTTGCAGGCCATAGTACAAATACAATATGCACAAACTAGCTATCTTTTTCACATCAGATCTTAAATTTGAAGCATTTGAAACTACATCAGGGTGATTTCTACACAGGTAGCACACGCCGCAGCTGTTTCTAATATACTTTGTATGAGACTCGTTGAAGATATTTATTCAACTCTTCTTGTGCTTTCATCTACAACATCATACACAAGCTACAACAATGCAAATGCCGTCCTGGCTGCACGGCAAAGATGCACAAAGAACAATTTACTCATTATGATACCGATAGTTCCATGGCCCAAATAGCTCCACCTTACCCTATCCCAAATATTCTAAATCAGTTACAGTTTTCAAAAAGCGTGAGTTTCCCATAGCGACCCATCATTTTCGTAAGCTTTATATCTATATTTAAGATGCATTGATCTCTTCATAGAAGGTAAAATAAATGAGCAGATCTTGGTAGGTGTTACTCGACATTCCGTCGGATATACCAGGAAATTTAAATAACTTAAACTGTCCACCTGTATGCCTCAGAAATCCCTGTCTTCAAATTTGTCTGATATCATGTATGTATTATTGAAAAGCTTTTTTTTTTTTACTTATGGCTTTACGCCTCGACGTGGAGGTCATTAGAGGCGGGGTGAGACTGGGGACAAACAACGGGAAGGAATTCGGCCATGGCATTTATGAAGGAAGCATCCTGTAATTCGCCTGACGTGATATGGGTAAACAATGTATACCCAAATCTGGATGCCCGGACGGTGATTCGAACCGGCGTCCTCCCGAATGCGAGGACATAGTGTTAACCACTCACCCACCACGCTCGGTATATTGAAAAGCATGGGGTTATGCTGCCACCTGGAACAGCTCCTTGAATCATTCTATTTCTCTTGCCTTCCATAGTCGTCTCATATCACATTTAAAAAATTTAGCGAAAAACTTATCAATTTCTATGAGACGGAAAGATATTGTTTTTAATTTGTTACAGTACTTAATTTGTTTGTCAACTCTATAAAACGCATTCTGAAAGCCAGTAATCGTCATCTGCGTTTCTAGATTAATTTTTTGTCATTTTAATAACAGATATATTAACACAAAATACTTAATCTCTACACCTATACTTATTCCAGTATTTCCTGTTTCCACTCTTAAATTCCTAAATTACCTCAGTTGCCTTCTCAGAACCGTGTGTCATATACATTATTCGTTACATAAGTTCATTAAATAAATTGTGAGCTGCAGTGGCCCCTCATCTGCCCTCTTGTTTTTCATACCATTTAATGCTGTCTAGAATTTTTTATGATGTTATTAAATCAACCGTATCATGTGGCTTAGGTGTATTGTTTTCTAATTCAGAATACAATCTGTCATAGTACTATAGCATTTTGTAATTATGTTTCAATTGTTCTTGACTGATCCCATTAATATTTACACTTCAACTTTCTGGATTTTTTTTTTTTGGGTGCGTCCGTGTCAACATTCCATTTACATAGCATTACTTTTTTTTGTTTCTAACTGATTTACAATCGTTTTTCGTATCTTGATTTAATTATTTTAAACCATTCGTGTTACTTCCTATTTTTTCTGTTCAGTTGCTTATGAGTCTCTTGTTCTACCAATTCTCTTTTTTAGTACTATCACTAGCTCGTATTTCTCGTAATTAATAGTATAATATTTTCTGAAGAGAGCTATTGCAATCACTTGCTATGTAAGTACACTTGGATTGGTTAAACTTCTAACAACTTTTACAACCCAATGTTTCACAATATATTTTCCTGTTCAACTTCAATTTTAATCTTGCTGTGTACTTGTTCCAAACGTGGTTCAACAAATCTTGGTGCAATTTCTACCCAATTTGTAAATTTCAAGGCCTCGGTGGTACATGACAGACAAAACAGAGAATTTTTTTTTAAAAAAAGTTTGGCGATTATCACATAATATAGAAATATATTTTTTCTGACACATTTTGTAAATTTATTTGCCCCTAACTGTACCCGTGACCTTGAACACTCGGTATTTGAGATTTGTACTTTTAATTCACGCATAACTGTCAATGAAATGTTTGCTGTGTATGAAAAAGTCTCCCTGCCTTTTCGTCTTTCCCGTATTTTCCGTGTCTTTCTGAAGTTAGGTTGTAAATAATTATTTCAACACGTTTGAGCATATCATTTGTTTCTACAACCTCTTGAAAGCACCATTAATTCAGTACATTTTATGACTGTGGATAAATCATAGGCATGCTTCTGTGTTGTTAACATCATTTCTCAGTAATCAGTACTTGAACTGGTCGGCATATGAACCATTAATTTAATTAGGTGTTTATAAACAATCATATAAAATAGTTTGTATGAATTAAACATACCATTATCGTGTATAAATAGCCAGTGTGGCCATTTATTCGTACATATCAGAATTATATGAATCCACGGAAATGTAAAAAAAAAACAAAAAAAAAAACACTTTTTTACTCATTTATTTCCATACCTGTATACTGTACAGAATTGGAACAAGTGAATGTTTATATAATATCTATGAATAATTAAGTATTTCATTAACATAAATTATTATTATATCAGAATTCTTCTATCAATATTATTTTATATAATTACTCACTTAAACCAATTTACATACATTTATTGTTTATAGCAGAAAATCGATACAACTTAATTCACTGAAGGAATACCAAAGAAGACCTTATTGGCTACCTATGTTTTCAGTTTCCCTTTGAATTCTGAGCCACTTAAGAACTATATTTCCGTTGTCAGATTGTTGAACAACAGTACCCATTTTTGAATGGATCTGTTCAGCGTATTGATTATTCACTTTCTCTCGAAAGTAGTGGCCTTGATCTCTTGTACCTTGGCTGTGAATGTTCCGGTTGTTTATAGTTCTACACGGGCTATTTTCCACTAAGAGTAAAGATGCAGGTTGCTATCATTAACGATAAATATATCTATGTTTATATCGACGCCAGGCACATATCGGTAATCGATAATATCGACCTCATCAAGCCGATAATATCGACATTTGTATATATTATATTAGAAATTAGTATGATAATGAAAATAAAAAAATAAATTTGATGTAGTTTATTGAATAAAACTTAGGTCTGCAAACATTCAGTCTCAACACATCCTGCCTTTGAAAAGAGGCGTTCAGAAAGTACCGACGAGGCTAGTTTTATTAAATGACTAATTACACTTTTGAACATATCTTAATCCAAGTAACAGTCAATCATGATTCATTTTGCAGCAAAAAAATGTACCATATATCTAGCGTTACTCCAAAACAGATATACGTAATAACAATAAAAAGTTTCACAATTTTCAAATTCTCCTTCATAAATTTTGAAACATTTCATATTTGTTTATAAATTTTTGTTTTGATAGTTCCACGAGAAGAGACTTTTTATAAGGATGCTAAATGCTTCATTATATACTTCAACTGCATTAAAAGCTCTATTATCAACACTTATAAAATGAGCAGTTGCATCAGTTAAGCGGTCATAGTTTTTACCCTCTGTAGAGTACTGTGATACGTCCTAGAGGGAAACAAGAACCTACGAACTCGATTATAACGCAACAGATTAAATAATAAAACAGTGAACTAAATTAATGAGGAGCGAATAACGCCCACGAAACAGAGAGGACCCACAAAGTAAGAAAGGACTTTATCGAGCTAAATCAGTAGCATAGTCAATTTTGATCCCTGCCACACATTTATTTATTTACAGGATTTTTGTTTTTGGTACTAAGGGGTTTGTAGTTTTTAATATTTCACTAATACTAATGCCGTGGGGTCGTAATGCCCTGGTGACAAGGTTTCTATTGGCTGCGCATTCCGTCCCTATAGTAGCCGTCTTAATCTAACCCGACAATCCTGCCGGGTACAGAGCACCTACAGTTTAACGTGGAATCCGAACCACGTAAGCGTTCTGACGTACTCCACTTTCCACAGCAAGCTGTGCAGAGGTGAAGGTCGGGTTAAGCGGCTTTGAAAATCCCCGCCGATACAGAGATTTGAACCTGGGACCTTTCGATCTCCAGTCAGACGCTTAACCACTAAGCCATCAGACCGCTCGATATTTCACTGAAACATATAGATATTATCGTATCGGCCATATAAAAATATAGATATTTTTGATCCGATATTATCGGTTGACTGATATATCGTTGCAACCCTATAGAGGAGTATAATTTTGAAAATGTACAAAGCATAGTTTTACGATTTTAATTTGCTGAAAAGTAGGCCTGTATGAATCTCTCTGTCCTGTGCCAAATATAAATCTAAGTGTCCTTTTTGCACCTTAAAGAGTCCTTCCGAGTAGCAGTGTTTTCTTTGTTAAATAGAATTTATGATACTTGATTTGGCAACTTTTAAACTCTTCAAAAGTCCTACCCTGACATGAATTACATAGATTTTTATTCTATTTTCATACAGAACCAAGTAACTTATCGGAACAGAAAATATCCTTTCTGTTAACATATGACTATACGTCCTTTTGCTGAAATTTGTTGGTTAATGTTTGCTTGATCTGTGCGCAAATAGGAAAAAAGTTGGGTTTTTTAACTCTGTATCATCAAGAACTTCGGAACTATGCCATGTGCAATCATTATGTTTAATTTCGTTGAGATACGTTCATTAGGTTTTGCATGATGCGTGCACTGCACATAGAGACAAAAATTTGAAATTTATGGTATTAGCCACCGTGTCGTTGAGAAGGGTATTCTCAATGTGGACAGCTAGAATCCTCTATGTTAAATTATGACAGAAGCTTTGTGTTAAGCATTATTAAAACCGTGCATTAGTTTTGGTGTTCTGAGTGGACAGGGAGACGAAAATTTCAAACTTCACGGTTTTGGTACCTGTATCATCGGGAAATATATTAATAATCCGGTCAAAACGTACCCTGCATAATAATCAGTGACGTAATGTATCACTATGTGCAATTTCGTTGAAATCCGTCTATTCGTTTATGCGTGATGTCTAGACAGAGAAGATTCATGATATACAGCTTTGGCATCTGTTTCGTCCATAAGTGTGTTACCAAACTATATAAACTACCGCTTTCTCTAACTACACTCGTTAGCTATCACTGTATCTAACTTAGTTAAAATTCAGACAGTAGTTTTTGCGTGGTCAACTGAGTGACAGACGGAAATTTGAAAATATACGGTTTAGGCCTCTTTACTAACGGGAAGTATGTTGCTGATCTAGATGAATAGCATCATAAATTCTAACCAGTGACATGATGAATCACACTACCTGCAGTTTCATTTTTGCAAGACGCTCGGACAGATAGACAAAAATGAAATTCAAATAGAGTGTATGCATTTACATAAACTTCTTTTTACAAATTTATTATACCGTATATATTACGACTGAGAATAATCGCCGTTCTCAACTTTGGTTGAGGGTAAAAACTTTTCTGAGAAGGTAGTATGCTATCTACTATTTCATTCAGGTCTTCACTTAATACTGACATATTCGGTTTCCAATTCTTCACTGAGGTTGTCTTGTGATCAGTGTGTCCGGCGTTATATTGTGGATATTAGAAGTAACAGATTGCTAGGCAGGGTGTTATCAATATCTTCATATAACTCTTAAGCTCAGGGTCTTTCTTATCGTAGCTACAGCGCCACAATGTTAAGGCATCTGGTGCTTGCTATCCGTCCTTTCACTCTGACTGCTTTTCAAAGGTATGCAGACATGAAAATCCGGTAACCTCAAGCATTTGTCTTCGCGGACGGGGGAATAGCATTTAATAACAGAGCTGTTACGTTAAATCACAGTCGTATTTCTCAAGTTTTATTGTTCCAGAACATCTGGCATGACACCCAATCTTTCTTGTTCAAGCAAAGGTCTATCAAAGCTTTGTAACTTCAGTGATACAATCCCCTGTTATCCTTTCCAATGGATGGAGGCGTTTATACCGTTTCCCTCTTATCAATGTACTAGTGCCCAACTGACCTTAGTATGTAATGGATATGCCTAGATACTTCATTCTGTATTCATCCAAGAAATGTCCTTCATCGATACAGTTATGAAAAACCCTTGTATACATGTTTCCGGTGCTATATCAGCTCTTAAATGTGTAATGTACTACATAATTTACATGTTCAGTTGTTAGCAACAACAGTACATAAATAATACTGCCATCTAGGACCACCCTTAGACTGATTCATTGATATGTATTTGAGATCATAATAGGACTTTATGCAAGAAAAATCGTGTTTTACGTACCCCCAAGAATTACTATCAACTGACGTCTTACGGAGAAACAAATTTGGGGTGTGTCGTTTACATAGACAATAATTTAATAAATGGTTAGATTTTAACACCTTTATTTAATAAACTAATCAAAATATAAACCGAAGCCAATTTTATTGCTCTATAAATGATTGGACAGGTTGATTCCAAATCAAATGTTCCACAAATTGGTGAAGTAGTATATTTTGCTGATAGAGTGGCGAGTACCTGAGTGCCGCGTAGCTCAGCCGACACAGCAACTGATTGCGGTCAGCACAAAGCAGGTTCGATACCCCACAATTATGAAGATTTTAAAAGTTGCTTCCCAAGCTCCTTCAGCCTGTCATCAAACGACCGCCGAGGGTTGAACCCAATTGGAAGGTAAACAACGGGAGAAACATAACCTTGATCACGACTTCTACTAAAGAAGCTCGAAAGAAAATGTTGAGTTCTACCCTCGAGGATTCTACTGAACAGTTCACTAGAACCTAATACCAATCACTACTTTTTACTACAGAACACGTATCAAATTTTTATGAAATATTAAGTAAGAATATCGTACTTGTCCCCACTAAAAACATATGTTCTTGAAGCAGCTCTTCTTGACATATGATAAATTCGTATAAGAAATTTAAAAAAAATCATTCATCCTGTCATCTCTAAGCGATAGGAAGTTCCACATTAAAGTGGTCTTAAACTAACGATGCATTAAGCATTGAGAAGAAATATAACTTAAAAATTTAATGTCGAATGTTTAATAAATTAATTTAATGGTGGATGTTTAGCAAATTGGAATAAACGTAATATAGACTTTTAATCGAGTATCGTCTTTATAACATGCAAGACGATACACAAATAAATATCTAAAAACTAAGGCCAGGTCGTCCTACTGACAGAAATCCAGATTCACGAGAATTCTTCATACACAAAACTCAACAATTTTTAGCACGTAATTATGATAAATGTTAGCTTAGACAACCGCGTTAAGCCCGGGGTTTTGCCACTATTATTGTTTCATTCTCCCAGCTGAAGCCTAGGAGGCGGGCTGGTATAGGGTCCAGTGACTGTTTTTAGTCAACCTAATCTGCCTCTGTCTTTCCATGAGTTAAATGCCTAACAGGTGATCTGTAAGAGCAATATTTATTTATTAATCAATTTTTTTCCAGGGATCCTTGCTGATGAAGGACCTTTGGAATGTGAAACATGTCATGGTTAATACATATACATACAATATGAGCCATAATCGTAGGGAAAACAATTATATGTTACAAAAAAATAAAGAGAATAAAAATAAATATTAATGTTTACAACTGAGTTTTGCAAAAGATCATATTGAATACAATTAATTATTTTGTTCTTGAATGGAGTGGACGGAGTTGCCAATAAGATAATCTCTCAGTGTTTTTTAATTATAGCTTTATTATCTGCAAACTGTTTTGTATTCTTGAGAATTTTTTTAAACAGATACATCCCAGTATAATTAACTACTCTTTGTACTAATGACAAAGATGATTTTGCTTTGTGCAAGTTATTTCTGTTTCTTGTATTGAAATTGTGTACCTGTGAATTAGATGTAAACTGGTTAAAATATTCTGTGACAAAGCACATGAAAGAATATATATACTGAAAAGTCCTAAGAGAACTAAATTATTATTCGGACTTGGGAGTCAAATGTATTAACTCATTTTAGTTACCAAACATAGCGGAAATGTACAAACAAATTAACTTCAAGGTTGTTTTAGATTTCAGATGGTTACGTCGCTGTGAGACTAGTTCGTCTCCTGTTGTCGATCGAGCATTATGATCTGTAATACCAGAGAAAACCAGGTAAACAAACACATTTCCCTTATTATCATTTATAACTTCATATTCATCGCATTAATAACTGAAGATACAGGAAACAAAAGAAGTTAAGAAATTTAAGATAAGGGCCTGAATTTATTACGCGGAAAAACAATTTTTATAGTTTAATATTTGCACCAACAAGGACTTCAACTTCAATTAAAAATATTCACAACTCGAATTCTGATGTTTACTAAAATATTAGTATCAATTTGATTGTGATCATATCCATTAATTCAAATTTGTAAATAGAAAATTATTCGTGATCTTATAAAATATTGGTAAGGAATATAATTTTTTCGTGATAGTTACCACTTCGGATTTTCATTACAGAATGAATTCATACAGAAAAAAATCTTTACACCCCTGTGCATCTTATTTTTCATTTATAATTTATTTGTATCCACTGGAAAGCATCGTTTCCTTGTTTATAACAACGAAACTTCTTGGATAAAAGCTTGAGTCTGGACAGCGAAATTAACCATTCGAGTTTAATTTAATTTAATGCAATGAAACGCACACTCCGGTGGCAATTGCTACACACACATTTTTTCCTTTCCTGTACCCGCCTAAAATTGCCATCTAAAATTTCAGCATTCAATTCTTTTAACATTTTCGGTAAATTATTCACACCCTTGTGCCTGAAATTGATTGCCAGATTTTGGTCATGGTCATCTTTTCCTTTCGATACAACTCTCTTATTGCTTCGGCCAATATCTTTCCATGCCTCATCACCAATATACGCCTCGTTCACTCCTAATACTCTCTTCATCCCTCTCCTGTCTTCCCATGAATCCGAATATAGCTTTTTTTATAACCTTTTTAACCGAATTCCCCTACTTCTCTGTTACATAACCTCGTCGCTCTGTCCGACAGCTGAAGGAATTTGGTATCATTTCCTTCTACGCCAAGGTATTTACATTTCTAGTCTTAAACAAGCAGTTCCTTTTCATTCTTAAATTCATAATCAGCATTTAGTTTTTGACTCTGTAGCTAATAAACTGACACTTCTTTGTATTTATCTTCATCCCATGTTGACATGTCCATCTAGATATCCTGTCCAGTTCACCCTGCAACTGTTCACAATTTTCTACCGTTTTGATCCTATATTATTAAAATTATGTCATCTACAAACAACCTACTCGTAACTTTTGACAGTAAACCATCAACAGAATCATTCATTAGAAAAATGAATAACAATGGTCACAATATGCTACCTTGTAGCACTCCCGTTTTCACTTCCAGTTCTTATCATATGTCATTTACAAATCTGAATTTTGTTTTCTACCGTTCAAGAAGTCTTCTACCCAGCAAATCACTTTTTAATCTATTCCAAACGTTTTACCTTATTTAGCACAATTTTTTGCTTATTCTGTCGAAAGCATTTGATAGATCTACTGTCACACTGTCAATTTGGAGTAGCTTGTCAATTTCGTCCGAAATATCTTGCGCATAAGCTCCTAATTAAGATTCGCATTTATATCCTTGCTTAGTGCCTTGTTGTCGACTTGAGAACAACTTACATTTCTGATGTTGTTGTATATCAATTTCTCAATTAATTTATCCACCACTGATGTGAAAATTATTGGCCTGTAATTTTTAATTTTCGACCCTATTTGTTGCCCCTCCTTTACGAACCGGTATTTCTTATGTTGCGGATAAGCTAGTTCTCCGTTTTACAGCCTGCGTCCCCCAATCTTGTATCGTGATTCATAGTCGCTAATGGTCTCATTAAGCCAGTTACTTAATATCTCTGTCTTTCTCAAATTCTTAGTAACTTCTTCTGCATCCTTATCTATAATTGTCTAAACACCCTTTCTTCTCATCAGTTTTCTACAATAGCCATAAACATTTCTAGATGCATCTGCCAGCGGTCCCCCTGCATCAATAACATTCTCCATAAACTCATCTTCATCCACCTTCTTTGCTATTATTAATTCCATATTTAGTTGTTTAAACTATTCCGAACTGCCTTACTGTCTCTTAACTGTGTTGTGTTCTCTTCTCACCAACCTCTTTAACCGTCTCACCTCTCTGTTGCCGTATTTAACTGATTGTTTAAAATTAACATAGCTATGGAAAAATACAAATTTAAATTAAATAGTTCCCAGTTTTCATTAATGAGAATTTTGCATTGGGTTTCACAGCTTACTTTTATATAATATCCTAACGTAGAAAAGGTGTATCTGCAGATTAAATTGCTATCAAAATAGGAACTGTAATGACAAAGATACAAAAACCATATGGTGTGAAATTTTCGGTTGTCTGTCTTTTTGTCTCCCTCTCTGTCTTTCTGAATGTCTGTATCTCACTCTCTGTGTACATCTTACTCTCTGTTTGTCTGTCTATTTTTCTGTGTGTTTTTGTGTCTCACCCTACTGTTTGTGTATGTATGCATGTATTCATATATAATATCCTCTATGTATATATATATATATCTCTCTTTTTGTCAGTATGTCTGTATTTATGAATGTATTAATGTCCCAATCTGCCTGGCCTGTCTGTTTGTCAGTTTCCCCATCTGTTCGTATGTCTCACTCTCTGTCTGTCTATCTGCGAGCCTGTTCGCACATCACGAAAACTAATGGCCACATTTCATTGAACCTATTCACAACGATAGTTCATGTCATCAGTTGACTAATACACTTTTTCTCCAGATTAATAACACAGTTCCCGAACACGCAAGGCCTAAAGCAATAAATTTTGGAACTTTAAGCTGTCTGAACAAAAATCACGCAAAAACTAAGCAAGGATTTCAACGAAAGAATACTTAGCGGTATTTTATATCATGCGTTACCATGCTGAATACTTCTTGTCCAGATTAATACCATAGTTACAATTGCTACTGGAGCCAAAATAGTATATTCTGCATTTTTTGTTTGCCTGTGCTCTGGTCGGGCAAAAATAACCAGCGCATCTCAATAATACTAAACCTACTGATAGCTGCTTTCGTCAGTTATTATAAAACATAGCCTACTTTTTACCGTGATTAAAACCATAGTTCTTATTGATACTAGTTCGAAAAATGTAAATTATGAAATTTTTATCTATCAGTCCACGCATCATTCAAAACCTATCTTCTTACAGGAAACCATACTGATAGCATATTTCAGAAATAGTTTCGCTGGATGCTTTGTATCCGATTGATACCATTGCCCCTGATGTTATAAATGCCAAATACTAAATTTTGGAATTTATGCATGCCTGCGACCGCATCTAGTAAAATGTAATGGACAGATCTGTAAGAAACTTAAACACAGTTATAGCTTATCTAACGGGTTAAAATACGTGATAGTTTTTCACCCGATAATCTGTTAAGAAAACGTCAAAAAAAATACACGATACACAAAACAGCGTATGGGTTTTAACGAAAAGCAGCATAAAACGTAGTTTTTCTTTGTTACTGTGCATAGGCATGTGTATCTGCTTATTTTCATACACACGGAAATGGTTCACTTACTTGTCAACAGATGTCACTATTGGCTTTTTATTGGATCTATTGGTGAATTTTAAACTGAGAACTGATTTTATGATTCAGAAAGGGATTTTATAAGAGCGTTTATAAAAACATAAATAAAGCAATCTGTTCGAATAGTCGCAAGCAGCAGCGCTTCGAGTATTACATAATCGTAGGTTTTGCCGAAAAATCTACTGCTTGAAGACTTCTCGGGCATGCATCAATTAATGCGACCACATGCCCAAGAAATCTTCAAGGACTTCAAGTATTGCTTAAAGATAAGCTATGTGAACAAAACTGAAATGTACACGTGAGTCAGCCACAAACATTAAATCTTTCTAAGCAGTAACAGTTTTAAGGATGGTACAAACAAATGGCGCGTATAAAAGCGTTTAAATTTCTGCATAAAACAGGAAGATTATTCAGAACGAAGTAAGGAAAACCAAAAAAATTGAGTTGTTCCTCTGGTTTTGCCTATCAAGCGACCAATTAAATTAAAACACAAATCTCGAATTCTACCTGCATTTCTTCTGAAATGCAATCGTAGGAATATTTTATAAAGCATTTCGCTTCACAATCACGGGTCTAAGTATTTGCTAATCTACGCATTACTTCTAGCAACTGAAGAAGGGAAACTTCATGGTATCAACTGAAAGAGTGATACAGAATGTGGATATGAACATGGATTGAGAAGACTTGGGTTAACACACTTACACATTCTTCGTGTCGTCGGTTATACTAGCACAGTTGCAGTCTACTTACATCATATTCCACTTGAAACGACAAGGCTATTGCCATTATATAAAACAGTCTGATTTATTTTTACACTTTTAAATTTCATTTTTACACTAACATATTCAATCCTATAAATTTTATGACAGTAACAGCTTCATGCTTTGACTTATTATGGAGAACATGATTCAAAACTGAATTCTCTGTGGGTGACGGTAAATAAAATATTAACATACCGAGTCGGAACCTCAGAAGCAATTCATTTCAGGGATCGCTCTCTGTATCGGTTTTCAAAGACAGTCACTACTACCACGAAGCCAAGATGAAGAAAGCATGTCTGGCAGTTATTATTAATGCTGTGGAAAGAGGAATCAGAAAAGAGAACCCTTCGGATCAAAGAATTTTTTCACAAATTTTAATGGGTCATGAAAAACCGGCAGGAATAGTTAACAATTCCTTTCTCAACTATGAAGAAGGACAAAACAAATGAAGTTGTCTCATCTGCTGCTTCAAAAAACACACTATATTTATTCGTTATCCCTACAGAATTTACATTTCAAAAATCAAATTGATTTAATCAAAATAACTTACATTTATGGAAAAGAATGAAAATGTATTGTTCCATAACAATGTTTCATTCTAGCATCACAGAAAAGAAAAACTGTAAGGTAAAAACACTACAACTTACCCGGTTTGTACAACGGCCATTTTTTTTTTTTTTTTTTTTGCTGTCGTCAGTCTTTCGACTGGTTTGATGCAATCCTCCATCTTTTCCTATCCTGTGCTAACCTCTTCATTTCTACATACCCCTTACAGCCCACGTCCTCAATTATCTGTTTCATATATTCTAATCTCTGTCTTCCTCTACAGTTCTTACCTTCGACTGTTCCCTCCACTAACAAATTAAGCAATCCACCATGTCTCAAAATATGACCTATCAGCCTGTCTCTTCTTTCCGTAAGCTTCTTCCACAAACTTCTTTTCTCACCCATCATTTCCAAAACTCGTTCATTTCTTACTTTGTCTGTCCACTTAATTTTCAGCATTCTTCTGTAGCCCACATTTCAAATGCTTCTATTTTCTTTATTTCCGGTGTTCCTAAAGTCCATGTTTTGCTACCATAAAGTGCTGTGCTCCACACAAAGAGTTCTTTCTAATTCCTAGATCAATATTTGAAACTAAAAGGTTTCTCTTTTTCATGAAGGCTCTTTTTGCTAGTGCTAGTGCTATTCTGCTTTTAGTACAACGGCTATAAAAGGTATAAGACAGTGATTAACAGTTGTAACTCTAACATACTGCCCATCAGGAGATAAAGTGGTATCGAAAACTTTTAATCCTTAACCCAGCCATCCACATTTCAGTGTTCCATGGTTTCCTGAAATCATTATAGGCAATGACTATGGACGAATATCTTCCACACTCCTCACCCGACTTTAAAGAACTATAAGACCTTGCGTTAATATAAAGCTATGTGGCTCAGGTAGCAGGTATGAAGGTACTACTGGAAGTTGAGGAGCCCATAGACTTATTGATTATTAGTATATCCTTGACGGTCTCGTATCTAGAATAGTTCCGTTATTTAAAGTCAAAGGACACGAAAGATTTACCTGATCTAGCTAAATTACGAATTTAACCTGTGTTTCACCCTAATGGTTCCCTCTGCAAAATTTGAATCAAATTTCTTGAGTTTGGAAGAACGTAGAAAAAAACATTAGATGTATTAAACCCTGATAGAGACAAATACCTAAAGATGGCTGAGTAAATAACGTAACTTACCCAGCACCAGTTAACATGCACCCTATGTTAAACCAAAGAAAACGCTGTTAAAACATTACCCACGCCTTTACTTTTAACAGTCTTAAATCATGTCTAATGGCCGATGCAAATACCTAATGATGGCTGAGCACGGAGAAATATCGACTGAAAAATGTCATTGACTTCATTGAATCGTAAAGTACAGGTACAAACTTATTCCAAGTATTTTCAACCGTAAAGTTTTACTTTATTTCTTATAATGAAATGCTACGGCGTTTAAACGTAAATGATTTATTCTGTCAATTTATTTCACTGCTGTTACTTAGCTATTAAATTGTGCACATAACCTGGAATTTCTAACAACATTTCAGATCACTCATAATTTGCGAGTGAAGGCCGACGCTTGACGTCACTGTTCCCCTGCCAATAGGTATCGAAGTGAATGAATGAGCTTAAGAAATTAGTATCTGTGGGTCAGTCGACCAGTACAGATGTCTCTACACCTGAAGAAGACGGCAGAGCCAGCCGTCGAAATATTGTGTTTCCACAACACTATCCGGCGGTACACCCGTGAAGACTACATTGCAGTCATACGCCGGGAAAGTCTTCGTTCTTACAATAAAATATTTGTCCCCCTAAATTTTTCTCAGATAATTCTGAGAATACGCTAAGCACAATGTATTCCATTAAGATTGATTCATGCTGTGATATTTTATTACACTTCGCATTACAGATTTAATGTTTTTTAACTGAATTTGATTATTTGAGCATATTTGTGACGGACGCCTTCAATTAATTCTGTGTTCTGTCGATATGAAAACTAAAAGTGAGGCTATAAGCAGAAATATTATTGCCTGTAATACAATACGCACAAGATGTTTAAACCTAACAAACGAGGTCACTTAGTAAAAATTCGTCTTGCCCAAAACTGTAATTCGACAAATTATCGCCCTAAATTAGATGCATTTGAGGAAAGGTCTGTTCAGTCAGTTATTTCTGGTGCACTAGATACTTAGGAATTAGAAACATCGGTAGTAGCCTCATATGTCTACATGCATACCGGATTACGCAGCTCTCTCTCTCACTGTAGAACGTTTCAGATACTCTGTTGATTTTTTTTTTTTTTTACTGTTTTACGTCTCTCAACAGCGAGGTCTTTAGAGACGGGAAAGGATGGGGGCAATGAATGGGAATGAATTCGGCCATGGCCTTTTCAAGGAAGCATCCCGGCATTTGCCTGGAGTAATTTTGGAAACCATGGAAACAGGACGGGGATTAGAACCGCCGCCCTCCCGAATGCGAGGCCAGAACGCTATCCGTTACACCACCACGCTCGGTGACTCTCTGTTGAACACTACTGTAGTGGTATGTCGGGCAAAAAGTAATAGTGTTTGTTGATTCCACATTACTCCAAATTGACCATAACAATGATTTATTCTTCTCTTCGATATCGACCATCTAAGAACCACGAAAAGTAATTCAGTGCATTTGTTTCAATCCTTCATTTCTTGACTTCCAATAGTTCTTCATCCTTTCACTTTGCTGTTTCCTCCTTTCATCCGCCCAAATGTTACATTTCCTCTTCTCATTCTCATGAAACCCTTGAAATTTTGGATCAGTCTCCTAAAAGATGCTCTATCTTGTATTAAATCTTCTTTATTCCGATCTCAGTCATATCTTTCTTTACTCGTTGCACTTCCTACTCTTGTAAATATGATTGAAAATTCTTTTTGTAAGTCTGTTGTTATCCATTCTCATTATGTGACCAAAAAAATTGAATCTTCTCTTTCGGATTGTGTCTGACATCCTTTCAATTTCGTCTTCTATGTATATATCTTTATTCCTCCGGTGTCTAAACTAACTATTTTCAATTTTTAATGATCCCAAAATTTTCTCAAGATTTTTGTTTCCCGTTTCTCTATCTCTTCTATTTCTCCAGTTTTCATAGAGAACAAACATTCTGAGGCGTATAGACCTTCTGGCTGTAGCGTTTGATTTTAGTTTTCCTTGAAAGATTCTTCTCAATGTATGTATCTATAGTCAGCTGGTATGCTAGTTCTAGTTTCCTGGTCTTAATATGTTTGCTTCTTTATCAAGCCCGTTAATCTGAATTACTTCACCTAGATATTTAAATTTATTGACCTTGTTAATTTTTCCATACTCTGTGTTTACTACTGTGGGTGAATCATTAATATTGGTCACGAATTTAGTCTTCTCAAAACAGATCTGAAGTCCAATTTTTCCTGCTATTTTTTCAGAAGGTTGATTTGTTCGAGTGCGGTTTCTATACTACCATAGTGGACTGCTATTTCATCAGCGAAGGCCAAACAGCTTACCCCAACCCCTTTATGCTTCGAACCTAATCTTATCTCATGATGAATTCCCCTTTCCTTGAGTTTCTCTTCACATACTCTTATTACCTTATCCCATCTCCCTGCCTCACACCAGTTATTATTTTGAATTCCTCTGAGATTTATTAAACGCTTTTTCGAATATTACAGAATAATAATTTTTTCCAGAAACCTGACAAAATATTACATTAGCGTGTCAAAATAAGCGTATAAAAATAAATATTTTTAGTCTATTGTCAACGTAATTCATATAAACATCAGAACTTTGTTTCTGGGTGTAGTACCGTATTTTAAAAGAACGATCTACCTGAATCTTAAAATGCCAGAAATAATTTATTGGTACATGTATTGAAGTAATTGCATGAATCGTGGACTTCTGCTTCCGTATATTATACACAACAGATCGAAGCGGACAGTACAAAACTCACGACGGCTGAAATCAACTAACGGAAAAAATAAGAAAAAACAACAAAATACAAAACAATAAACATGTCGTGGACTTGCAAACTGAAAACAAGTGTTCTCTCAGTCAAAAAAAAAAAAAAAAAAAAAAAAAAAAAAAAACGCTAATCTGTTTGGTAAAATTTATAATTTTCATCTGCCTTTTCATCTGTACATCCGACACTTACGAGTATAAACCAAAGATCTTATTTCAGCCAGGCAGTGCGTAATGATAGCTTATGTTACTGATTAACATATCGAATGCTTTTCATCCAGAATAGAAACTTCAGCAGGGATCCAAAACCATCAATAAAAACTAAAGAGCTGATTACAATTTTACATGGTGTTAGCTAATGTCGTTGGTTAAAACAAAGAATAATTTTAAGTTTGTGAACACGCAGAGACATAATCATAAATTCTGTAATTTTTGTCCATCTGAGCACGTGAACTAAACCGTGGTTTACAACTTAACTTTACATGGCTTTTCTAAAGGATAAACATGTTTCAATAAGCAAACATAACTGCCTAATATTAGGCCTACGTAAAAAAATCAACGTTAGTAAAAACATTATAAGGTTTTATTGATTATGTATCACAACTGTAGATTATTTCCATATTAATAAGTCCCTATAGAAATCATTAAGTACATACTCGTATTTAATCAGAGTAAAATGAAGTAGTTGTTTCTACATTCGCATAGGTAAGTATGGATCTCTCTCTCTAATGTAAACAGAAACAGTTCACTTACTTGCCAACAGAGAGCATTATTGGCCTTCAATACGCGGCGACATCGTGTTCAAACCGTGCGAACTATACTCTTTATTATGCAACTAGTGACTTTAGTAAATTCATACCATACACTTGCAACGCAGAAAACATTGCTGACATAATCTTTGTAAACAATACTGTACTATACCTCAGGGTCATCCAAAACAATAAAGTCTTCGAAAAAATAAGTCACAATAATTTGTTTGCATAAATACGTTTTAAATTTTTACATACAAGTTAAGTTTAAAAGAAAGGAGACATCCAAGAAAGAGAAAAAAGCAGAGCTGTTCCTCTATCGTTTCCTACCTAGCCAACATTTCGTAGGCAGCTAGTCATTTAATTATCAACACAAATTCTACTATGACGCATTCCAGGGCACGGCTAGCGTCTAACATGACATCATCGATGCTACCGTCTACAGGATATTTTAATACAAAAGGCAGGCGGTAGTGTGCGTATTACGTTGGCATTTTGAGTACACCTAACTTCCTGTACAGATATGTGCATGACGCCTGTGGGATTGCTCCAAGAATAATTCTCGGAGCACGTTTTAAAAGATTTCTGCGTTTGTGAAGAATTTGCAAGAATGAGTGCCGTAAGTGAGAAGATAGTGAATGTATACAAAGTTTACCAGCTTCCTTGTTTCTGTAGCAGCTTATAAAGACCAGACCTTTAATGAAACTGTATTTTAAGAATTATATATTTGTAGCTAGCTGGGAGTTGAGTAAACATGGTTTTTTTTTAAGTTTGTAATTCTAAGTATTGATGCGAGCTACTATGTGTAGAGTACAATTTGTGACGGTTTGGACTGATTTATGCTGTTTTTTTTTTCAAATATTTTTAATTTTCATTTACATGGGTTTGATCGTCATTGTGAATGATTTTGTACTAATTATGATTGTTTTAATCTAATTTTGATTGTTAGCTGCACTGTCGCCGTTCGAGAAACAACGGGCGACTTTCTCTGAATGAATCTGGATATTTCTGCAGTGATTGTATAAAGCGAGAGGCAGGGACGAGTTTTAGTTTTCAAAAGTTTATTTTTGAAGCAGTTGCAATTTCATTGAAAGTCAGACTCGCTGTAGCATTTGTTTATGTTCGAACTTAGTATCCTAGGATCGACCGATGTCTATGTGTGTTTAAGTTATTGTATCGTGAAGCTTGCAGGAAAATAAACATTCATGAAAATCGATTCCTCGGACTTGTTACTTCAAGGATCCAAATATCTAACAAGCTGTTGCAGCTACTATTCCAATTCGAAACGATGTATAACTTCATTTTAAAAGTCGTTTCTGAGGTTTTAGATCAAATTGTTATCTTTATATACATTGACACTGCTTTCATTGATTGTCTTACATTCTGGCAATAAGTTTTAGCTTTAATTTGTTCTGGTTATTTATTTATTTTTTTGCAGCAAAATTATGTCAGTTCTGTCTTTTCTACCTAAATCATTAATTTATGTGCATTTAAAAAACTGTATATATTCTAAAGGGTATCTTTTGTACTATTTAGAGTGATAAACGTATGAGTCTTCCAACGATATTAGATTACTATCTTTCAGCTACCGAGATATATAACAGAGAGATGCCACAAATGTGGTAACACAGATAGCCTTCATCGCCGCTTTTCGTATAGGGAAGTACATCTCATTTGGATTTGGCTCAGATCAAAATTGGCGCAACTGAACGGAACGGCAGTAGGTAGAATCTCAATACAGGAAATCCTCAGGCCGGATAAGGTCCGTCAACCCGCATAGAAACATAATGCTGCAACATGGTGATGAGGTACACAGTATTGAATATTTGGCAACGCATGAAAAAAATTACATGGATTACATTTCCTTTATGGAGAGAGAGTTCATCAAGGCAACAACTTCTAGGTACGATTTATCTTATTAGAGGAAACTCACTGCTTATACACATCGTCAACTATGAAAATTGTATTACATACGACAGAACAAAATCTGCAGTCCTATTTATTTTTGGTATTTGCTGCTTGATGTGTATGTGGAAGTGCTCAATTAAATATTGAAGGTGAGTTGGTTTTTGCTATTTGCATTGACGATCTTAAAAACAACCTCGTAATCAATAACGTAACTATTTTATGGTGAAAGTATTTAAGCTATAGATTGGGCATAATATATGCCTTTCTAAGAATTATAACTTCGTGTGCACACTGGGAAGTGATCAAAAATTCTTTTACTCGAAACAGCTCGAGCATTAGTTTCTGTGAAACCAGTTTTCATCACTGCTGCATTGATATTTTTATCAAACAAAAATATTCTAATTCAGCTATCCTCTTCGGAAATACTGAGACTTTTTCTTAAGTAATTTTTTTCAGTTATAGGTAGGCCTATAGCAAATGCCAGAAGTGTAAGGTACATACATATAAATTTTTCAAATATTAGGTTTTGTGTTTATTCCATTACATTCCGACTTTTCATTAAGACAACGGCAGCGAACCCTTGATATAAGTCAGGTGTAAGTGTTTAGAATGATGAAAAAATTGTTTTTTGAAGCGAAACTGGCGACCCAATGTGTAAAGACATCAACAGTTGGCGAGTTGTGTACGTCTCGATGTCAAATTAAAAAAAAAAAAAAAAATAGGATTGTTGGATAGCAGTGTACATTTTCCTAATCAAACGTAGCTAACATTACTGATCATTAACATCATTCATTATTACCGTACACACTACAAGGAGCTGCCTTACTTCATAAAGATAATGATGAGATACCTATGATTTTAGCGGAGAATTTCAATGTCAGTTTTGCGATATACAAATCTAAGAAGCTGGTTGAATATGTAATAGACAAATTAAAATTATCGTTGCAAACTAATACACGAATATCACCCACGAGATCTGATACAACAATTAATACAGTCTTCAAGAAGTACGTGGATCATATTAAATGTGAAATATATATTTTCTAATAATAACAATTGAATTTTGCTGGAATGCCACGTTATTTATTTGATAGTCTAAGCTTTCGGCTGCCAATCTGCAGCCTTTGTCAAAGGTATATATATATATATATATATATATATATATATATATATATATATATATATAACTATACATATTTTCGCAGAGGTATGGTCCACTGTCTTGTGTATATTAACAAAGACGGCTGCGGAAGCCTGAGAATTCTATTTCAGTTGCCGTAGACATTTGATTATAAGAGTATATGAGACAAACTCACCAAATACAACTAAGTGATAATAATAGTAATAAATAGTTACATAAATTAATATTAACAACAATAATAATAATCGGCACACTATCTGCAAATATCTATATAATCAAATAGTTTTTCTTGCATCAAAAAAAGTCTTATTTTGCTGATAATTCTCGCATTCTATTGATTGTAATAAAGGTTATAAATTAAATTTTTGTCCAAGTTGCTCGAAAATCTGTGGAAGAGTATCTCTATTTCCACTTTTTTAATTTATTTATGAGAATAACTTGGCAGGAGAGGATTTCAGTGTGGGAAACACAATCAGATCAATGTGGAGTTAATCGCTAACCCTTCAGGTATTTTACCCTATTACTATCCGTCCTGCTTGGCCTTCGTTTATCAGAAATTGAGTAAGAAACTGCGACATTTTATTAAACTGCGTATGTGTACCTATAGAAAAGCCGTAGTTGCTAAGTCAGACGAATGTTTGTATGGTTTGTGATGTCAATATGGTCGTGGGTTAGATCCCGGTTTGGGGAAAGTATATCTGTACGCTATTTGATGTTACTAAGACTGAAAATTCATTTTCATAAAAATTCACCGAAATAATAGTTTGACTTTTTTTTTTTCAAAGATTAATTTTCTTATGATAGACGCCGCACAAACATTTAAAATATCAATTGCTTCCACAACTGGAATATTTCATGAAAGATTTTCACTTCACAGCCACAAAGTATTAGTATTATTGAAGTGAGGATATAGTTCATTTACATCTGTTAATTCCCGTAAATATAATTTTTTTCTATTTACAGTATAAATGCACAATAAAGAAAGTGCCGTTCGTCCACTCGAGTGCGAAAGAAACTTCAAAACTACACAGAATAAAATACGCTTCAAAAATACAAACAAGTGTGTATGACCAATAGAAGTTTCAATTCTTGCGCGTGTATACACGGACAAAGGAACCTTTTTTTTTTTTTTTGGCGTAAACTATAGCAACTGACTAAGTTATTGCTGCTCTCTACAGGTAAAAGGTATCGGGTTTTTTTCTTCTATTTTTCCCCAATCATTACATTTTGTATCCTACCTCTTAGGAATCAAAATGTCTGCATGCTGTTGCAATTATTGTTGTAGTGCTTTTTAGCTTGAACAGCTGCTCTTCTGTAGGCAGACGACATCTATTTGCTTTCTTCTGAAGACGTTTTCTGCAATATAAAAGCAATCACTATTTCTTTAGAAGACACTAACTATATGTACAGTAGTCATAACCTAATAAGGCTATGAATTATTTCTAAGTTTCTTCATAATTAGTATTTAACTGCAGCTTCCTAAGTTTTCACTAGATCTAATTATGTTCATTAAAAGCTGTAGTTCAGATTTTCGCAAATTTTATTGATTCTATCAGTAATTCTACTAGTTATTAAAAAGCAAAATATTCCTTGTTCGTATTTTTGTGTTGGGCAAGCCATGCGTGCAATTCTCTTCATTATAAGAAGTGGGGGTTAGTATCACACTGACATGGATAGACTCAATAAATTGCATTGTTTATTATAGTTAAGATACAATTAATATAGGAAGATACAAAAACAAAACTTTACAACAACTAAAGAGAAAACTCACAAAACATGATGTTGTGGTAACCAAAGCAGATAAAGGTAATACTGTTGTATTAATACAAAACAGACTACATCACAAAAACTAATCACTTCTTAGAAAACAATAACATATCCAAGCTCAAATCAGACCCCACTAATCGATTCCAAACAGATGTTAAACAATGCTTAAAAACCACTACATTATTATTCACAGAGTGGCAGTTACAAAATATGACTCAGAAAAATCCCACTGCACTCAAAATGAGAAGCCAAATCAGGATACACAAAGAGGACATTCCAGTAAGACCTGTAGTAAATTTCAGGAATGCTACAACTTATAAAGTAGCTCAATATTTTCATACATACCTCACAAACACTACAAATACCACAAAGACAGAAACATAAAAAACACCCAACACCTGACAGAAAAATTAGAACACACCTTCATCCCAGGCACAGCAACTATTATATCATTTGATGTAGTAAGCATGTTTTCAAAAATCCATGTAAACCAAACAATAGACCATATACACAGAAACTTGACAACACACAGCAACATGCCCTCAGCCCTCATATCAGAAATACTTGCCCTACTAAATTTAGTCACAGCACAAAATTATTTTGAATTCAACAATGGCTACTTTATACAGAAGGAAGGATTACCAATGGGAATCCCAATATCTGGAATAATGGCCTCCATCTTCACGGATTACATAGAAAATGAAATATTCGAATCCATTGTCCCCAGTAAACAATATAATGTAATCTATTGGCTTAAATATGTAGATGATGTAATTTGTCTCCTAAATGAACCACCAGCAGGCATGAAAGAATTTCACACAGACATTAACAACATACACAAAAATATCAATTTTACTATGGTGACAGAAACAAACTACCAACTACATTTCCTAGACATTACAGTCAAAAATATTGATAACAAGCACAGTTTTAGTATATATAGGAAACCCACCAACACTGACATAATCATCCACCTAAGCTCCAATCACCCCTCCAGTCAGAAACAAGCAGCACTCACATATATGTTACACAGGATGAATCAAATACCACTCACTAAGCACAACTATAACAAGGAACTAAACAGCATAACACATATAGCTGTGAATAATGGATACAACAGTAACACAGTAAATAAGCTTAACCAAAAAATCAGGAAACAAACAAACAATAACATACATCAAACACCCAAAACACACAAAAAGACAACAAACATTGGTACACAATGACATATCAAAACACAAACACACACAAGATAGCGAACATCTTTAGAAAAATGGGAATAAAAATAGCATTTAGAACCAAAAACACTATCCAAAAACAGCTTAACAGAAGTACATTTACAAACAAATACCACCAATCTGGAATATACCAATTAACATGCCAGCAGTGTGACACTGTATACATAGGACAAACAGCCAGAAAATTTGAAACCAGATACAAGGAACACCTGAGAGCACTCAGATGTACCAACCAATCAACATTCGCCGAACACTTGTTACAACAGAATCATTCACACACCAATATACAAACGGATATGCAAATACTAAAGATTAATAATCACAACAAAAACATGCTGACAATTCAGGAAAACCTTCATATACAAAAAGCAATTAATAATGGTAAAACAGTTACGAATGAATATATACACCTAAAAAACCAAACCTTGTTCAAAACACTAAAACAGGAACAAATAGCACACATCCTATAATCAAACATACCACCACAGAACAGAACCAGCTATTGACCACAGATTCAAAATACGAAATAGTTCAACAACACATAATCTTTGGCTCACGACTTTTGGATGTCAACAACAATAAAAAACTTTATATACAGTTCGTTGCCGGTGAAATTACCTAAAATGCAGCCTACACAAACTTTGGACAGTAGGGATAGTGTGAAAAGAGTAGCTGGTATGGAAACACGAGCTTGCGCGTGTTAATGCATGTATAAAAACTGTGAGTACCTATTTAAAAATTTCAGAAAACTGTACAAAAATCAAAGCAACATCATTGTATATATATATATATGTGTATATATGTTTATCTAGGGCACTGAAGATGCCTTGAATAAAGGTGAAACGCGTATGCCATCAAAAGCATTTGTTTAGTTGCAAGTCAGAAACAACTCACAAAACAATTAGGAAGATACTGTTCAAGTTGAATTACTTAGGTGGTAGAAAACCAGTCAATCATTAACCAGTTACTGCTTAATTAACTGATTTATTCTCAGTTTGGCTTATTCCACGTTAAAAAGTTTGCTTTTTGAAACTATAGTGCAGATTCTATAACGTTGGTTTTACAATGTAACATGATATTAAATCTAAGAATTGGCTGCAGAAGAAAATTAAAAAGTAACAAGAGACAGAGCTGTAAAATGTCGTAGTCAGTAAAGATGCATTGTCATTAACTGCGCCAGGAATTTATATTATTGCCCCGTTTTATTTTTTGAGTTGGCTTTTGACAAAACATATTACTTAATCATTGTACTTTTGACAGTGTTAAACCAAACCTAAGAGAAGATATTTTAAATTTAATATATGGAGATAATTCCATACTTATTGCTATTAATGGGTTGTTAATTATATTTCTCATGCATCTGATTATTAATAAAGAAGAACCCTATTTACTCTTGATTTCTTGACGTCACCATCATCATCTTCATGGGCCACAGCACCTTTGCAAACGATCGTTGTAGTAACTGTTACACAAGTCAGATATTACTGGGTTTGAGTGCACGGCATCTTAATTTGTGGCTGAATAAATCCTTATTTTTAAAAAAAATTCTTTTCATACATCTATCCATCATATGTCGCAGATATAAGTTGCATGGAATCCTAAACACCAGGGTATCATATTGAAAATATTTGAATATAGTTTAAGAAACTGAACTAAATGTATTTATCCTAAGTTAATTATTTGCTAAACTGATTCGAGAATTCTACATACATGTGGTTTATGGTTTAACTATTTCCTACTTACAAATTATGGAGGTTTTTTTGGAACCAAACTATTTCCTAAGTATTGTACTGTTTATTCCTACGTATGGCTAATGGTGGGTAAGTAATTATGGTACTTATGTACAAGGGACCTATTTATATTATGAGGGGGGATTATTTATAATTAATGGAGGTAGAGAGGGTGTGGTGGTCAGAAGGGAAACTGGCTATTTATTTTTGTTTCGCTTTTTACGTGGTAAAGTTCCTATTTAGTTGATCCCTATTGCTGCGATTTCTGGATATGGCGAGTTTTCGCTGCCAAAGTAGAATTTGTCAGAAGCTTATTTAATTGCTGCTATTAGCGGTGCAAAGTGGAGGTCCTACCGGATTCTCCAAGTTGGTAAATAACGGAGTGCACTAACAATAGCAAGCAGGGCTCTGTTTTCTAGTGTCTGCAACTTTTTGATGTGGCAGTCGGCAGCCATAATTCATAATTCTGAGCCGTTTGGGCAATCGCAGATTATTATTTTTGTCCCAGTTATACCATCACCTCTGAGGAGTGGATAGAGATTGGTACGTATTGCTTTCACCTTATTTTTGTTGACTCTAAGTGGGATCTCCACGTCTCCTATTTGTTTAATTGCAGCCAAAAGTACTTGATTTCGATTTTCTATTCAATGTCTCCTCCTTCCGTGTGTTATTTGTATCTTGGTAGCTTTAATTTCCTGGTAAATATGATGGCTTGTTTATTGTGGCATTATTTTAATTTTCCATAAATTGCACCATGGGGTGAGTAACTCTAGATGTCTCTGCAGTTTTCCTGCAACATACTCTGTTGTGTGTGGTTGGTGTAAAGTGCGGTATCATTAGTATATAGTCAGACATCGCGGTAAATCATAGATGTATAAGCAGTACATTATGATAGGTGCTAAGACACTAGCCTGCATCACTCCAACTTCTAGTTGCCTTACTGTACTTGTCTCACCCTCATATTTGATGAAAAATGTGCTATTTACTAGATGAGAACTGATAATGTGTATTATATAATCGGGAACCTCGTATTTATGTAGTTTGCAGATATGGCCTTCGTCCCACTATTTGTCGAAGGCTTTTTCACTATCTAAGACTAAAGCTGCCTATTTTTCAGCGCAGATGTGCTCTACTAGGCTGGTACATTGTTGTATAGTTGAATGATATTTTCTGAAACTGAACTATTGCCAATTATTGTGTTATTTGTAACAATATGAGTGTTGAGACGGGCAAGTATGAATCGCAATGATGTTAGGCAGTAATGATATCAGTCGATGATTTTTCGTGAATGTCTTGTTTTTTTTTCCTGGTTTAGGAATTCCACTAATTTTGCAATCTTCGAAGCATCAGGAAAGTAACTAAATGTTAGACAAGCAATAAATATTGTCTCCAGTCATCTGATTGCTTGTGGAGGCAGGTCTTTGATTTATAGGGGAGTCAGTTTACCACATACGCAGGTCTTCTTAGTTTTTACCATCCGTATATTAGACTGAAACTCCCGTGTGTTTGTTAAATGCGTTTCAGTCTGCGACTCGGTCGCAAAAATGTGGTCGACTTTACGAATAAGCTGCTCTTTGTGGTCGTCGTTCTCATCGTCGTCTATGATATTAATTTGAATCTGGGCTTCAAGAGTGTCAGCCAGTGCTTGTGACTTACCCTCAAGATCGTACACAATTCCATTTCTGGCGTGAAGCGGCCTTAAGGCTTCCTGGCTATTAGTTATAGCTTTAATTAGAGCCCACATCTTGGGACTGTTGTTCTGCACTTCAGATAATTTCTGTTCCCATGTCTCAATTCTTTGTTTTCTTAGATTTTCTTTGATTTCATCCTTTAGATGGTTGACCATTCTCTTGTCAGCTGGATCACGCCAGCGCTGACCATCTGTTTCGGGTTTGATTTTTTTTTTTTTTTATTTTTGTCAGGGTGTCAACGTGGATATGTGTGCGAATGCGCACCTGTGGTACTTGCTGCATTTTGAGCATACTTTCAGAACATTTGAGAAATTTGCCACAACCTGCTCTATTTCTTCAGTGGAGTTTACATCGGTAACATAGGAAAAGTAGAGTGCGACGTCCTAGTGTTCCCAGTTTGTACAATTTCTGAATCTGGGTCTCAAACTATCGCGTTCTTATAACAGCAATAACAGGAGTACTGGGTTGTGATATGACCTCAGCTGATTATGCATGGAAAGTTCCCGAGCCCAGCCCAGCCCCTTCGTCACTTAGATGGCAAGTATGTTGCGCATTGTTCGGGAAGAAGGTAGGTTTCTTGTGGTGCTTCCACGTAATTCTTGTCGTTCAGCACCAGGAGACCTCGAGCATTCAATTTCGCCACGCGGCAGTGCCAAACTGGGTTTTTGGCATTCAGACCACCCCCTCCCGCCCCCATTTCCTCCAGGGGGACGGTTTGGTGCTTAGCCCACAATAGTTGTGTTTAAGTACCTTGTTGTAGGGATGGGCAAAATATATCGATGTATCGATATATCGATATTTTTTCTAAAAATATAGATATTTATCGTCGATATATTTATTTTCGATATATCGATATTGTATTTAGTGTATCGATTTTAAGCACCAATTCGATATTTTTTTTCCGAAAGCAATTCAGTATCCAATTTAATCGTTACGTGTATATAGGATAAATATACGTACATATCCAATCTTCTGAAAGTGTCTTAAAAAGTGAATTTGTCGAAATATAACAGCTTCATCAGTGGTTGAGAGGTTAAAAAAAGCTGTTAAATTTTAACAACTTTACGTTAACATCATTTTTATGTTAGCATGTAAGCGGTTATTTTATCTTTGTAGTAGAAATATAATCTTTTCAACTTTTTTCCATTTACGAATAACAATTAATGGGTTGATGAACCACAAGTCATTATGAATGACTGTTAATTCATTTATATGTCTACAATCTAGTCTACAGTCAAAACTCCTTAATCGGAAGGAATACGTTCCGTAAATTAGCCGCAAATACGAGAATCTTGAATACGGAAATCTTGAATATGGAAACCTTGAATACAGGATGTTAGTTTATATAGGATTATGGGGAATACGTTCCAGGTATACAGAAAAATTTTGATGTAATGCAGTGATTATCGCACTTTGAACTTAATAAACCAATTCTGGGTTGCTTTAAATCCTCTATCCTAAAGTTCATTGTTATGCTCTTTAAAATATGCATTAAGACATATAGCTTTCTCGTGAATTACAGCCCCACTAAAGAATACTTTCTTGTGATTGCTGTCTTCGATTGATGTAGTGAGAGCGGTTTTTAGTTTTTTAATCACTGAGACACCAATAGTTTTTACTGACAGTATGATCCTCTCCGAACGCCTCTCCCGTGTCGGGTTGTAGGCGATTACCATGGGCGATGTATATCCCTCCAAGGAAAGTCCTAGGAAGATGAACTGGGGTGGTTTCCCTTTTCACCGAACGTGGTGGTGTAATGGTTACCTTTCTGGCCTCGCATTCGGGAGGAGCGTGGGTCGAATCCCCGTCCGGGCATCCAGATTTGGGTTTTCCATGGTTTCCCAAATCACTCCAGGCAAATTCCCGGCTGCTTCCTTCAAAAGGCCATGGCCGAATTCCTTCCCATTCCTTGCCCCCCATCCTTTCCCGTCTCTAAAGACATCGCTGTTAAGAGACGTTAAGCAGTTTAAAAAAAAAATCCCCGTTTCCTTCCTCAGTGTGACAGAGCTCTTAAGTGTGTATGACAGTGACACTGTGTGGTTCAGTATAGTGTGTTGTGGATGAGAGATGAAAGAAGGGAGAGGGCTTGTTCAGGCCTACCTTTGCGAAACATTCTAAAGGGGGCGCCCAGCTTAACATTCCCATTCGACGGATGAATCACCATCAACATCGTATGCCCTAGCACCATACGCACTGCAGAGAGGTTTGGTGATTAGACATTACAACTTATTGGTCAAACCCTGATGATGAAAATCGTTGATGGAGTGTCAAGTGAAAATAATTCATTTGCAGCACTCTACGATCACGTAAAAAGTATTGTGACTTATTTTAAGCAGTCTGTCAGTGCTATGGATCTATTAAGATCTGAACAAGAAGCATCTGGGGAAAAGGAAGGAGAGGTGTTGACTTTGACACAAGCTGTTAGCTCCAGATGGAACTCCTACTTAATATGTTAGAACGATTTGTCAGACTCTCTCCAATTGTAGCTAAAATCATAGCTACAAAAAGTCAGTGAAATATAAACACACTTGATATTGTTGCAACTTAACAGCTTAATGTAATACGTGACCTCATTGTCCTTCTTGGTCCTTTCAAAGAAGCCACTGAAGAGGTTAGTGGTACAAATTATGTGACTGCTAGCTTAGCCATTCCTGTTACAAATCTGATTCGACAAGTAACGGAACAAGCTACTCCTTCGACCACTTTAGGATTCACGGCAAAAGAGGCTTTACTCCAAAGAATTCAAGAGAAATTAAGTCATTTAGAAAGAAATACATTCCTTGCAGCAGCTACCATTTTGGACCCTCGTTTCAAACTATACACTTCACTTCTCCAATCGGTGTGTCAAATGCGATATCTACAATAACTAATGATATTCGCTTGGAACTTAGACGAAAAGGACAACGTTCTCCAGAAGTAAGGTCTACAGCAGCAACACAATATATCGCAGATAACGCATCAATTTGGTCCGCACATGAAAAGCTATCATCCCTTAGCACTACTCTTATGCAAGAGGTTCCAAGCTCTGGCTCAGTTCCTAATGAAATTAAGCAGTATCTGGACCAACCATTAATAGACAGAAAATCACACCCAGTAAAGTTTTGGGTGAATTGCCAGAGCTCCAGCGCGCTGAAATATCTTATATGTCAAGCTTCTTCTGTGTCGTCCAAGAGAGTGGCTCCTGCAGTCAACTTAGCTGTACTGAACAACAGGAGTAGATTGACGGGGGAGCACATAAAACAGAGGGTCCTTTTGATGTCCATATCAGACGAATACTGGTTTGATTGATTGAAAAAAAAGTTTGTATAATTTTAACCTGTGCCTTTAATATTCAGAATTTTCTTAAATATTTTGATGTATTTTATGATTTTTTTTTTTTTTTAGATAATTACTCCCTTTAGCCAAAAATATCGATATTCTTTCCCCGATATATATCGATAGTGTTTGTAAATATCGTTTCGATATTTATCGATATATTTTTTTAAATGCCCATCCCTACCTTGTTGGGTGGGTTGCAGGCTGCGATTAAGTGTATCGTTTCCCCCACTATACTGGCCTCGATCCGTGTATGCTCCAAGTCATCCAGTTGGAGTTTAGATGATTCTCTATAACCTACGAGACAGTCATTGTTAAATCAACACCGCGTTTCATCTTGCTATCTATTTCGAGTTATAAATTAGTGATACAATACATATATCATCATCTTCGCCAGTCTCAGCATTAAAGCTGGTCGGTTGGGGGTTGTTGTCCTGAGACATTTCCTCCCTCAGTCTTCTCTTGAGTGGTCTTCTCTTCACTTCTGATTGGTCGTCTTGGTGGCGTATTATTAGTTGGTCCTTAGCGCTCCGTCAGCACCAATGGCCTGATATGTTTGTCAGCGGCAGTTTCATATTCGCCGAGACAACTGACCAGTGGATTGGCAGAGTGATGTGCTGCTCTGTAGAATTTATAGGCATGTTGCCGGAACCTGTCAATGAGCTTCTCTGTTCCCGACGCCTCATGGACTGCGACGGTGGGGAAACGGTTGGGCAGATGTAGTGCCCGCTTCAGTGTTCTGTTTTGCAGCACCTGCAACTTTCTCAGGTGGCAATTAGCAGCGTACCCCCAGACGGGGCAAGCATATTCAATTACCGGCCTAATCAAGGAGCAATAAATGGCAACTCCTAGGTGAGGTACCAACGAACTTTCCCGGTTAAGTATAGGGTAAAGAGAATGGAGCCGAGCACTTACCCTTTGTCTGATGTCCTTGATGTGAGCTCGCCATGTCAGCTTACAGTCATATGGTTTTTTTTTTTTTTTTTTTTTTTACATTTCATTCCTCCCAGCAGAAGGCTGGGAGGCGGGCTGCTGGAGAGTCATAGGGGACTCTTTTCAGACAATCTACTACTACGGGGAGGGAAGGGGGATGGAAGGTCGGCCGTGGCCTTGTAGGGAACCATCCCAGCATTCGCCTAAGTGTCTGAGGGAAACCACGGAAAACCTCAGACAGGATGGCCGAACCGAGTTTAACCCCGGTCCTCCCAAATGATAAGTAGGAGGCCAATATTGGCCTCTTCCCATCTCGGTCACAGTCATATGGAACTACTTAAATCATTTATACTAAAATCTAAACACTTTGACTGCGAGAAACAACTAAATGCGAGTCATGCAAAAACCCCAGGACATGATTCGATAGAGGTTAGAGTACCGTGCAGTCAAAGTGTCAGGGGAATAAAATGAGGTATCTTTCGTTATCATGCGCGTTCGGAAAAATTGAAAAATTACGACAAAGCATATCAGACAATCTATATGTTAATTACTTCGAACGTGATTCATCGAACATTACTGGTCTTATTTCGTTGAACTGCACATTGTCTTATGAATTATGTAGGGTATCTTTGATATTGCGGATACGACCATAGAAATTTTTTTAAGAAAAATAAAATTGCCACCTGGAAATTAGTTTTAATTTTTCGTTGAACCGATGCATGCAAAAACGATGTATATTCCATAGTCTCTGAGGTAAAATGGAGTGTATTCAATTTTCTGCAAACCAGAGAAATTATAAAAAAAAACTACTTATCGGTTTATGAAGGGGTTTAGACAAATGTACAGACTATGTATCGATGGATAAAAAAAGGGTTTGTTTCAGTTTGATATGACTTTCACAATTTGAGATATTGAGATAAAAGTGTATGCAAATTAGTATACATTTTTCGTTGAATGCAGTTCACACATAAACTATTGGACAAATTTTTGATGGTGTCTCAAACAATGCTTAGTACATAATCCAACGAGTAAACCATGGTATGCAAACCCGAAAAATTCAAATAAATGTGATTGGAATTAATACCCATTCAAAGGCAAGTAACTTCTCGCAATCAAACTATTTACCGACATTCGTTCTAATGGAATGGTGTTATCCGGAATTAAAATGGATTTGTTCTGAATTGAGACCAAAATTCTACTGTGGCCCGTTATGTTGCTTGGTGGGTCCCCTATCCCTTGTATGGTTGGCCGTTTTAGATGTCTATGACAGAGGAGTATTGAGTAAATAGTAAGAAACTCTTGAACTAGCTCATTAAGATCACACGAGAATATTATAATTTACTAAAGAGCTATCAGCCTCCAACAGTGATGGAGCAAATAAAGTCTCCTTTTCGAAAAGGCTATTTTACCAGTGTGCTCTCTTTTATTCTCGCGGCTAACATTCAACAGACGCTTCGACACCCTTGGATTTCTCACTGCATTAGCGAAATTCTTCACTATGCGCTGACTGCTAAATCAGAAGCCAAATCGTCCATATGAGTAACTTCGGTAGATGAAATGACTTCACCCCACAACCCTTTGTTAAATTAAGTCGAATTGAACGAAGTGCTCATGTTTAATCCATAGGCTAAGTTATTTGATTTTTGGAGGTCATAATGCTCTACTAATATTAAAGACGGTGGACTGGTTCCAATCGACATCTGCATGCGAACCATAGAACTCTTCTACCGATGGGTTCCGTTATCTTCTAGTACGTGTAACGTAAAATTTTCGAACGTTCTCAGATGTCCCGAGATTAATAAAAAATCTCATAAAATTCAGAATCAAGATAGGAATTGCTTGGTAAACTCGTCGAGTCTACGTGTGTAATGTATATGAGAAGACGAACAAACTTCGTGGTACCGGTACGAGATTTGCATACTGCTTGGTACCTTTATAATTTACTTGAAGACACAAATTACAAAGTAGTTCAGAAATACTAGTATGTGGCTCTTTCGTATATAAAGTTCAATTAAAAAGAAACCAGATCAACACAGTAATTTTTACCGTTATATTCTTTACATTTCTAAATTCTTTTCAATGCACTAATACCATTTTCTACTGTTTTCAGTGTTATATGTGTTCACGAGACCCAGTCTCAGGAGCATGTTCTCACCAATCTGTAAATACATTACTACATTTTTAGAAACTAATGACTTCCTCATAAGACTGTCTTTTCATGGGTTTGGGAGGATACTGGTAATTTCTGCACTTTCTTTTATAATTAATTTAATGCCACAGCATGTGATTTACATTTAGAATTATATACTATAGCTTTGTGAGTTCCTCAGGCGTGAGGACTCACATCGTTATCTTCCAAAAAATTTCTTGGAATTACAATTTTTGTCAGCATTATGTTTCTCTGTTATCAAATGAATCTAGTATATTCGTTTGACATTTTACAACTGTTATCGTGTAGACATATCCTTAATTGAAGTTAATATAGATGGCAATTATTGACTACTCTAAACAACATATCTATTTATTCTCAAAGAAAAAAAATGGTAAAGAAAAATTTTGAGTACAATTTTGTTCGGCACAATTTAATTCAAAGTAGAAATTTTATTTCCAAAATATACGGATAAGCCCGACACACTAGCACAGGTCGTTGTGGAAACATAATGGTGGCCAGTGCCAGCAAAGGCGGGTAACTTGTTTGAACGCCGACGGTGGAAGGAATTTTCACCATTGGCGACTTGCTTCGCAGAGTAGGAGAAGTAGTGGTGCACGATTCTCTATTACCAGATTGTGTATGACAGTGCTGCGGTAAAACCCAAATTTTATGGAATGACAGTGACTTCAGATCGTGTCTATGGTCTTTCAATAAAAAATTGTAATAAAAAATAGCATCTATTACTAAAAATGATAATCATTATCAACCATCTACAAGGATCAGGCTATTGTGGCTGGAGGGGACTATTGTTTCCATATTTCAGAGGGTTTTCCTAGCGATATATCTCTATGTTGTTTATAGTTTAAAATTTTTGAGGGATCTGTTTGGAAACATGTTGATACCAGTTGCTTGTGTTATATTCTATTTTGTCATTTAACATGAATATCTGCAATTCCCTGTGAATATTTTTTCTGTTTTTTGATCAAAGTTTTCTCTGCTTCAGATTTAAATAATTTCATCTCTTAAGAGATTTATTAATAGTTCAACATTCCGTACGTATATGCAGCGTTAGTACCACTTATACCTTAGAAAATTACGCACAAGTTTTAAAAAATATTTTATGTTAAATAACCGCTTTAATTGTACCACAAATCTTCCGTAAGCGGTTTAGTTATATCTATTGTTCTTTCCTCCCTTACCCTGTTTTGTCATGTATTATCGATATTTCTATTGCATTCCGATACTAAACCGTGCAAGGCTCTTTACAAGACTCCTCATACGCAGCTACAATACCTGGTCCAGCAGAAAAAACAACACTCAGATTTCAAAATTTTGTTTTAATCTGGCATTCATATTGACATCGTCTTTGTGAAAAGGAGAGATAAGTAGGTGAAGTAGTCTACCCTTATATTGCATCTTGGTTTATTCTTTTTCCAGCGATAGTTTTTCGGTTATCATTTTTTAATATAATGATTGTTTCCTCATAAAAGCCTTGTATAGTTCTTATATTGCCATTTATAACATGTCTCTGGATCATGATGTCCTATTGACTTAATTAATTGCTCTTTAAGTATTCAAAAAAGGCAGTTCAGGACGAAAGTTAAATTCTATCCTTCTTATGCAATTGTGTGACGGAAAATCTGGACGAAGATCTAACTTTTCTTAACCCATGCTGAGTTTAATAAATAAAGTTCTGTGCAATGGTTTTTACCGGATACCTAATGTTTTTTGCTTATATCTCGTAAAATATGTAGTTTTTAACGGGAATTTCTAAAACAATTTTTAATGAAAGGGATGATAATTACGTCTCTCAAGTTTTCAGTTATGCTACTATTTTTGCGGCATTCATTAAACACGCTTAAGATTAGTATTATAGCTCAGGTGACTAGCCGAGTAAACAAGGTGTTAACAAACTAAATGTCGGCGCTTGAAAACTCTGTCGACCAATTCTGATGAAAAACTTTGTTTGTAAGTACTCTTAAGATTCACACGGATAATCGACGACACATTATCAATTATATGTTTTCTTCTTCCAATCCACTTTTTTAATGTTTCTAAGTGCCGTGTGTAGTTCCTAAGACGATCTTGGGTTAATATTTACATCGCATCATGCAAGCAATATTTTCATTTCGGGTTGCTTTGCCAAAGCATACCAATAATCCTGTTCCCGCTTTTGTATTAATTGAGTTTGTTATTAACTTTTTCCAGTTTTTTTTTAGATTGTTTAATGTCTTTCATACATTACCTTTCCTACCACTTTCGTCAAGATCAAGATCTGAGATGCACTTTTGCCATTGTTTTCTACAATTTTCATTATTTATTTTTTAATATTATTCTCTTTATGGCATATTCCATTTTATCATCTGCGTTTAGATTATTTTGAAATTAAAGATATTATTTTTTTTTATCCTTCAGCAGTTTTGTGACCCCCAATGCAACGAACCGAAACTCTTTCCTTTTATTTGGCGTTTTCCTAGAATTTAATAAGTAATATTTTCACACTATATAGTAAATATTCAGATACATAGATATTTATTTTATTATATCGTTTAGCCCACTAAGGAGCGCGTGGAACCATTAATTTGCATTGTCCTTTTTATTATTCTTGCTGTTCTTCTTATTTTCCCAAAACCTCCTCATCCTTTCGCTGTGAGCTTGACGTCTCTCTTTCTGAGTTTCAGATTTTTTGATGTAGGGCTCTTAGGGGCAAATTTATGTGAGGTGATCAATTGTCTATATTTACTGTGTGTGGATGTCAGTGGGTTAAGGCTGGCTTCTGCGAGGTCCTTCTGGGTTTCTACAAACCAGCGTGCTTTGTTTTTTCGGGGACCGTTGACGACGTGGAAAATTCATAGATATTTAAATAAAATATCCATTTAGTCACAATTTAGTAATACAGAATTGACGTAGGCTTCATCATTACAATATAATAATTATGAATACGTACATGTTAAAATGATAAACAATCCAACATTAAAAATGTTATAAATTTCAATTTATATGAAATAATGATTCATTTTTCACTAATAATTTTGAATCTACTTAATAGCATTAGTCTCAAATTCTCGGCAGATTCCTATTGACTTGAAACTATTTTGGATTATTAATAGATTGCAATATTCATTTTTTAGATTGTGTTTATCCGTGGTATTATAATCATGTACATCAACATGGCTTTTACAAAGATATATTTCTTGACAAAAACAGTAAAAATTAATATATACTAGTACATGAAACCAGGAAGTGTCACAATTTCTAAGTGCAAGAATAAATCCTTATAGTGTATTCTGGGCTCTGCACGATATAACAGACGTAGTGATTTCTATAAGACAAAGAGGCATTGCAAGAATGAGCTATGTTATTGATTTTTTGTTTATAAATTCTGTTATAGTATAAGTGTGGTATGGTGACTTGTCTAAGTAAATTAACTTTGTATCTTTCTTCACTCAATTCATACGCAGTTCAAGCTTTTCTCCACCTTTAAAAAATATTGAATTTTTCTAGAATTAAGAATTTATCGTAATCTATGTCAATCAATATACTCTAACTACCTGTGCTTGATTTAATATCATTTAGATTGTCAACACGTAATTAAGTAAGGACGTCGTTCCTTTCTGAGACTAAGTTGTATTGTGCATTCCCTTACGCTTTAAGAATGTATTTAAGTTCTTTAACTTCTTGTACAAACTAAGCCACGTCTGTTAGATGGCTACCTTTAAGATTTACAGTTGCTTCACCATATGTTACCAAGGTATTTTTTAATAGATCGATTTCTTACTCTTCCATTCATGTCGCTTGCTACAATAACTTATTTTTATCGTTTATTGTTCTCTGTAGAAACTGGTTGAATAATTTTCATATATATATACATATATATATATACACACGCTGCTGTTCTCTTTTGTTTGGCTCCATTATTATTATACAGGGTGTTACAAAAGTGTCAAACATTTTAGAAGGTGGCATTATGCACTAAAACGTTAGGCCGCATACACATACTTCCGGAGTTAATGGCAGGTTCATCCGCGGTAATGCACGCCCCTGCCCTTCGGCCTAATTATCGCGCATTTTCACCCATTATCTCGCATTGAAAGTGTCCTGGTTGATCCTGCAGGTGCTGACTTGTATTGAAGGCGCGCACCAGGAGTGTCTGCACACTAACTCGACTGCCACTACGCACCGTACACAGCGGGCACTACGAACACAACAGCCTGCACACTGCCGCAGTATCGTAGCGTAGTGGCATACGACACTCATATCAACGACGAGCAGGCATCTAGGATCGCGTGTCCGCACGTATGTACAGGACCGTCCAGGACAGTTTCAGAGAGAGCGTGATCCCTAATGCAGAAGACGGACGTCACACTGCGCACCTTCTACTACCTCCAAAACTATTTTTTGTGGCCTAATGTCTTATTTTTATGCATAATTTCACCTCATAAAATTTTGACACTTTTTTTAAAAACCATGTATCATGATGTACTTCTTTTTAGTATTAGAAATTGCAGTCACATTCACTTTTATATCTTCCAGATCTCTTTCAAGAAAGGCTTACTTAAGGCAGAAACCTCTGACACCCCAGATGAAATAATTTTCTTCTAACAAGTCGTTTGTAGACCGATGCAGTGGTAAGTTTTTCGTCACTGTGGGACTAGCTGTTCTTACGAATGGTTCGATTTTTACATGAATGATACACCAGTCCAAAGCCACATTCTGGAGTTTTACTTTAAGGGTTTCCTTTCTGTAGCAGGAAGTACAATTTTTTTTAGTTTCCGAAGGATCGCCTTCCATCCACCTCCATTAACTACACCCCCGGTGGCACGCAGCTTTCGCCTTCGCGGTAGTGGGAATAGTCTTTGCTGACTGTGCTGCTAAGACGAGTCGCAGGCGCATTTACTAAGGTTTTACTACCACAGCCCATCTGAACTGAGCTGGTGTCCTTGAGGCCAAATTAGTTTTGGATCCCCAGTAAGAATTTATAATAATATTAATAAAACACTGAGAAAAAATAATAATTTCATATTGTAGTTAATGCATTTTATTGACTGGAATGTTTCGTGAAAATTATAATATACTTTATAGTTGTTTCATGACTTTATCTTGTGTGGTATATTGTAACATTTTACATTACTATTAAATATTAACCATGTTGGAATTATCATTACCACTGATAATCGCTAGAATTGTTCACAATCTTTGCAGGTTAGCTATGATTATATGTCTTTACAGACCAAAGAATTATTGGTATATAATCTCATAACTGCAGAGGAGAAAGCAAATATTTTATTTATTAACTGGGGCAAGAATATGAGAACTAGATCCATCGGTCAAAAATATGGAAGTCATCTAAAATGAATGAAATTAACTTGCGCTTTATCGCAGTTAAACTACAGAGAAAAATCACCTTAAGTGATTATTATATTGCCACTTTCAATATAATAATCCTGAGGGGGGTTAAGAAATTTTGAGGCTGAAAAAATTTGAAAATTGAATTTTTTGCCAAGTTTCTGGGAACAAATTCACTAAATTAGACCCAACATATTCAATAAATTATTTCGGGAATGTTTTTATACAAAATAATATTCAGAACAAATTATATAAAAACATAAAAGATGATACCTTATGCACGTTTTTCAATTCGTACTATTTTGTGCCGAAATTAGCACAGTTAAAGTTGACAAATAAATCCGAAACAACAGAAGTAAATAAGAAATCTAAAGAGGATGAAATTGATTAGAAGGCAAATTAGGTGCTGGAAAAAAAGACGATGTAAGTCTTAGGTAAACATATTTATTTGGTAAATGCAGTAAAAATAACACCAGTAATTATATGTGGATGACCAACAACATTATTTACGTTAGCTAAATTGTAACTAATCTCCAGTCAATGAACAATAACGTTAATTTTTAAGATGGTAACTGCTCGTTTTACTAAACACTTCCTAGATTATTTTTACCGAATAGTTCACATAAAATAAATTCCTCCTATCATGTCTGGAACAGCTACTGGATTTTCGCAACAATTATGCTCGAACTACCACTGTCCTACTTGAAAAGCCAATATATTACTAATAGCAAAAAAAAAATTAAAAAAATGTATAAAGTTCTCATAGTCATATAAGCTTTCCCATACTCATTACTTTCTAGTGAATTTTATAATTATAAAATAAAAATGATATTTTCATAAAACAGTTGAAAAATACATTTTACTAATGTTTGTTTCGAAGTAATAGGAAAAATAGAAAAGAAGATTCCAACTGAAAACTGATAGCTTTTTTAGGCCTACACAATTCTAGAAAAAAAAAACTCTTTCAGAAATATTCTCTTTCAGTACTGTCTAACTATTATCGAAATGTTTATAGATTTACAACGCAAAATGGGTCTAATTTATCTTCAGGCCTTGCCTTTCTTCCTTCTTCATAATTGTGTTGCTGTATTTTTTTTTGTTTAGCTTCATTTCTTATTTTTTTAAACTTAGCCTTTTACAGTAAATTATTTCCTCTTCTCAAATTTTTTGTATAGAAGGTTTCAGTATTCCCACTTTCTGTACTTATATTAGTCAGTTAATTATATTAATGTTTTTTCTACTTTCTGTTTGTTTGAGTTGTAATGTCTTTCCTATTTTTCCTTAGCCAGTAGCTAGCATGTTTACCGTAGTGAAAGAATAAATGATGCTGTTGGAAGAAAAAACTATTTTTTTTGTTTATTGTTTTTCGCGTTGTATGTGTTTGAGGTGTTAAGAACCTGAAAGGATTGGGGGAAAGAAATAGGAAGGAACCATCCCGAAATTCGCATGGAGTAACTTGGCTAAGCCATGGAATACCGCAAATAGGATGCCCGGACGGTGATTCGAATCTGAATGTTCACGAATGAGAAGTCAAAGCGTTATCGCCCAACCTCCACTCACTGTGAGAAAAACTAAATTCAAAGTTTAGTGATGGCAGTAAGACGGTCGCCTTTGGTTCTAGTATAAATTACAGTGGATTGGGAAGCAAATAAAAAACTAAACAGAAGAGAAGGGAAATGTTGGCTAGTTTTCTTTCAAATAACGTCTGGTGGTTTACAGAAGCAATAATGACTCTTGAAGCACTTCTGGAAATAATACCGTGCATCAAATAAGTGGCCAAAATTGAAATGGTTGTAGTTATAACTACAGGTTCCAGAAATAAAGAGATTGTTCGGATAATTATTCATTCTGTTGAAGATGGGCACCATCACAGTGGAGAAGAAATAACAACAATGAAAAGCGATACCAAGAAATGTTTGTTGAAAGACAAAAAATAAAGAAAAGCACGGAAGATACATATTATTACAGGGAAGAGTGAATTCTAAAGAAGTGCGCAGGAGGATTAGAAAACAGTCTGGAATACGTAAAACAGCTATATAAAGAAATTAATGACAGCAGAAAGGGAAGATAACTATGCGATTATTAGGACTATTATGAAATTAGGTGGAAGCGCGGATAATGTAACTAGGAACAGAAAATTAAGGAGTAGAGAAAGTATTCAGATAATTATCGGAATGAGGAGGAGGTCCTTAAATCTATGAAAAGGAGACGCCGTTAGGGAATGTTTGTAAGAGAAGGGATGAGGAAAATCAATCAGGAGTATCATCACGAATACTGAAATGAGAAGGAATGTAGACCCTGAGAGTGTTATGAGGATATAAAGCTGGGTAAAGTTTCTGGAGTTGATAATACTACCAAAGATGTTTTAAAGAATGGGGAATTTATTATTTTTTAATAGTTAGATTCAGTCTCAAAAATTAGTCTAGCAAAGCGGAGCTGAAGTTACCGGTTAATAAAATAGGGGAAATAAGTATGGTTAAATTTTACAGGCCTATTAGTTTAACATCAGTGATAGGAAACATAATAAAGAGTGTGATATGCAACCACATCAAAAATTTGATGGAAGAAAGAGTATTGTAAAGCAACAACAGGGATCTAGAAGTTCTTGGGAATCTCAATGGCGTATGGACGAGGGTGGCACAAACGAATGCCGGATATCTCCGAGATATTGACAGAATGAGATATGGGATCGACGTCTACATCCGTATTGTGAAGTTCAAATATACTGTGGGTGACAGAGGATACTTTAAACTAAAACTAATCTTTACTCTTTGCTCTGTTCATTTCAATTAGGAATGCACAAGGGAAACAAATACATATAACATCAGTACGGCATCTTAATCTTATCTCTCCTGTCATTGCGACCTAAATAGGTTGGTAGACGAAGTATGATATCTGACTTGTGAATGAAAGAAAATATTTGCATCGTCGTCAATAAATTCGAACGAAACTTACCTCGGCTGTCTGTGTAAATTCTGTGACGCTCTCGTAAGGAGTGATACAAGCAGTCACGAAACGACCGGCACTTCTCTGTACTTTCTCTATACTGTCTACCAATCCCTTGGGATACGGATCAAAACTCCACAACAGGAATGAAAATGTCGACATACGAGAGATTCGTGCGCTATTTCCTTTGTATGACCGTTACAATTATTCAGAATACGACCTATTGATTGCTATCAATAATTAGCTTTACCTACGACAGAAGTTACGCGCAGGTCTCATTTCCTGTTGCTTATACCATTACACCAAAATACTTCAGGAATTCAACCATGTCAATAACTGAACTGATATCTTTGCATTGGTTATTAAATAGTTGGGACCGATGAAATAGGGATTTGTTTGGAGGAATTGTTAAGAAGTAGTAGCAACTGGATATGCCAAGAAAATGCTTCATAAGATGTGGCACTGGTCAATATGTGAGAACCATTTTTCGTTTCGTTAATGGATGATTGTGTTTACACTCAGAAGTTAAGTAGGTTGGAAATGACATAATATTATATAATAGGGACAGGATTCTGAACAGCTACAATCAGCTCTGGGTAGGTTAACGTAGAACTAAGTTAAATACCACAAAGAGTATGTTTATTAGTTGCATAGACAAAGTGCGCATTCCTCCTGTGTTTAAGTTTGACTTATAGTTTAGCGAGGAATTTGAACCACGGAGCAACCTGGCACACACATGTGGACAAAGTAAAAATTTAAAAAATTCGTGTATACACTAGCTATAATATTCAAATATCTTGCCATATCCTCTGAAATAGTGAGCAGATAGAACTGGAGGTTTCAAAATCCTGTATTTAGTTGGAAGAGTGAACAGGTCGTGTATAAGGTAAGCGAGGTAATGAATACAAACCATTGCTTGAGTATGGGACATATAATATGGGTGGGACATATGTTATTGGTAGGGGGTCTGTATATGTTTGGTGGACGTATATTGTGAATATCAGACACATGGGTTGGGGCATGGTGATGCAAAGGAGTGCCACTAGAATTTTTTGTGTAAATTACTGTAGAAAACAATCAAAGCTGATATGGTAATGTTACTGGGTTGGGAGTCATTTCTCAGGAGACGGGGTGAAGAGGGTGAAGGGACTTAAAACGCCGTATTTATTGCGGAGGCCTGAATGAATGGTGGTACGTCAATAGGATGAATTGCACAAGGGAAGCCAAGTTGATAGTGTGGCACTTGATCTTTCTAAGACATTTGACCAAGTGAGTCACTAAACTTTTTATATAAGTTGAAAACTGTTGGAGTGGATGAAAACGTGATTTACTGGATAGAGGAAATTTTAAAAGACAGAGAGCAAAGTGTTACAGAAGGAAATGCATTATCAATATAGGTGCCAGTGAATATGGGAGCGCCACAGGATAGTGTATTGGGACCATTGCGATTCATCATTCTAATGAATGATTGCGTTGATGGTTTACGGTCAGAATTTGGGTTGTTTGCAGATGACATAATGGTATATAATGGGATAAAAACAGGAAAAGACAGTGAACAACTGCAGGGTGACCTGAACAGAGTATCTAAATGGGTGGAATGAGTTCCACGAATGCCACGAATAGTCGGCTTATAATGTACACAGATAAAAAGAAACTAAATGTTGTTTGTGATTATAGGGTCGGGTCAGAACTGCTTGTTGAAGGCTTGAAGTGTATCTTGGCATAGCGGTTGACAGTAAACCCAACTGGATAGAACACATTGGACACGTGGTAGGATAAGGTTACAAAAACACTCATTTACTGGAGAGGGAGACGAGAGGATGCACCAGAGAAGTTAGGAAACTGGATTACAAAACTTCGGTCAGACAACTGGGACATTATGGTCGCATAGTTTGGGACCCACATTTTGGGTATCAAACACAGGAGTTGGAGGGTGTACAAAGAAGATCAGCTAGAATTGTTGTGGAAATAATCGCAGGAACCAGTCAGTAACAAATATGGTAAATGATCTGGATTGGAAGTCATTGGAGGACGGTAGGAAGTGAAGAGAGTGCTGAGAACGTATAAGTCATATGTTGGTTATGGCGCTTGGAGGGATGTTGGTCGATGAATTAGGAATAGTGCATGGGAAGGATCAGATGGCCATGACCATAAGCTGGCACTCGATTTCATGCATAAGAGTGTAGGGAAATTTTCTTTTGGTAGTAAGGATGTCAGGGATTGGAAAAAATTAACAAGTGATGAATAATTTACCAAAAACACTGAAGAAATTTTAAAAATTAACGTTCATATATCGCAAAAGTAAATGTAGAATTTAACAATTAAAGTATGTTACGTAATTAAAAAACATAATAAGAAAGGAATTATTAGATGACTAAGGGAATTGCCATGGGAAAAAGTGCTCGATCTCAATTAAAAAAGTAAAAATTAATCAAACCGGAATAGTACATAAAAGGAAGATAAAAAAGGGAAGCGGTAAAATTTACTTGTGTGGATAAGGTAGTAAAGGACTGACATAAGCTATGAAGGGAAATGATTAACAGTTTATCTTAAACACTCAAAGAATTTAAAGAAAGAATTTATGAAATGCCAGATTAGATGTATGGGGAAATTGCCACTATGGTTTGTGGCCCATAACAATTAAACTGATAATGCCAGCAAGACTTTCTTTAAACTTCTGATTTGTACACGGTTCTTTAACTTCGAACAATTTTTCTTCGATGTAGTTTTTTGTGTTTGTCTTTTCCATTTCCTGAGTCATCATCGGCATTTTATATTTTTTTTAATATTTTATTTGTAAAATGAGCTCCCAACTGTCAACCTTTACTGTTAAAAATGTTGGAGTATGCCATAGTTAACCGAATCCTTCAAGTTTCTTTCGATGGTTTAAAAGCATAATTTTTGTTGTACAAGTTTTGAAAGATTTGAAGGCAAATAAATGGTAGGAACAGAAAATATAAATATTGAATTAATAAAATGTATATCAGCTCTTTTAGTATATATTATTCTAAATTTTATAAATATCTGCTGGATAACTCGTTATATACAAGAGGTTTGGAAGGATTATTTGACGGTAACAATTTATTTTAAAGGATACTGAAATGTTTATTGGATTTATAGATGTATCATCCTACTTGACTCAGGATATAAATAATATCCTAGAATCCTGATGACGTAACACCATATCAGATTATATGTTAAAAAATGAACAAAATTTTAGGAAAAGTGTAACATGTTTTTACTATATGTTTAGCACGACACACCTTACTAAAAAGCACAAGAAATCCCATAGCATGTATACCCGAGGTCCAAGACTTTTATAAAGTTAACAGAAATATACCGTATGAAATTACTCAAATAAACATATTCCACAAAACTTCTAAGTGCAACATAAAGGTCATATAGAGAATCAAACACCGCAATAGGAAAAACGGAAATAAGCGCAGGATGATAAAAATCAACCTTGCTGATCTTTAACACTTGTGTTATTTAACTTATACCTAGATGACAGACATCATCTGCAAATATAAAACGATGATTAAAATAAATTGTACCAAAAAATTATCAGCAAACTTTATTATTTGCTGCTGATAAAAAAATACTAAAAGAGAAGATTTTCTACAAAGAGCAATAACTAAATACACATGGCATCAAGATGATACAACTCGGAAATTTATATAGAACAAAACAAACTTCAAATATTTGTAGAAATGAGTTTGAAACGATGGAATATTTTAATAGCAGACTCATCTAAAAAGATGTTTACAGAATCTAATACGTATTAAAATTTGAAAAAAATACATATGTGGTTTAACTATATTAATTTTACAAGAAAATTCAAATATTTTAACCGTAATAATATTTTACATCATTATGGTGATCACCATATTACGTTTTGGATGCTGAGAAAGCAACTAATACAAAAAATTCCGACTGCTGAAATGAAATTTCAAAGATTAATTTTAAGTTTGAAAGGAGAGATGGATACGCAGCGATGACGTCAGATAAATAGTAGCAGTAAGGGCCCTATTAGACGCTATATTGTTTAAACATATCCAACGAATGGGTAACCCTAGAATACCAACACATTTGCGTCATTATAAAGCCGTTGCGAAACGAGGCAGACACGCTCACAGAAAAGAAGAAAAGACTCATTCTCGATTTAACCATCAATATTAATCCTTAATATGATTTAAATATGGTGTCTGCTAAGAGAGTTTTAAGTTTTTACTAAATTATAACGACTAATTTTTTCCCTCATTTTTCCTACAAGATAATAGTTCTAGAAAACATGAGGTTCTATCCCTATATTCTACTGCAGCTTTTCACTTCTGTACCACCATCATCTCTAATCTTCAATTTTTGGCGTCTTTATCTCTTTGAAAACATGTTTCTGCTAGTTGAAACTTCATAAATATATTTTTGAACCGTATTTTTTTTTTTTTTTTTACCCAACGTTGTTGGAAATCTATGATAATTTTGATATCAATTACTCTACATTTATTCAGCCGTCAACGTAACATAGTCGGTTTTTTCCTGAAGATCACTGATATCCTAAATATCTAAGCAACTTTGATCCATTTCTCGTGTAAAAATTCAGTTCCGTATTCAAAACAAGGTTCCTACTGGCAAAATATTTTTGTCAGATTTGCTTCTGATAATCCTTTTCTGATAAGCCATCATCCGTGATGTGATTATGTGGATTGTATTTCCATGAAATTAGTTTGAATCCTTAATACAAGATTTAACTATCTCCTCTGTGCCAAATGTCGTTGGTGATTCTCTGTCTCGGCGTTCCTTTTTAAAACAAAGGCACTATCAGTAACTTAAATTATGTTTTTGGTAACCTAACAACAAGTGTGGTTTTCAAATAAATGATGATATACCATCTTCAATTGATTTACAACGAATTTCAAAAATTACGAAAAGATTTAATTCCATAAATTCAGACTTTAAACAAGAGTTAAGCATCTGAAGACGAATTATCAAAGTACAATATTACTACGTTTCATGGAAATATAATACAGATTTTTTTTACCAATAAATCCTCGTTCTTTAAATGTTTTTGAAGTCAACTATCTCTGTATGCAGCACCTCACAGAGGATACGAACATTGTTTGATGTTATATTTAGTATTTTAACTAATTTCTCTGTACAATTTCCACTAACGACTCAATGATGAAAACAACAGCAATAAAATATTTTACAGCAAAAATAATCAGATAAGATCGAATTGGGCTGCTGGAAGCTAAGAAACTTGACTACCTAAGTTTAAAAGCAAACGAATCTCATGCAACAGCATCAAAACTGAAGATGTCGCGATATTTCTTTTCCGGTTGTTTGAAGAAATTACGACATATTAAGCTCAGATGGTAAGTTTTTAGCAAATATCATTTGGCTTGGTCACGAAATATTGAAGCGTAAACCTTTTTTTTCTGTTCTATTTTCTTCAATCAAGAGACGAAGGTTATTATAAATAATTGTAAATAATCAGATACTTTATGTCTTTGCTTTAAATTATTATTGTGAACAGATTTTTAAAAAACTTGAAAACATATTATGTATGTTTCTACATTCTTTATTTTAAGAGTTATATTGAGCCATTTTCTAAAATTATCACGAAAGCAACCAAGGTATTATAAACAATGCTCATCAATTTTTACCAGGCAATTATAACAACTGCAGCATAAATCTAGCTGTTATTTTCTTAGTTCAGAATGTGGTAAATACATTACATACGAATCTATCTTACTGAGAGTATAGTAATTGTATATTAGGAATGTTACTGAAACTAAATTAACTGAAGTTGGAGTTAACGTAATTAATAACACATTTTGCTATGTTTTAATAAAGACTGAATTAACAAATCGAGAAATGTGGCTTCAGTTTCTGTAAAATCGGGTAAATGGGCCAGCAAAATTTCAGTCAGCTGATTGTTACGGTGTTAGTTTAAATCAAAAGAACTTAGTATATTATTCAAAATTTTGTAGGAGCAAATAACTTAAATAAAGAGAAAAAAAGCACCGTCTATAGTTAATATACATACCAAGTTGATAAAGTGCGTTATGTTTCCATGAATTTGCAATAAAAGACCTGATCGATGAATTAATATAAAATTAAAAAATTCTTCATCTTTCACGTTACCACGAGCAGCTACATCAAGTAAATAAATCGACAAAGTTACTTCGGTCTCAATAACTGTATCATATACAAAACAACAAAATAATATACTGAATACAACAGTTCAAATCCAGAGTGGTGAAGATTAACAGAGACTGGTTCCAGATTCCTTAGCTACGGAAAACTGCAAACAGTAGCACAGGTAAATGGAGTATCAACAAACAGAGAAAGTACATCACATTAATACCCACGAAACCTATTTTTAGGTTGGAAAAATAGTATGATAGTTGGACTTGCGATATACTGCTTGATCGCCAATTAGAAGTGAAACTGTGTTTCAAATATTTTTAATTGTATCCCTTTATGTTCTTGAAATGCTCAAGCTGTCATTAAATATAAAAACGCACAAAAATTGCATTCCTGATCAGAAAGAACACATCCACACTACAAAAAACTTTAAGCATGTTTAACATAAGGAGAGGGTTGTTTAGTCAATTTAAAGTGTAGTTTAAACTCAGTTGTAATGGGTGTAGTTTAATTGTAATATGTGTAGTTTTTCATGTTTCCAGGGATGGAAATGATAATAAGTTTTATAATTTGTGTAACAATATGAAACAACATAAATCATAAATGAATTTCACGTTCATGTTTGATCACAACCGACCAAGTAAACACTAAAAGTTGCTGTTGTGATGCTGTTTATTTGGTCTCTTTTGTATACATGACTGTAAATTGGTTCCTTTGGTTTTTACACTTAGTGCGCGCAAATAGCTATCAAATTATTAGAAGAATCACTAATAACTAACTGACAAAAGTTTTTTAGAGCGTTATTGCCAGTACTAAGATTATGAGGGAAGCATAAATAATTTACAAAGTAAATATACATTGAACGCCTTAACAGTTAACGTTAACAAGTGTTCAACAAACATCCCTCACAAATTACTAGTTCTCTTCATACACAGTTCTCACATTCGTAGAGATTGCTATTTTGTATTTGAATAATGGATACTTGAAGACTTACTCAAGTCTTCACTAATGAAAGTATCACTAAAATTGTGATAACACACAGTATGAAAACTACAGATCAGAATTATATCCGTCTCACTTCTCGAAAATTTGTTAAATTACATACTTAAACAAAGTTTCACCATCCATTCTGGTCTCGTTTCAACGGAGATTCCTTTAAAATATTTGTTATTATTATTGGAGGAGGCGTGTTAGAAGCAGTTAATTCATTTCGAGGATCCTATGAATTTGCAACCCTTTTGATTAATTGTTTACTAATTTTACTTCATGAATTAATTACAGGTTATGGAACTTGTTCAAAATCTTTCACTGACGAAACTGTTAAACAAACATCTAAGATACAAGGAAGGGATTAAGAATTAAGTATTTTTTACAATTAGTTATAAATACACAGACGACATCTGTAGATTAGTGTTTAAGAAACGTATTCAAGTAATTTTAACAATTTTTGTTAATAACGTAGCTGATATTTGTGACCTGAAAGAAAGGGAGTGGATTTTTTATGTGATTTTTCCGTATTTGCACTACTGATGCGCTCTTCATTCAAGTTTTTATGTAAGTATATTCATGGCACTTACAACGATAATCGTCAACAAATATCTGGGAAGAATTATTAAAACTTATGGATTAAAATTTAATAGTATAAAAACCAGCAATGTGATGGGACAAAAGCCTCATGTTTCCACATCTTAAGGATCAGAAACCATATGATCGATATAATAAAAACTGTTTTATGTAGTGAAGTAATATGCTGAGAATGAATAAGTGGGTTATGCTGTTTAGTAATCGTATAAGTAAGAAGCAATGGAGAAACCAATGTCATTGAAGTTATGACCGTAAACCATTTCAATTGTTCGTACCATATTTGTAGCATCCAAAAATGTTGTACTGATCTCTGTAAAATACGTCTAAAATCTCTCAAACTATTATTTCTGAAGTTGAACACTGTAATATACTTCGATTACTCAGTGACAGAATGTAGAAATATATAATGCTAAAAAAATCTATAAATTTCCAAACTTCTATGATAAGTCGAACTGGATATTTCTTATTTTAAATTTGTCTTTAACAAATGTCATTTGAAATTTACGTTTTATCCATTGAAGATTGATATGTTAAATTGCTGGAATACTGCTTCCAGGTGAATGAAAATTGAAGTAGGCCCTACGTGTTGATAAGGAACTAATAATTAGTATTAGTTCTTATACGGCGTTAAAGAGATAATTTAAGAAAAGTAACCATTACGAATATTATTTGTTAATTTTGTTCCACAGAGGTAAGAAATAAAGCTATTAGCACAGCTTTATATAAATGTCTTGAAGACGTCATTACCTGGAACCTAGAGGAGAGGGCTGTCTTTAAAGTATCTTCTGGGTATAATCAAGAAACTCGTAAACCTGGAGGTGTGTGTATTGTATTCATGTATTATGGTGTGTGATACTCAGGTGCACGAAGTAATGAGATTCAGAAAAAGAACCGGCCGCCGTGGCGCTTATAAATAAAAAAGAATTTCTTCTGAAGTCTGACTCTGACAAACATCTGAAATTATTTATTCACTATCGTAGCACGACCCGACGGATTTGTAAGTCCTCGGTCACCGTCCAATTCGCTCTCTAAATTCGATGTCTGCAATCAGAATATAACGCACGCCGCGAAGGCAAAATCTCGCTTTGTTCCCCTCCCTCTGCCTGTAGCGCTTTCTGAGCAGATATGACGGGCGCTCGCAGATTTTAAAATATACAGTGATGACATATTATTCCATATAGGCGAGGGGCTTTGGCATGCGCTGCATTCTCATTCAAATACACTTATTTCAAAAGTAACGTTCGCTGTAATCTTGCTACAAAATGAAAAAAAGGGGTATTCCGGGAGGAAGAGACGTGGCAGGCAGTTTTTGGGGCGTGCTCTCTTGCCGTGTGTCATTATCCGCGGATTGTCGGTACAGCGCTAGGCTGGGCCCGGCGGAAGACCTGTACTGTAATTGGCGCCGCGGACCTGCTGGGCGGGTTGCCTGCGCGCGGGGGCCACTCCCCGCCGCCAATAGAAACGAAAGAGTGCGCGAGATTGACGGCCGCGCGTCGCGTCGTGCAGCGCCGCGGCGCTTCGGATTCCGATACGTTCGATACAGATATTTGTATCGCCGCTCCACAGATGGCACCAGCGGTACGACCGATCGGCACGTCCGCGACCGAACCGTCCCCACCAATTGGCCATCGACAGGCGTGTTCGACGGCTGCCGATTTGTTTGGCATGCCCGCCACCACGTGTTGTTGTTTACAAAACACCAGGCGAGTACACGTGGTCTGCGGTGGCACATGCGTCGCTTACGTCACCAGAGGATGCAACCTCTCCCCGGCTGCAATCAGTAACATTTCTGACGAACGCTGCACCTACCACTTTCATAAGTTTCTAATTCATTCCTTGACGCGTATAAATTTCCCCCGAAAAGACAGGCACTCCTTCCATGCGTTACGATACTTACATACGATATTAGCAGTTAGTTACTTTCTGTAACGCGGAAGATAGGATCAATAAAAGATTACTATCTGCTAATTCGCCGAAATAAGAATATATACAGGAATATATAAAAAAAAAAACACATAATTGCTTACTTCCAATAAGCATTAAACGCGAATCTTCAGCTGTTTAGCAGATAGCAGATACTTCAAAGTTCGTGCTTTCATACTCTACATTACACCAAACGTAAGGTTAGGAGTTATTTCCTATTTTTTATGATTTGTATGAGGTTTCATGTAGCTTTAAACAGCGCAACATTAACTCAAAAATCTGGTAAAGTTAATGAAAAAATTTCTTTTTGTTTCGAACTTCTGTGGGCTTCAGGTTTCTGTGAACGTCGGTTAGTTCACCGCACCCCTCAAAGGAGCCTTCTGGGCGGAGCAGTCTACCTGTTCAGAACAGGTTGTAAGGAGGTGCTTAACATCGCACCCTCCCCGTACGCACAAGGGGGGCTGGCCGAACTCCGGCAGTTAAGACCACACTCACACGGCGCTACTTTGCAAGTTTCCACTAAACACCTCTTCAGATAAAGGAATGCGAGAAACACGATGTGTTGCCGGATTGTAACCAAGCGGATGTCATAGTATGTTTCCGCGGCGAGAATTAGTTGTTTCTTGGCTTCCTGAGGAAAGCCGCGTCATGATCTGTGCAACCGACGTTTCGACCATCCTACTGCGTTCTTCTTGAGTTCTGCCCAAGGAGATGATCGCAGGAGAGTGGTCCAAACGTCGGCTGCATCCATCACGATACGGCCTCACCCGGATAGTCAAGAAACAACGAAGCTGATGTCGCATTACGTGAATTGTGTGCTGCGGATAAATGTTCAGACCACTAATTTGTCTGTTAGAAGTATTTTCCCACTGCCTCATCTACGTGAAACTTGGAGTGTGTAGTAATGCGTTTGTATTTTATATTTCTTCTAGTGGCAGAGGATAAAAGTGTGTTTCGGTACCTAGGTAATGCAAATTAAATTCCACAATTTAGTTACGCTTATTGGACTTATTTCTGATGTAGCTTATTAATTAACGTATTTAATATATATTTCAGACAATTGAAGAAATAAAGAATTATAGCGAAGTAACAATATTAATAGAATTATTTGTATTGTAGCTTGATCTTCTGTTGGTTTTTCATAAAGGAGTAAAAATTTGAAATGCCATATGATCTTTGGCTCCTATCTGGTGTTGACATGAACGAATTATAATTTTTTGCTCCTTGCCCCAGTCACGTTGAATCATAAGAGATACTGCAAATATTAAGCTGGATCATAAGCTTTCAAAATCTGTTGGATCTGTTTCACGAGATTTCCAGACAAAGGTACAGACAGACGTAGCCCATTTACACATTTAAAATAATATAGTAAAGGTACATTGAACTACTCCAATTCTGCCAACTATGATTATAATTGCTGCAAATTAACACATTTTAGACAGCAAATAGTGTTCATTTTTAAATTCCTATCAATGTTCAATATATATGCTAAAGTATCATGTATCAGTTAAATGAAATAAAGTGTATCTAGAAGCAATGATATCTTGGGAATGCGAAAATTGAAAAGTGATATTAACTGAAAATTTGACTGAAATACACTTTCCCATTTCTGCAGGCAAGTGAGTAGATTGAATTTATTTAATTGTAAATGAAACCATCTGTCGCATGACTGAGCATAGAAAAAACTAGTGGACTTACTCGCCCGTCGCTTAACACACAGTCTGCGCAATATTTCGTATAGTCAGACATTTTTAGAATGCGTGAAAAATATCTTTCAAGTTAAATACGACATACCCTTGAGAGTAACATTCGTACATGAACTTCCTTCCCTTATTTTCCTCAGAACCAACTGATTTTCAGTCTACAATATCTTTCGTAACACAATAGTACTGGTTTATTCTGCCCGCTGTAAACGTCATATACCGTCTTATTACTTGCTTGTAGAAAGAAAAACACTTCCAGTAGTTCACATTTCTGAGAATTTAAATTCCTCACTTTATTGGTCTGTTCTTGAATAACATCACGCCAGTGTTTATGAAAATAAATTTGGTGCCCTGATTCAAGAATTTAAACATGAGAAGTGTTCATATTTATACTTTTAAATTTTGTTGAAAAATTTACTGAAGTAACTACAAAAACAAAACAAAAATATGGATACCCAATAACAGGTGGAATATAAAATAAATTTCTACAATAATCACATATACTACTTCTAAAAGGTGTTTTATTGTCAGTAGCCATTATCTCCCTTCATACCTAACCGAAATCGATAAGTGAGGTACCAGTTTAAAGATTAAAGTCTAATTATTTTTTAAGAAACGATTTCCATAACATTTTCTGTCACTAACCATTTATCTCCCTTAATATTTAACCGAAATAGATAAATGAGATATTATTTTAAAGATTAAGGTCTCTGTTTTGGTCACATCATATCTCAGGAAAGGAATTTTTTGGAAATTGACCCTTAAATGGCAAAAGTATCATAAGTTCCATAACGTGTTTTTTGTTTCATGCCATTTATCTCCCTTGGTGTCTAACCGAAGTCGATTGATGAGGTATCATTTAAAACAACTAAGGTCTCCACTCAGGCAACATTATAAATTAAGAACGGATTTTTTTTTGTAATTTGCTGCTTGAAGAACAAAAGTAATAACTGTGAAAGTCGCGTGTATGAGACAGTTCAGAACCAAGCCACTAGGTAGCAGCAGCACATATCACAGAAATATTAGTAAACTGCTTCACTGGCGTCAACTTTTGTTACGAACCTATTATAATAAACAAATAAACCATTAATACAAATGAGTCCGTTCTTCTTTCATCCTATTACAAACAACCAACCTTATTATTCACCGTATTAACGAAATTTTCGCACAGGTCATCTAGTATTACTGTAATAAAATTACCTTTTTGTAACACGAATTTTCTCAAATCAATTATCTAAGAAAGTATTGGATATTTTGTAACGTTCTAAATTCAAAAAATGTCTACAGAGCAAACTCGACAAAACAATTTTAAAATTCGAAATATCACTGAGAGATTTGTTTAATGGGCTACCACCAAGTATTAAAATTGCAAACTGAAATTTTAATTGATGATTTTATTATTGTTATACTACTGTAAAAATATTTGGCAAACATAAAAAACTTGATTACCCGGTAACTGTGTTTATATGTGGTGAGATTTCTCATAGATTTCAGTAGTGGAAATAAAGCAACGTATAAAGTTCTCCGTAAGACGGAACAACAGCAAATCATAAGCGATTAATTAAAAAAGAATGTTAACAAGTCATTTGACATTATGTTAATGGAATTGTAATTTCTTTTCAGCTTATTCTAATATTTATTGGTGTATGTAAATATACGGTAATAAGTTCAAATGTATTGAAATTGCAGAATAAGACAGAGTCTGCCACTGATAAGTATCTTTCAGTTTTGTAGAATAGATCGGTGTGCTATTGAACAATTACTACTCATGGAAATGATTAGTACGGTAAGGAAGGGGCCTGAAGCCTTTATACACGGACAAGGACGTGTTATGCCAGCGGAGATCAGTTTCAGTCGCTTAGTCACTTTTCAGCAGCCGGATACAGAAGACTTGGAGTGTTTTTTAAACTTGTTATTTCGACGATGGTGGAGGGTAATTTTACGTCAGTATTCAAAATGAATGATAAATTACGGATTAATTATCACATTTTTTCAAGATTTGAGAAAATTTAATAAACAGGAATTCGATAACCATAAAGAAGCTGTAGGAGAAGATTGAAATGAAACCTTTAATACAGTTTCCTTCCGGCTAAGTAGAAGATGTACAGAAATAAATCCAGTTAACTAATTTTTAAACGCGTGTGTAGCAGTACGGAGAAAATCAAAACGAACCACTAGAATTCACCAAATTGCATGGAAGTTACCGGTTAGAAGGTAAATAATTACTTATTTCCAAACAGCAACCAATGTTACATTATATTTTGTTATGAACGAAGATTCTTTACCCTATTACCATTTTACTGCTCTAATGCGTTTTTGCTTCAGATGGATATCCACATTTTTATTTCAGTTATGTTATTCATAGTGAACTGTGAAATATCAATGGATCACAGATCCCTTAAAAAACAATTAAGTAGTTTGTTAATAATCACCGTATTCTTCATGAGTAATACAAGGAAATATTACACATAATATAAAAGTGGTTATGTTACCATGCAATTTTTAAACACTAAAATACATAATACATGGCTTACTTAGTAGCTGGTTGTACAGGAAAGGGGGTTTAGATCAAGGGAATGTGTGTTTTAATCGTAGAAATAAACTTAGTTTTTTTATACTTATGGCTTTACGCCTCGTCGACGTGGAGGTCCTTACAGAATGTGGCTGGGGACAACTAGTGGGAAGGAATTCAGCCATGGCCATATGAAGGAAGCGTTCCGGAATTCGCCTGGAGTGATTTGGGGAAACCATGGGAAACCTAAATCTGGATGCCCGCACTGGGATTTGAACCGGCATCTTCCCGAATGTGAGGCCAGAACGTTAACCGCTCACCACCACACTCGGTAGAGGAAATAAACCATTATATAAAAAAATATATATTGATAATTAGGTGGGTAGCACTAACATCAATTAATTAGTTAACTGATTAGAAATAAGTAGAGATTGTAACAGACAAAATGATGATGAATATGTAGAGCAGTAAGAAATGACTGTGCATTGTGGTATCAACGTTTTGTCTTGCTGGATGGAGGCTTCATCTCTGCAAAAAGAATTGCGTAAACATAACAGAGTACTGTATTAATTTTTTCTCTTTGAATTTAAAAAGCTATACTTCATAAATTATTTGTGTTTTAAATCCTAGGATGCATAGTATTAAAAGATTCGATATTTTTTTCTAGTCATACGAGTATAAGAAAACTGTTGATTTCTAGCCTATTCTCTGTTAGCAAAATCCAAGATTAAGTCTCTAATATCATAATTATAAGAAGCTAACAGTTACCAGTCTCACTTAGGTATTCTATTACTTAATGTGGAAACACTCAGTATTTAAATTAGATCCCAATACATTTCATCACAACATAGATGTAATTCTCTTTACAGTATTTATCAATTACTTTATGCTGTAATAGGGAACTAACTGTTCTTAACTCATAAAAACAGCTCCCGTTATTTTCGTTTGGAACACCACCAATGCAGTGGATGTTTATTATTATTTACCTATTGCATTAAAGAAATATGGAAACAGAATTTTAAACGTGTTTGTGCTTCTTGTTAGTAAGGAAACTAAACATTTTCCTTTGGTAGTATTCATGGTGCCGATATTTATGACAGGACGCTTCTTTCGGCTGCATATTTTAATAATGCATGTGCTGTTTTGAATAGTTGCTGTTATTCCCCTTCAAGCCAAGATAAAAATCTGGTGACTCTTAATCAGATAAATGGCCTTTACAAACATTGCTGTTCATTTCACATCTAAGAGAATATTTTTATATCGTAGTTTTGTGCTATGTGGATTACGTGTTGACATGTTTTTAGACCGATTTACTGTAGATTCTACAGTATGCTAGGAAAGAACTGCATAAGAATGAATTTGTAAACTAAGATTAAGTAGGCTTATTGTAGCATTAGTTTTTAGAGAATTAATTTTACAGTATTTACTTCATCCCCTATCATGAATTATACTTTTGATCAGGTGTCAGCGCAACATTTAATGCGTTGACTTCCGCGATCGTTGTCTCTATTATGTCGGTTTCACCTGTGAAGCCACGTTGATTTTTTAAACCTAACAATTAAACCATTGTGATGTGCACAGTAACGTATAATATGCCGTACAAAATCATTTTTCCCCCTTTATATAACACAAGAAAATAACAACTATTTCCCCTGAAGTGTACCCTTAGAAATCACCAGAAAAAATTTTAGTCTAAACTGGGGAAAGTGATGAAGGAATATACCAAAGAATTGAAAGAAATATGTTACAAAACATTGGTCAGACCATTGCTTGAATATGGTGGTGTAATGTGGAACATACAGTTTAGATATTAAATACAGGATACAAATAAGACCTGCTGGATTTGTCTCTGGAAATTATTGGCTAACATAACCAGAAGATGTTATGATGAATGCGATTATTTTTAAAATAGTAGGAGGATGAAGAGAAGGTTGGGATTTGGAAGAATTAAGAGTTGTGCGTCAAAGATGACCACAAACTGGCACTAGATTGCAGGTATACGTTGTAGGAAAATTTTCCTTTGTAGCTAAGGCAGTCAGCGATTAGAATAAATCACCAAGGCAAACGATGAATAATTTTTCATGAAACTTGAAAGAATTTAAAATTAAAATTCATAGAGGAAAAAGTAGTCCGGTCTAAGAAGAGGAAAAATTGGTGTGTAAGGATATTTACCCCGAAGCTGGCGGACCATAGAAATTAAATTAAATCGTAATGCTTCATCTGAAAGTGCTATTGCTTAAGCATCAACACTAAATATCAATTTTTTAAATGAGGAAATATTTTAAAATTACATCCTGCCAAAGAAGGAAAGTTTTTCCCCAGAAGGAACTAAAAATAGTGGCGCGGAAAAAAAATACCCAAATTATCAGCGCAGCAGTACATATAAGATGGGGTGTGGTATAAGACACCCACGAATACAAATAAAAAAAATTGTAACAAGAGATGTTGAATGCAGGCAGGTTTTAGTCGTATACACTTCGGCAGGTGCATTCTCCACACAGTGGTCTCGGCTTGATTGGCCTGGGAATTTGACTGGAGGCAGTTATATATCAACGGAATGAGAGAGGCAATTTACATAGTTTCTGTCTCACGGCAAAGATAAAATTTCAATAGTAAAAATACCCAAAATAAGCGATACTTACAAGTAATTAATCGTGATGTTAACATCGAATTAGATTCTGTATGAGGATTAATTCTTAATAATAAAATTTAATTAGTCAACTTGAAATATTTCATTTATTGGACATGGTGATGAGGGGAAGTACCACAGAAGAGAGGGTGCAGGGTTACTAAACAATGGTCAGACTGTTACTTGAATATGTTTGTGCAGTATAGGACTCACATTTTGGGTATCAAGGTGCACTGGATAGTAACTAGATTTTTCTGTAAAAATTATCGCTGAATGCTTTCAGTAACCAATACGAAAATGAGTCGGATTGGGCGCCAAAATAGGAGAAATGTGAAGAGAAGGTTTGAAATGTGATAGGCAAATACGAGGTCTAATAAAAATAATAAAGTGAATTTTTTTCTAAAAGAATATTTATTTATTAATAAGAATCAATTTTGCCCCCTTCAAAGTAACACTGAGATAAACCACACTTGTGCCAGCGCTTTTTCCAATCTTGTAATCGCTTCTGGAATTAAATTTTCGGAATAACATTCAGCTCTTTCAGCGATTCTGTGTTTATTTCGCCAGTGGTTGCAAAACGTCGTCCTTTTAATGTTCTCGTCAGCCTCTGGAACAGAAAGAAGTCACTGGAGACCATGTCGGGTGAATGCGGTCTCAGAGGAAAAACAACAGTTTTGATACTTAGCAAAAAAAATACGAGTAACCCTGAAATGCGAGCGAAATTATTATCGTGATGCAATTTTCATGACTGGTTTTGCCACAGTTCTGGGCGTTTTCGACGGATTGCTTCACGCTAACGGCGCATTACTTCCAAGTAGTACTCCTTATTAACAGTACGACCATTTGGTAGGAACTCATGATGCTAACGACACTGAAATTTGAGAAAAAATTGAGGGGAACCTTTACATTTGATTGAACGTATTTTGGATTAGTACTAGATAGGTATTGGTAAAGAAGTTAAGATTGGTTCACAGGAGGGATTAGTACTCGTTTTAAGACATAATGCAGGGGAAAAATTGATTTTGTAGGTACGAAAGTCAGGGATTGGAATAAATGACCAAGGAAAGTTATAAATAATTACAAAATACAACTAAAAACTTAAATTCATTAAGGGAAAAAGTAGATGGTTGAAGAGTTTATGAAAAATTTATAAAAGAAAAACTTTAGAAATGGATGTTTATGACGATTACCATATGAGCATGCGCTCCATGGGAAAAAAGTTAAATTAAAAAGATGATTTAAAAATTACACCAGTTTCTACTAAGTAACACAGATAACGTTCTTTTAATTTTTAGAAATTGATCAGTCTTATTGATGTATATTTAGTAAACAGTGTAGCAATTTTTCATATTCTTGGTTTAGAAGATTTGGAAGATTGTTGAAATGAAATGAATTACAAGTGCTGATGACATGTGAGTATGAACTGTTACTACAGGAAAAATTGTGAAATTTAGTACTAACTATAAGTCGATTTGTCATGGTAAGTAGCATATCTCACCAGAAGATTAATACCAGACACAAAAATCTTTGAAATGCATTCCGGATATCCGAAAACAACTTCTACCACATCAAAAAATGGCGACACTTGTACTTTCTCTGAAAAATTTTAGTTCTTAATCCCCAATGAGACGAGTTCCATAAACATCCTCCACTCAAGTTATTAAAATTATACTAGTCTGTTAATCGCTAGTCAATAAAATAACATCATATTGTTATCGACATGGTTTCAAAACTTTTGTCTCGTCAACAGAATATAAATGATAAATTTTGATAAGAATCTTTCTGTTCCCAAATTAAAGTTTCTTTTTTCGTTCTCCATGTAGTAAAGGACGTTTGGCTATTTTCGCCACGGGCTATTATTGTAACGTCGAGGCAGCCGGAAGTGAAATTTGGACTGTTAAAAGTTTTCGTAGGAATGACTGCAGAGCAAGCGACGAGCAGTATGAATATTTGCATCACGAATTAAAGCCCTTACGATACAAGTAACCTAAGGTGAAGTCTCGTATTCAGCTGCTGTCATTAATACAGAAATTTTCTTCACTGTCATCTCGCTTTGCTTTCTCTGTAAGGTTAAGTGATGTTACCATAGTATGTTTATCAATGTAGTAAGAAAAAAGTGGTAGAACAGGAAAACCACACAGTCCCAAGGTTCAAGGATTGAGGTTTTAGCTTTAAGATAGATATTGGAGTTGCTGTATCATATTAGTAAAGTTCTTTGATCTCTAACAAAATATCTACTCTTCCAAGGCATTACTAGATGTAAAGCAGAGGCGAGGTTCACAGAAAAGTGTTTGAGGGTTCACATGCGATCACTTTTGATGGGAATTTTCTGTTATCGAGGTTAAATATTTGTGTGGTGGCGCTGTTTTTCAATACAGAATCAGATTTTCTGGGTATACTATCGATTCTGCAGAAGCTGAGACGCTCTTCACGTCAGGTTAAAGAAAAAGTACTTCTACAACAGCCTACTCCCGGGGGAGAATATCATCTTCGTCTCCTCACTATTAAACAGTCAGATTGAAGAGCGTTCTCTCAGTTGGAATTTATCGACATCTGAGGAGCAAGGCACAATTAAAGGCTTGCCAGCAGAAAGGCGAACAGAGTATTCGGCTGAGAATATAGATGAGTGGAAAACAGAAGAACCTAAAAAAATATCCAGGCCCACAGAGCAGTTGCATTGATTATTTCTCTGTACAGCTTGAACAATAATTTGAAAATTCCCAAACTCTGCAAAAAGTGCTGGATGTAGATCGTTCTAATGAGGAATTTGGACATCAGCGGGAAATGTCACGACTACCTGAGAAGTGGTGTGCGGATTATACCGTCACTAGAAAGAAGTTAACACAGTATCCAGCATAAGAGACGCAGGTAAGACAAGAAATCTCTACACACCAAAATTCCGCATTGTCATGCACCAGACGTCTTTCCTATCCTCCTGAAATTAATCAGGTGACGGAGTAGTCTGGTGTCTCAGTGATTAAGGCGTCTGACGGTTCCAATCCCAGTCTTGGCGGGGATTTTCATAGTTCTTTAACAGCATGTTGTGCAATCTGAAGTAGGCCAGAACCCTTCAGTTGTTCTAGTTCTACGTTAAACCGTAAGTTCCCTACACCCGATAGGATTCCCCGGTTAAGATAAGGCAGCGACGATGAAGATACAAGCACAACAAACAGAAACACTATCAATCGACGGTCTTGGATACCCCGGTTAATAAAGTCATAATAAATTATTATCAGGAATTCTTTAGTTATATTTTGTACATCAGTTCATGTAGCGAGATAATCTATTCAACTAACAACATCCCTTACAGCCAATGTCTTCAGTGATCTTCATTATATAATTTAATGTTTCCAGAATAGACCGCAATTTTGATTTGTCTCTCTGTCGTGACCATTATCTCTGTTTTGAGTCTGAGAGGGTCGTACATTGTTGCTGGTTTCAACTAGCTGTCCTACCTCCGATACTCTAGCTTAGAATGCCTCCGCATGCAAAGTCCAACAAACATTCGGTTTGTGTTGTAAAATAAATTTAATGTTTATTTTCCTCTACAGTTCTTCCCCTGATCCCAGTTACAAAGACCTAACAAACCTCGGCGTCTTTCAAGATATAATTTGTCATCGTATCCCATCTCTCTGTGAGGTCAATGCTTGAAACTAAAACACCTGTCTTTACGAATAACGCTCCTATTGTTCTGTTTGTGGTCTGCCTTGTGCCATCAGTTGGTGGTTTTATTTCTCAAATAAATTAATCCTTCTGCTTATTTTTACTCTTTTTACACTTAATATATTGTAGTTATTATCACTTCTCCCACTCCTTAAACTCGATTTATTTTGTATTTAATAAAAATTCTTATCCCGATATTTCACTTAGACCTGCGTATACCAAGTGTTCTCTGTTAACGGAACAATATCATCTGTAATTCTAATATATTCAGTGCTTCTCCCAGAATCATTAAGGAATACATAAATTTTTCATTCAGTTTCTTTATTCCATTCTCTCCATGCAAGATGAATATTGGTTGGTATTAAATACTACCTTACTTCACATTATTTACACGCTTCTCTCTTCCGACATTTTAATTTTATTATAGTCTGTGATTCCTCTATACATCATACACCAGCCCTCCATATCAAAATTATATACCTCACTTTAAAAAAATTGATTCACCTAACCCTTTTAACAACACTAAGGACAATAAAATTACTAAACATATTACACTCTACTAAATGTTACCCTTAAATTTGTTAAATGAGTTAAGTGATTTAATTACTGGATCTTTTTTTATAAGTGTTAAAACAATATCCAATATTCCTTTTTCAGTCATGTAACTATGTATAAACATAATATCCACCTTAGAAGTCGTATAAAGAAAAACTACGATGTATTATATTACCCCTTCCTACATAGTTACACTACTACACACCTGAGTTAGCATTGCAGATATTTTCACCATAAATTCATTCGGTGATTGAAGTCATAGACTATATGTGATTTCTAAATGTACAGACAGAAATATACATATCTGTGGCTCTGTATCTACGTCTTTCCTTAAGTATAAAAATTACTTAACAGATTCGTAACGGCGAAAACACCAAACTGAATGGGGTTTATACCTCGTCACTCACTTCACCGTGCAAAAGCAGGTTTCCTTCGACTTTTTAAATTAAAAAATGGAAGATAGTAGTTTCAGTTATAGGAAAATCGAATAGATGTGCAGTTTGTGGTTATTACCAATTTGACACATGATCTTACTGGAGTTCTATACACAATTTGCCAATCATACTATTAGTAAGTTGTATTGGTAGTAATCTCCTCTAAATTACTATTAATATCACCACAAGACAACATTCCATGTACCGTTCACGTTTCCGTGACCTACGGGTATGTCTCACGGGTCCGTTGAAATCGCTAATATATCGTAATAATGAGAGAATTTTCACTATGACATAAGAGCAGCGTTGTGCATATAGCTCACCATAACACCAGTTAGAGATGTAAAGGTTCTTGGGGAGGCTATATTAGCTTCTTAGAAACCAAATATCAGCCTCTCCAGTTTTATGGAGAAGGATCTGACAACTAAACTGGCCCGGCTATAAGAAGTCACTTATTTCTTGGCAAGGACATCTTGAAAAGAGGGCGGAGGAACAAGCTGGAAATGGTTCGTAAAGGCATCTGATCAATGGCATGCAGCTGCAGAAGAAGGAGGGACTACTTCTTCAAGATTCCAAGTGGTATCCCAGATCCAAGTTTTTTTCTTTTTTCCAATCATAAAATTTTTTGGTTTGCTTTATGCAATCCTTCATTTCTTTCTTTTATAAGCAACATCTCCGTCGCACCATAACTACGTTTTCTGTAAACTGCTTTATATATTCGTATTCTTGTCTACCTCTAATATTTTTCCTTCAGTTATTCCCGCCAGTAACAATTTAACGTATACCGAATGTCATAAAATGTTTCCCACCATCCAGTCTCTCCTTCTGTGCGGCTCTTCTACAAACTAGTTTCCTAGCTCATAATCTCGTTCCTTGGTTAATCTGTTCACTTTATTTTCATCAATCTTCTATAGCACCTCATTCCAAACGCGTCAATTTTTCATCTTTTTCGTATTTCGTTATGATGAAGTGGTCCCCTACCATAATTTTTTTTTCTTAAACCTAGACCATTTAGCTGTTTTAAATTCCTAGGTAAATGTTTCAAAGATACGGAGATCACTAATTACTTCAACAAGACCAGATGGTTCAAATACCAGTTATCAGAGAAGCTAACCGCACTCTAAGCCTCAAAGCATGAAATGTTAGACACCTAAATAGTGTAGGAAAAGAAAAAAGTAGCTGCAAGAAAAGCGAGAAGTACAAAAGGATATGGCTGTAGACACAGTAAATGAAGCTAGAAGAAATAAAAAACAAAATATACATATTTAAACATTGTGTTTCGAAATTTCTTTATACTGAGAAGAAAGGTCTAACTTATTAAAATAATATGAAGACAATTTGTGTGATTTGAAAGCCTAAACAACAGACACTTTGTTCAAAAAGAGGACGAAGTAGATAGTAAATATATAAGACATCACTTTTGAATGCAGAGCTTTATGAACGAATGGTATATTCCTTATGGGTTCACTCATTTGTGCTTATGTCTTTCTGTACGTATATAATACCTACATCCTATTGAACACGAAAAATTAGAAAACTAATAAATAAACTTACACTGTTGTAACGTAAAATCTTAAAAATCTTGGGGAGGCTAACAATTGTAAGAGGTTTGGTGTAGAGATTTCATTAAACAAATAAATAAAATCTCAGAATGTTTGGATTTTCCTTCTTATTCAACGATTTGAGATTTTTTTGTGAACTATCATAGAAAACAATTTCGCCCTCTTTATTACCGAAGTTAATGATCGCATAATTCTTTCCAAACAGATGTTAAATTCCTGACTTTACAGGTAAATTATTGCGATCCTTCTTCAGTTTATTGTTTATGGTTTATTAGATGTCTAATTTTTTTTTAAAAAATATGTTGATACTACTACTTATAATTTTTCAACAAGATGTCATATGCATCATCCAGTGGAGAATTTCATTTATCAAGTAGTAAATACTTCTTGAAAATATTAGTCGATTTCTTTTATCTTTTTTGTTTTTTTTTGTTTTTTTTTTGTTTTGACATCCGCTATGGTTTTTTTTTCCTGCTGAAATGATTGTTTTGGTGACTTATACAAATGATTTCGCAAAACGTAAAATTAACTTTACTTAAAAATTACTTTCTTTTATTTAAAAAATGAAAATAAATTAATTGTGAATTCAACATAAGACATACTATGTCTGCGAATCCTTCAGTGTGTACTTCACGGAGTTATTTAAGGGCAAAATCTGACGGATTTGAATAATATCACATGAAATAAGACGGAAGTGGTGTCATTTTTGCAGAATTGTTTAAATCTGAAATCAAAGGGTTAATAAACTTATATCAAAAAGTTACAAAACATATCGGATTTCAACAGATTTTAAGGAAAGCATCATGTTCCAGAAGAAATTGAAAGATGCTGAGGTTATCGTTCAGTAAATCTGATACATAATATTCTAAATTACTAACCTGATTAATATACAGAACAACTGAAAGCAAAGTGGAAGATAAATTAATTGAGGATCACTTCGTGTTTGGTGAAACCTGGGGTACAAAAGAAAAAAATCCTCAGGTGAAAATTAATGTTGCAATATCAAATCAAAAATAACAAGAACCCTCTTATGACATTTTGTAACTCATAAATTTGTTTTTATAATGTTCGTTCGATAACATGTTCAAATTTCTTTTAAATATATCAGTATTGAGATAGAAGAATAGTACATAATTTTCATTAAAATCGGATAGCTTCAATGAAAGTAAAGAATCATGAGGGACACGTATCAGTCCTGCATTAATGTTCGTCTTCTGTGGAGAGAAAGTGCATTGTTATCATTAATTAAAATGCACACTATTTATATGTGATTTATTTATGAATATATTATATACACAACCGTATGCTTAATGGTGTATTGATTATTTAATAAATTACAATATATTAATAATTTCTTTATTAAATTATAACTATGTCCGTTATAAATTTTTCCCAACTCCGTTCATGGTGATATTGGTTCTTTAACTTCTAAAGTTTGCCGACCACTGTTCTAGGAGAAACAATTTGTATGTTGCAATGCTTGATAACAATTTCTTGTTAGCAGACAGGTGTGGTGATAAGGGTAAATTACTGAACGGCATGAACTAAGGTACTGGGAAATAGTTGAGCGAGTATGTCTGTGTGAGTTTGTTGATTAAGTAAATATGTATGAGAGATTGTCTCGTGATAAGAAGTAATGAAGGACAGCACCCATCCAATTGAATGACTGATGACCTGAAGGAAAATGTATCGAGTTTCATATAAGTACGCATAGTACTGTTTTCACAGTGAGTGTGTGCACAAGAAGAAATCAACGATTCGGGAAAGATTGCAATCTTTTGTAGAGGCTCACGACGAAGAATTTGTATGTTGGGTTTGCTTGTTTACATTCCTAACCACAGATACAAGTAAGATTGTCAAGAAGTTATTCAATTACATAAAATATACTAATAACGATCAGGAGGTAAACCTAGTCAAAATCTAACCAAAATGATAGAGTAATAATGAAACAGAAACGAAAGGATCCGTAAAACAGATCAGAACAGACAAAACAGAGAAGCAAGAAAATTTACAGACAAATTTACGACAGATGGCTGAACAAAAAATGATAGTAGAAACAGTTTAATTAAACGTTAAGTATTGTACTTATACCAAACAGATTATTATGGATATGAGGCTTGAAATTCGGAAATAGCGTACAAGAAAGAAGAGATGTGAAGACTTCCGAGTGAGGTAGTATATCAAGTGATGTATGAAACACACTCCGTATTAGTTATAGAACAAATTAATTTAGAATTTTGTTACAACAGGAAAATATCGAAAATGATTAATTTGTTAATAGATGTGACGGTTATGTAGAAGAAGATGATGATCGTTGGGATCATATGAAGAAATTAGCCCAGGGCGTTTACAGAAATGGGTAAGCAGAGACTTAAGGATTACCTCAGAATGGTATGCTATGTCCAATCATTTCAGATAATAATGAACTGTGTTGCATATTTAAAAAAAGTGGATTGATCTATTACTGTAAAACCTGATAGATATAAGTAATTTTGGTGGAAATGGACAGATTAACACACTGATGCCGATTCAATTATGTGTTATTGTGCACGAGGAAACGTAATTAATAGAAAAAAATGTTATTTTTCTTCTCATAAATCAAGGAGCACATGTTTTACAATGTAGCTCTTGGTTTGCAGAAAATGATTTCTGATCACATTTGAATGACAACTTAAGAATTCTAATGAATCTCTTTATTTAGGATTATATAGACAAAAAAATAATAATAAATAAGTGAAGGAATACTATACACTTATTGCACTTTTACAACTTCAGTGTCAAACATATTGATTTCTAATAACAAAAAAATGCATTATTTTTAATAGTGAAAATCATCAACTGTGTCGCATCGACATACTAGGTCTCGTGAAACATCTTTTACAATTACTGTTAATCATCTCGAAATTAACTAACTCTGATAGTCAGAAAAAAATTTCACGTAATTGGACAAAACGTAAAAATTTAGAACAGTCAAATAGTTAGCATGTAAATAAACAACTATATGCAGTATTATGTAAATACGTGTGCTTTACAGGCATAGGTGAGTTTAGTAAGTTTAACAAACATCTTAATAGTAAACATTTAGTTAGTTACTGTAGGCAATGGCGACTATTGGAAAAAAATTGAAACAGTAGATTGTATTCAGTTAAAAAAAATTGTTAACCGGTTAAATGCTACAATACAATTTATAATTTACAATAATAACGCTGTATTTGGTGTCATGTAAGAGAGATGGCATTATGAAAATAGTTATTGTATCATACTGGTTAGAGAAGAATTCTACCCCTAACAATTGTATAAAACAGCCCATTACACCCCGAGGGTCTATGAACTGATGTAGACATCTAGATAACTTTTATTTCAAGCCTTCATAGGACAAAAAAATATCCTTTTAAAATGTATTTAGTAACTGGAAACTTATTTTAACTGATTTCTTGTTTAACGAAAATATCGCGATTGTCGATGGAATTAAATTGCCATAAAATTTTTTTTAAATAATTAAAAAATGTACATACTTATATTGAGGCTAACTGGCATCTAAGTTTTCAATTAGGTTACTGACGTGGCATTAATTACGAATAAGAGAGTAGCAACTATCAATTATTATAATAGGGGACAAAAAATTTATTGTCAGCATTAGTTTAATTAGAGTAGAAAATAATTCAGAGTCAACCACATTATTGCAATGTGTATGCTTCGTTGATAACATGACACCCAATAAAGAAATTTAAGAACTAAAAACTATGCGAAGGGACAGGAAAATGTAATATCTTTAGCTGTTGTAAGTACAGTATTCGTAGAAATATAGAATAGAATAGGAATATGGAAAAGGAATGGCTGACGAAATAACCTGATATGAAAAATACGAAATACCTATACCAAACGCTGTATCTAAAAATCATAAAACAACATAATACGCATAAAAACATCGAGGGCAAATAATGTTAGCTGCATTATATCATAGCTGAATATTCAAAGACCATGTTCTGCACTGTAAAATATAGGGGGTATTTAATATTGACTTTGCTGACAGTATGATAGAAATGAAATGCAGATTCAGATTAAAAAAAAGGAAGATACACAGACCTAGTAGACTTCCGAGAACAAATTGTAAAAATCTGATATGAGATAGAAATTTTCAGAGAGTGAAAATTCGTGTCTAGGAAATAACTACGCAAAAAATTCGACAGAGGAACCGCTGAAATTGAAGATTTAATCCAATATGTGAAGGGGGAGGAAAATCTAATAATCATGGGTGATTGGAATGCAATAGTGGGAGAAGGAAAAGAGGGAAATACTGTAGGAAGTTTTGGTCTAGGAGAAAGAAATGAGCGAGGAAGCAGGTTGCTAGAATTTTGTGAAAGATATAAGCTAGTAGTTGCAAACACACTGTTCAAAAACCATGCAAGAAGAATATACACCTGGAAACGTCCTGGGGATACAGGCACATATCAGCTAGATTATATCATGGTCAAACAGAGATTCAGGAATCAAGTTCTAGATTGTAAAGCGTACCCAGGAGCAGACATAGACTCGGACCATAATTTGATAATAATGGTGTGTAGGCTGAAATTTAAGCGAATAAGGAAGCACTATAAGCAAAACAGACTGGAAGTGAATAAACTGAAACAATCTAACACGAGAGAAAAATTTGCAGAAATGGTAGACTTGGGTCTTAGAAGAAACCCTGAAAGGAGCTCAACCGAGGACGAATGGAATGCATTAAAGACCGAAATAATGAAAGCTGGTAAAGAAACATTAGGCTTTAGGGAACAAGCTGCCCGAAAATCTTGGATCACAGAAGAAATTCTGGAACTGATGGATCAGAGGAGAAGGTACATAAATGCTCAGGATGAAGCAGGAAGAGAGCAGTACAGGCAAATTAGAAATCAAAGAAATAGGAAATGCAAAATGGCAAAAGAAAAATGGTTACAACAAAAGTGTGAAGAAGTAGAAAAGGAAATGGTCGTAGGTAAAGTAGATGTTGCCTACAGAAAGATCAAACAGAATTTTGGAGAAATGAAGAAAAGAGGTATGAACATTAAAGCTGCCGATGGGAAACCACTTTTAAGCTAAGAAGATAGAGCTAACCGATGGAAAGAATACATTGAGAAACTGTATGTTGGGGACGACTTGAACAATAGTTTAATGGAAACGAAAGGTGATGTCGACATTGATGACTTAGGAGATCCTGTTTTGAGGATAGAATTTGATAAAGCTCTGAATGACTTGAAAGCAAATAAGGCAGTTTGAATTGATGAGATCCCTGCAGATCTTCTTAAATCCCTAGGAGAGGAAGGAATCAGAAGATTATTCAATCTGATATTAAAAAGTTATGAAACAGGAGAAATTCCAACTGATTTTAATAAAAATATCATTTTCACACTTCCAAAGAAAGCACAAGCCGACAAATGTGAGAATTACCGCACCATTAGTCTTACATCACATGCTTCAAAATTACTGACCAGAATAATATACAGGAGGATGGAAGGGGTAGTAGAAGAGATAGTAGGTGAAGATCAGTTTGGGTTTAGGAAAAATCGCGGTACAAGGGAAGCAATTCTGTCTTTAAGATTAATACTTGAAGAAAAACAAAGATACTTTTACGGCATTTGTAGATTTAGAAAAAGCTTTTGATAATGTTATGTGGGACAAGATGTTCAAAATTTTAAAGAAGTCAGGTCTAAAGTATCGAGATAGAAGAATACCCTATAAACTATATAAGAATAAAGTGGCTATAATAAAAGTAGAGAATCACGAGAGACATTAATCCGTTAAAAAGGGTGTGAGACAAGGTTGTAGTCTATCCCCGATAATATTCAACTTGTATGTAGAAGTAGCAATGATGAAAGTCAAATAAAAATTTCCATGTGGCATAAGTTTTCAGGGAGAAAAAATCAGATCAGTATGCTACGATTTGCTGATGACATTGTCTTGTTAGCAGAGAGGGCTGAGGATATTGAGAAGTTACTTAATGGCATGAACAAAATACTGAAGGAAGATTTTGGACTGAATATAAATCAAAGCATGACATAAGTGATGAAATGTAGCAGAAATGATACCAATACTAGTAGATTAAATATAAAAAATAGGATCCGATGCAATAGGAGAAGTAAGTGAATTCTGTTACTTGGGAAGTAAAATTACAACCGATGGCCGAAGCAGGAATGATGTTAAAAGCAGAATAGCACTAGCAAAAAGATCCTTCATGAAAAAGATAAAACTTTTAGTTTCAAATATTTAGCTAGGAATTAGAAAGAACTTTTTAAAACTCTATGTTGGAGCACGGCACTTTATGGTAGCGAAACATGGACTTTAGGAATACCGGAAATAAAGAAAATTGAAGCATTTGAAATGTGGTGCTACAGAAGAATGCTGAAAATTAAGTGGACAGACAAAGTAAGAAATGAACGAGTTTTGGAAATGATGGGTGAGAAAAAAAGTTTGTGGAAGAATCTTATGGAAAGAAGAGACAGGTTGGTAGGTCATATTTTGAGACATGCTGGATCGGTTAATTTGTTAGTGGAGGGAACAGTCGAAGGTAAGAACTGTAGAGGAAGAGAGAGATTAGAATATATGAAACAGATAATTGAGGACGTTGGCTTTAAGGGGTATGTAGAAATGAAGAGGCTAGCACAGGATAGGAAAGGATGGAGGATTGCATCAAACCAGTCGAAAGACTGACGACAGCAAAAATAATAATAATAATATGTTAGAAATAAGTATTTATGTAGAGAAAGAAAATATAGGTTTAATTGAATGTGTGTTAAATTAATGGAGCCGTGTGCGGTGGCTATTAACAAAATCTTGTTTTGCTAAACTATTTCTTTCAAGAATCGAATCGTATAGTATCATTCTGTAATTTCTTTAAATTAAGCTTACAGGGGAAGTTCAAAGAACAAGTATATCTTCAAACGAAGTCCCCGAAGTCCTCTTTATTCTTCATAAGTTTCATCGCTAATACATTCATTAAAAATTCAGATACATTTACTGAGAGATCAGCTAGCTAGATAAATTTTGTTTCGTTACGCGTTGTTTTACTCCACGCGCATAATCTAAGTTACTATTCCCGGTGAGGATACAATACGAGGAATTAAAGGAACAAACCAACATAACATACATCGTCACAAGTAGATATACGGTCCAGGAACTAATTCTATAATTTTTATACAGACTTTCAGGGTGTGACGGTCAATAGAAACACTGTGCCCAGCTCAGTTTTGGAAACGAAAAACTTAATTACACATATAAACACCATAAATACCCTGACGTATTTTATAGAAAATGACTGACTTAACTATGGATAACTCATTTTTCTTGAAACTTAAATCATAAAAATATCTATTTTAAATGGTGCTACAATAAAATTTACGAATACATATATTTATATTTTCCTAAATTCAGTTTGTGGGTGGATAAAATCGAGATGTGAATTGAAATCTTGTATATCATTACAAAGAATTTCATTCGAATAGCCAAAGATTTTAATACATAATTACTTTTAGTCAAGTAAGAACACAATTTAATAGTTCTACCGCTGGTTTCGGTTATAGAAACATTTATTGAGAACTTCACAAAATATCAACATTAATCTATAAAACAAAAAATTCATAGTTATAAAAATTGATTTGAAGGACATACGTACATGTGTTAGGAATGGTAATGAACCCTAACTCTGGCCACTGATAATCTCCACAAACATTTTTCTGTTATCTGATAGCTGTCATAGTTACATTCTTGTGTTCATTTCAGCGTCTATTTCATCGATAGTCACACTCAAACGAAATAAGACTAAACATCACTCTACTTTACTGTTAGATGCGGATGCTATTAAAAAATTCCGAGGTTATTTTTTTTTTAAGAAATAAAATTTTGTTTGGTATTACAGTGTAAAAACTTCTGTATTCCTTCTTAGAATGCTAAGATTCCTACAGTTTTATCACACAACAACGATCTTCCTTTAAATGTATCCCACAATCCTAAGAACTTTTTATTTGTTGACGACACTAGCCTCTGTAAAAATAATGAATACTATACAGTAATCTGAAAGTAATGGTAAACTCACTGAAATTAAGTTTACAAAAAAAAAAGTAACACATTACCTCAAGTTTAAAACAAAAAATAAAGTACGACAATATTTAGATTTATAAAAATAGCACAATCTTGGAAACAAAGAGTACAAAAATCCATGATATTCAAACAGATGAGATACACATTTGGCAAAGAAATGTCACATTACTTCTGAAGATTTTAAACAGTGCCACCTTAAAGATTTTCATCCAGTCATGGTATATGGTATATATACTAAGGGAAGTATCCATAAAGTAAACATGTTTCCAAAGCACACAATAGAGCTATTTGGTTGGCATGTAAGGTAAAACCAATTTTTTAATACAACTCTATGAAAACCTGAATATTCTTTCAAAGCTTTAGTATATTAATTTTCTTCCGTGTTTTGTAACAGAACATTTTAAAATTTATAGATGGATGTTTCGACACAGGAAATAAAAATAACGTTCCCAAAATTAAAATATCATTATCTTTACTACAAAGAAATGTAACACTTCTGGGACATTTTCGAAAAATATAAAGTAGTTTATAGAAGATAAATATATATTAAAGAAAAATCTGAAACACTGTCTCAGAGTCAACTTCTGTTATTCAAGCCAAGATTTAGTACAAAAGAATTATCTGTAAGTGATTTTTTAAATCTGTTATAAAGTTTAATGTTTATTTTTTTGTTTGAAACATATAATAGTATGAGTATTATTCGTCTCGCATGTATATATATTAACGGTGACGTGTTCCACATCTAAGAGTTACTTTCTCAGCAGGATGTATGGAACGAGAATTATATACTGAGCGTGGTGTGTGAACAGTTAACGTTCTGGCCTCGCATTTGGGAGGAGGCGGGTTCGAATCCCCGTCGGGGCATCCAGATACGGGTTTTCCATGGTTTCCCCAATTCACTCCAGGCGAATGCCGGGATGCTTCCTTCAAAAATGACATGGCCCAATTCCTTCCAATTCCTCGTCCGCAGTCCCATCCCGCGTCTAACGACTTTAACCGTCGACGGGCGTAAAGCAATAAGTAAAAAAGAAAAAAAAAGAAAAACGAAAATAATAAATTATTAAAATATTGCACAGGCCAAGAGTTTTTTGATTCGGCTGAAAACAGTCTTTCTTCTTCCTGCACGACACGGTTAACAGAATTTTTTAAGCATATATGTTCTCGTGTAGTACAAAATTACTATTAATCATTTCTCAGAAAATAATTTTTATGTTCAGTTTCATCGAACACATAACGTTAACCATAGTGACTATCTTGTCTCAAAATGGCTCCTAATTACTTCTCCTATCTCATCAAAATATTTGTTGAGTGTAGTGCCATAAAGAACAAGAAATGTCTATTTGAAGCGCTTCCTGAGTTTTCTATCATCGTATTTTTGAACTTTCATCATCACTTTTCCGATGTAACCAGCGTCCATAAGGCAACGTTCCTTCGTTCAGTTTCCATTCTCACATTGCCCTCAGTAATAGCGCTGATAATAGTTTCACAGGTGGAATCTCTCACCAGACAAGCTAAGACTTCATCTAACGTACTAAAACATTGTTACCAATATCAATATCTGCCTCTACAGACTACTTAAATTGTTTGGCGTAATTTCTTTGTATTAGTAATTTTTTTTTTTTATGTTGTCAAATACAACATTCAAGCTTACTGGTGTTGAAACTGTTGTAATAGCATATGTATAAGTGGAAGACTTTATGCTTCGGTATGGATCTATTTATTACCTTTGCCTCCTCACTTTCTTCTTTTTTATCTCGCTCTAATCACAAACTTTCCATAGCCGATATTCAGTTTCCTTACCTGTTAACAGTAATCTAGCAAAAATTGTGCCTTATTCTGCTTTCTGAGCTCAGTGCAACGAAGAATATTACACACATCCGTACAGTCTGTTGTAATAGTCTATCCCACCGCACGTGTCCTTGAAACTTTACCTGTCTGACTGATTTGTCCACTTTATGCACGCAATATCTTTCCTGGTAGCTGCGTCTACGCTCAAAATAATTTGAGTTTTATTTTGCGCAACGACTGAACCAGTCACGCAGGACTAACTGCTACCCAGCAAACAGTCTGAAGGTTCAGCCCCCTTAAAGAAAGGGGGCTTCAGTTGCCTGTCGGGCTCCTCCTTCCGAGATTCTATTGGCTCCCCTGCACTCATTCATCTTCTTCGAAACCAGATTTGCGGCCGCCTACTGTCTGGCTGTGGGTTACAACATATTTGCATAATATGCAGAGCTACAACAAAGTAGAGGTGTTAAAAGTACGTTAAAATTGGTGAACGCATATAAATCTTCACCAATCGTAGGGTGGAGATGTCGATTGACCTAAATGAAAAGATGTAATAGAAAGACGCAGAGGAACGTGGAAGATAGTAAATTCATTCCACCGAAAAAAAATCTTAATTATGTATTACCTTCGTATTAGAGATTCCAGATTTGATCTACCAATAGACTTTTCTAACATACACAAGGTTAAAACATTACTTTAAGACATTTTTAAACAATGAAATTCAGTATTGGAAATAGATAGAGCCTAAAATCTTGAAGATGCCGAACAGATTAGTTGTCTTGTGGTTGCTTCTCTTCGGTTAACTTCATTGATAAATTCAACTGAAAAACAGTTTTAGTAAACAAACAACAGAATATATAAATAATACTTGCTGGCAGTGACACAACAATTAATTAAAATACGCTCATATCTTACTTAACTCTGGTCTATATTTCTTTACAGAAAATGGTTCATCCTCATAATAACCGTAGTTTAAGGTAAAGTGGGTTAATGAATTTCAGCACAATTTTGTGATTATTGAAGTAGCAATTTTCTCTCCCCCGGAAAGATTTGCGATGAATTATTTGTCTGAGTAAATATTCCAATCTTGGGCTCAAATTCGTGTCTCCCTTTGTAAGCGATTGAGTAAACTGTAATGCAATCCCTTATCTAAATTATTGATAAGATGATTGCTTTGGACATTATATAATATTAATTTGTTGCAAATTATCTAAAGCATACTGAATTTACGTATGAACTAACAAGAAATACATTGGTTGAGGATGTCAAATAGTAGGGTTATTCCAGAAAGAAATGTTAGTAAAATTCTTTCCATAAAGACTAAAAAAACCGGATAGAAGGTGTGCCGCACTAGTTACTATATGGCCAAGTTAAATCCGTCAGAGGAAGAAGGTGATATGCTGAATTAGACCTTGCATCGGTCTATGAGGATTCATGAGGTTCCTGATGTGGAGAAGAATACGTATTTGAGGACCTTCAACTGTATATTGGGAGACTAAACGAGTCTGAAAAATTGTAATATGGAACATTTCAGTGGTAGAAAGACTGGAAAGGGAGTATAACCATATATTTGCGGAATATTACTTGACGCTTTCTAAATACTAAAATATGTGAAATCAAGTGCTGTTTCGATGATATCAAGGATCTAAACGGCTCTAACGGGTATCGGTGAATTTAAATCTTACATGGCGTAACTATCATAAGCAATAATTAAGAAAATAAGTGAAAAATCGAAACAGCTTACTGAATACATGTGGCACGAAAAACTTATTTACGAACGACGAATGATGATTTTTCCCGTAAAATGTCGGAAAACAAGAGTGCTTCTTGTTAGATTCTGTTTATACTATTCATACACCAATACTTTTGCGAACTATATATGCCGTACCATCAAATTTAGCTGCTGCGCTTATTATTAGATCACAGAGAATTGAAATTTGGTTCAGTAATATCAGTACAAATCCTAAAGTGAATGAGGGATTTTCTATGAATACTGAGAGATTAGTGCGTTGAATTCGAGTTAAAAAGACTCTTCAAACGTAAAGCAAAGTTCACTCCCTGAAGAAATAAATGATTTTGGTTCTTTATGTACCGCACGTATCCACTATTCAGTACGCATCACGATATCATTCAGCCAGTGAATAAAAGAAGAAAGTTCTTAGAGTTGGTTGTTGAAAAGCAGAACGCCTAAGAATAACACCCTACGACTAAATGAAATAAGATCAATCGAAAGATAGTAAACAGTCTTTTAGACCTAACAGCTACGAGATAGTTCCGTGATTTAATTGGAGTTGCCAAGCTAAATAAACCTTTAAATAAATTAATTAAATAAATATTTAAACTAGCTTGATAACACCAACGCGACGATGTTATCAGATAAATATACATTAATTAAAGAAATGATATTGAATATTAGTACACAACTTGTTTTGATTAGAAAGGCTAAATTTTAATTCACAGTCTAGTTAATTCTAACAAACCGAAAGGTGAAAAAATGGAAGTAGCACGGACTCCATTTAGAGACTTGGATGACATAACTATTACTGTGCAAAATATTTTTATTTCCGTTGTTTGAGCTGACGGAAGCCAATGATTCTCACATATGAAATGAATACATTAAAAAACAAAACAACAATGATGTGATATAAAAAATAATATGACCGGTTTCAGTTTGTTTTCATTCGTTGGAACAGATGTAACGCACATGGCTCTGTAACGCAATACAGTTACCGCTTTCAATAAGAACAGAAACTTAGGACAATATCATTCACAGGCTTGAGGGATCCTTACTTCTTCTAAAATATCTAATGATAAAACATAAATTTCAAAATTTAGTGTAATTACCATTTTTATTCATTTACACATCTGCAAATTAGTAAATAAATATGAAAATGAATCACGGAATAACTTGAGCCAAAACAATAACAACAACAAAGAGCCGAAGTCATATAAAATTTTGTGAGCACGTGAAGAAATACAAGTTTAATAATTGGTAAGGGTGGTTCAGGAAGACTTGTGATCGCTTCATGCAGTAAATTGCCCATTTTTTTTTTTTTTTTTTTTTTTTTTTTTTTTTTTTTTTTTTTTTTTACCATGAGCGATTAATGTTTTCAGATGGAATATGTGAGGCTTCGAAAGATTCTTTTTGAATAAGGTACAAGAATATTACTGGTCGTGTAATCCTCAAGGAACATATGTCGAAAATCATTCAAACCGAAAACATAATGATATCACTATCTAACCGTTTACAAATAAATTACTGAACAGAATTACAACAAAGAGTATATAAACTGTTTATGGCATTTATGAAATGTGTTATGGGAAGCTAATAACAAGTTCCTTACTTAATTAATTTCACATACCTCGCGAGTTTTACACAGTGGTGTCACAATGCCATTCCTTATTTTGCGTAACAATATTTTGAGTTTCTAAAATATAAATTAAACTATCTGAAACTCGGCGTATTTCAGTAAGAACCTAATACGCGTTCTTAAATGATGTGCAACCATTTTCGAGGACGAAACTTATATCACATATGAGCTGTGTTCTGATCAGCTCCTATATTATTATTATATTTTTAAGTTCAACAGCCCAAATCGTTGTGCGCTGCATCATCTACTTCTTTTCAACATGCCAGAAAAAGACTGTTTTTCACTGTATATTACAACTCAATTTATTTATTTAAAGGTTTATTAGGCCTGGGAAGAAATAGCTGTGAAGTCCTCACTTGTGTCATATCAGGTTTTTTAAAACATATGTTATACTCTACACAAATATCACAGTATACAACTCTTGTTTCACATTTTCCTTAGATTAGTTTAATAACTAAAATACATATTTAAATCTTAATAATATTTATGATTCCGAAATAGGTCACATAAAGCAGATACAGAAAAGATATATAAACTACTGACCATTTTTCAGGAGATAGGGTAAAATTCAAACGGAAAGGTAAAGAAATACAGTATTACGAGTAGTTTGACTGTTGTGTTATTCATCATTACAATGAAAGTAAACGGAATAAAGTAATGCTAGTGAAGGCTGAAGGAGAAAACTAATAAAACTAAGTACTGATAAAGGTTGAAGGAACGGTTTGTGTGGCCTGATATGGAGTCAAACATTCAGAACATTGCCTATTGATCAATATTGGAATGAAAACAATGTTTTCAACACAGAGTGCGAAAATGCATGTTACAAATATGATTTGGAAACAATTGTTGTGTGCTTCCTTTTACTAAATTTCTGTTTTTCATGAAGGTGCTGTATATGTTTATGAGTTTCTATATAGCTCAACTATATTAGAAGCAAAAACAAAAATGTGTTGCGACGTTTTTTTCCATTTAACAAGAACAAGCCAAGGCGATATTCAATGTACATGATATTTATATATTAAAAGCTTTATATCAGATAAACAGTAGTTATAATACCGGGACATCATGTTAGTATGCGGATATTTTTGCTAATGACTATTTAGTTCTGTTACCAGAAGGTATTTACACTCAACTCGGGCTCTAACCAATATCAGGATAATAGTGTCATTCACGGGCATTAATAACATTACATTTCTAAAATTTATTGTAATTAATGTAAAGAAACATGAGTACATGGTAACAACCAGAAAGTAGAACAGTATAACCAGAGTAATTGATAACAGCTGAAGAATTTAAACAGTTTCCTGTACCTGGAAAATGTTTTAGACAAAAGTGGAAGAATCAATGGTGAGATACCAGGCAATTGAAAGAGGATGTAGGCAGATGGATTTTTAAGAAACATCAGTAGACTGGTAAGGAATAAGAATGTACCACAAAGAAGCAAGGGACATTTGGTACTGAAACCTGGACAATGAAGAAGCGGGCCTCAGCAGAATATAAGCCTGTGAGATGAAATATCTAAGATGTAAAACAGGTGTCAGTGGAATCGACACATTACTGAACGAAACGATTTGACGCATCATAAAAGAGGAGCCCCTACAGGAATGATGGAGAACACCAGACCAAGATGGTTTGGGCATGTAAAGAAACTGGAGAAGCAGAAGTCGAAAGAAAATTCCATGAAATTAAGATCCACAATAAACGTCCCAAAGGAAGATCAAGGAGCGGGTGGCAGAGAGGAGTGTATTCGGAAGAGAGGAGAGGACTAGGACAAGGCGGTGACTAAGAGATGGCGAGAAAAAAGAAGAAAATGGAGAGGCTTGTGCACAAAGCAGATCCTGCCAGTAGGTGGAAACTGTTGATGATGATGTTGAAGATGTCATATTGCTACTCAAAACTACCTAAATAATATTTCTTCTTCTTCAGTTAGGGGCTCACTAAATCCTTCATGGATTGGTTTCTTATTTTCTTCTTCAGCTTTTCTTCTGAGATCTTCAATAACTTCTTCTCCTGTCTCACCCATAGGTGATTCTCTAAGGTGTAGTATCCTTCTCTGTGATTTATCTCAGATGTATTAATAGATGGTTATTTATTGCATCTGTTCTCTTTCTCCTCCACCTTGACCTCCAACTCAACCCAGTGCTTCCTAAGTTCAATCACAAATTTTGTTTCTCTATTTTGTCAGTCGTATCCGTGTCCTAGTGAAACTTCTGCTTTTGAATCTGATTTCATTCCGATATCGTACTCATTTACAACTCGTTTGATCTTCAATCCCCTCTTGTACCTCCTCATTTTGGACCCAATGTTTTCTTGGGATTTTTCTCTCTTCGTTTCCCAGTAGTCCGTATATGTGCTGCTTTTATTGAACGCTTCCTAAACTCCTTCGCCTTTTCTTGGATCCCCTTATTGCATCTGCTTTTTCCTGTTATGTATTCTACTATATGCATAAAACTGTCTACTTTTTGTACAGTGTTTCCAAATCTCCAATGATGTTCAGTATCTTCGTCCTATCAAAAATTTTCGGCCATAACCTTCCAGCTGTCTGGCTAAAGTTGTTGTTTTTTTTTTTTTCCTTCATTTTGGCTTATCATTACTTTAAAAAAATGCCCTTATACTAAGCGCTACTTTAAAATAAACGAATCTTTTTAAACGTATATATTAAAATATATTCTAATAAATTTGTATTAATCCAAGTTATTTTAAATATCAATTTGTCCATTTTACAAAAGCTGCAACCTGATCTTCAATTACTAGCGCGTTACTATCATCTGATAAACTGTGCTGTGAAAGTGTTGTACGTATTCCTAATTAGGTCTCGTGATAATAAATTATTTTTTAAAATATCGATATCCGTGACTGATATTTTTAGGACGATATATCGATATTTCGATACTGAAATCTAGCTATAACCGTCGATATTTTTAAAAATTACTGTCATTTTTCATTTCCCTCTTAGATAGTGTAAGGGTTTCTTTTGGGTAAGGGGGGGGGGGGGGAATAAAAACGATTAAATGTGTTGCACGTACAATTAATTTAATACTAAATACAAATTCAAGAAAAACCACAAATTTTTTAAACCTGGCTGAACGAATAAAATCTATTGCAGCATATTTTAAACACTCAAATAGTGCTTCTGATCTATGATCTGAGTAAAAAGCACAGTGGAAAAAAGAGGACCAAATATTAATTCGTGTTACAATCGTTGGTATTATTACCTAGACATGACTGATTTTTCATTTGGTTTTTAGTTGTTCCAAAAGAATTAGCATTAAGAACTAGTCATAATATACGACATATGATAGCTACTTCACAGTTACGCTTCTTGTTACATAGCAACAGAAACATTTAAGCCAAACAATATGTCACAGTCAATTAACCTAACACACTAACGAATTTACTAAGTCAAAATAATGAACAGAATAACCCTTTAATAAAGGTGTTACTGGTAAAATGTTGAAGTATAGTGAACAAAGTAAGGTTGAAAGAAATAGTACTAGACAATGAGGTTTATCACGGTGCTTACGGAGTGTACCGCAGAGACAGAGAAGCAATTGGTGGAGGGGTTTTGATACTGGTAGAAAAAGCTATTACAGATCACTGGTGTTCATATATCAGTTGTCATATATAAGTTACTTGGGTTGGTGCTTATCGCAGTGGAAGAATTACTGATAAAAATGATGGTCTTGGGCTGACATTAAATTCATACTCAGATTTCAGATGTCAAAATCGTATTATCATTATTGGTGGCGAATTAAATTTAGCAGGTGTGAACTGAGCATGAAATAAAATTAATAACACAAGGTTACAAAGATTTGCAAATACCTTAATAAGGGAAGGAGGATATACACAAGTCGTAGAGCAGAACACTAGGCGACAAAACGTATTGGACATCTTCCCAACAAAGCCAGATGATAACCTTGTGGAGTGTCAGGTAACTGAAGGAATAAGTGATTACAAATCATCTTATGGGTATTAGAGGATTCAGTAAACTAGTAGCCAAAACTGAAGCGGGAAATATGCACAATTATAAAAAGCCACAGATTTTGAACTTGAAGGGATGTTTCAGGGAAAGTTCCAGCAGATGGAACGATAGCACAAGTACATTAGGGTTAAGGTGGTAAGAGTTGAAGGAAATAATAAGAAAGGCGAAAACATATTTATTCTAACACACAAAATAAAGAGAAATAAAGAACCTATGTACTATAAAAGGAGGGTGATGAGGTCAAAGAGGTTGGTAAGAAGAGAACATAACAGAGTTAAGAGACACCGGATTTGCAGGGAATGCTTGAAACAACTAAATAAGGAATTGATAACTGCAAAGAAGGTGGCTACAGATTGGTCTATGAAGACTATTGTTGGTGCTGGGAGACCTTTCACCAATCCATCTAAAAATTTCTATGGCTATGTTAGAAAACTGAGGAGATGGGAGGCTGTTGACGCAATTATACATAAGGACGCGGAAGAAGTTACTGAGGATTTGGAAAAGTCAGAGATTTTAAGTAACTGGTTTAGTGAGACCATAAGGGACAGTGACTAAGAAATGGTAGGGTCTAAATCGGAGAACTAGCCTAACAACACAATTTGATATGAGTAGACCAAAAAATTGAAAATTCAGCCTAATGATATCATGAAGCAATTAAGAAAGCTGAAAAAACATAAAGGGGCTGATGCAGATAATATTACTACATATGTCGTGAAGATAGCAGGATGTGAAGTTGTTCCTGATCTTGAAATATTATTTAAATTGAGTCTGGATATTTCTGCTTTCCAGAGGATTGATAAAGTACGATAATAGTACCAGTACATAGAGAGGTGGTGAGAGTTAGAGTCGAACATTATAGACAATTCAATTTGACATCTGTTGCAGGTAAATTAATGGACATATTGATAAGCAACCACATCAGAAATATATGTGAGCAGCGTAAGTGGTTTTCAAGTCGACAACATGGCCTTAGGCAAATGAATCTCAGTTAATAGGATATATCCAAGATACTTCGAATGAAATGGTCAACGGCTTGGTAGGTAAACATGGGATAAAGATAGATGCCAAGAAGAGTCAGCTAATTAGGTACACAGATAAAAAACTAAAAATTGATTATGATTATAAGGTGAGGAAATAATTGCTTGTTGAAGACTTGAAATGTAAATATCTTGGCATGGTTGAGGAATTTAAGTTTCCTCGAGTTATTGTTCAACATTCATGTTGTTAAGTTGAGTGGAGTTGATGACTGCAAGTAATTGTTGATGTCTCACATCCGATTCATTACCGAAACTGAAAAAATACGAAAAAATTAATCCTATTTTGTGGATGGTGTTTTTAAATATTTATTTTTTTAAAAGCTTAATATCTGTGTTTACTGCCGTTCCTCAAACTAGTAAACCCATTGGTAAGCCATCTAGCACAGCGTAATTCGAAATATTGAAGTAAAGTTAAAAATTATAATAACATTACGGCCTAGCTGTTTGTGTATCACGTATTAGCCTGTGGTTTTTTGAGGTTTTTAGTTATTATTTTCAAACTTTATTTTGTTGATATACTGGTATACTTGTTATCAACGATGCTAAGTTGGCTATATATATGACTTTGATCCTTCAAATGAGGTGTGATATTACTGGCGGCTCGGTCATTGTGTAATGTATAATTCTGACTTGAGAATGATTGCGTGTGCTTGTCAAAATGCTATGCAAGACCTTTCCTGAAATTTATGAGTGTTTTCCTCGGTCTTCCAGATTTTTGTTTGAGTTCTTAATGTGGGCGCTTTGACAGAAAAGGTGTTTCACAAATCTTTGGGACGTTCGTATTCGTTTATATTTTTGTGTCGCTAATATAATCAAGATTTTAACAACAAGACATAATATACAACGTAACTTGTATGTTCTATTGCTGTTATTAATTATTATTGATTCTGAGTGGTTAATTTCTCATCAAACTTATTAATCTACTACACGTTCATCATATTTAAGTGAATGTATGAAATGTAACATATTATTTTTATCGAAAAAATTAGCAAGGGAGTTTATCAAAATGTTTCATTTAGTTATTTTGATAAAAACACAAACTCCAGAAACATTATCAGAGTGAATATAATTGTAAATTCTTAAGGAACATTCGGATCAATAGTTTCCGAAATTAAGTGAGGCGGGGGAGAGGTCAAAGAGTCATTATTTTTATGACATAGGCTTCCATAAGAAAAAAGAAAAATGCAAACATTTTGAAAGTCTTCGGGTTTCTAAAGGATAAAGTTGAATTATGGTTAGTAAAAACTAGCGTAGTGTGCAATAAAAACTTGGAAGATAAGGTGTTCAGAATGTAGATAGGAAGTGTGATTGATTGAGAAAATTCATAAGGGTTTTCATTTCTTCTAAGAAGTTACGAAACAATAATAATAATAAATAATAAACTTTCAAGCAATAGGTACACTTCAAGATAAAAGTTTTGTAGGCTGCAAGTTTATGTAGGAAAGTTACTAGATTAATGTTTATTTTTAACAAGTTTGAAGATGCTTTTTCTTAGAGATATAAAGTATAAAGGTCTCCTTGACTTGAGCTCAAGTGATTGTTTTTTTTTTTTTAGTGAGTCAATGTTCAGCACTTTACTCTTCTTACAGATGCCGCTTTTGACTATGTTGTGACATTTGAATTAGATGAATGATCTACTTCGAAATAATTCCTGACGAAACAGTGATTGTTGGTGTCACCACTGTTTTAGAGATTTTCAGGCCAAAGGTATGCGTAACAGACGACGATACAGTTACATTTCAAAAGCATCAATTCTTTTGTTCTAGATTTTGGTCAAGTTTTACACACATAGTGAAAAGCATCCTCAGCTGCAGTCTGAGATCCGGTATTATGAAATAAAAAATTTAATAAATTGCCTCCTGTCCTGATCTATTCTAGATTTGATCTCTTTCTCGCAATCACACTGTTCATTCATCCAAGTATTTGAAAGAGAATATTTGTTTGATCTTATTGCCTTTTATTGATAGGGTTAGGTGGACGTTTTTTCGTACAGAAGACTATAACTTTAGTCTTGAAAGTGTTGACAAACAGACAAAACTCTTTTCTGTACTTGACCAAATTGTCTACCATGCGTTAGAGCGAAGACAGACCACTAGCTAAGACAACAGTGACATCTGCGTACCTGATATTTTTGATTATGTTTTTCATTTATAGCGACCCAACTTTACTTTCTACTGCACTTACCTCAATAATACCTCGGAAAAATATATTGAACAAGACAGATAATAGTATACAGCCCTGGCGAACACTTTTCCTGATTGTAGTCTACTCTGATGTTCCTTGGTCAGTTTTGACCTCTGCGGTCTGATTGGAATATAGCGTGCTGATACGTTTTGTTCAATACCAGTTGATCTCAAATTCTTTTCAATTTTTTCATGTCTCTCGAGGTCAAAGGCTTTATTATAGTCCATGAAACTGGAGTACACATCAACATTCATGTCCATACACCTCAGCATTAGAAGATTTAAGGAAAAGTGTGCTTAACGTGTTCCAATCCCATTTCTGAAGTCAAACTATGTCTCATCCAGAGTAGATTCACACTTCTTGTAAATTTGGGTTAGTGTGATCCACAAAAACATTCTGAGTACGTGAGAGACCAGATTTTTCATACAATAGTCAACACATTGTGAAGAGTTGGTCTTCTTTGACACTGGTATGAAAATTGCCAGTCATAAGGTATATTTCCTGAAGCATAAATAAAATTGAGCAACGATGTTAGGAGACTGAGGTCATGAGATGCCTGTTTAGCTACAAGTTTAATCGATAGCTGTGACTTTGCCATTTTTCTGAACTCATACATCAACTAATATATCCACTCCGGTAGCACCAGAATAATTACAGATTGGTTGCCTAATTAATGCAAATTTGGTATTAGTTATAAAGGTCAATTATCAAGCAGTTTATTTAATAAATATGAAATTTTTCCTCGTGAACCTCTCTAATAGTTTTGTTTGTGGATATATGCAAATTGTACATCTGTCTTCCCAACTGAGGATCTTCTATATTTGAAACTGGTAAACACACTGACCACTGTCCAAATACATAATACATTGTATCTAAACGAGACATGATAAAGCTGTAATTATGATTAGTGAACCTAACCGCTATAACGTACATTTCACACTTACCGCACTTCTGTCTAATTTTATAATAATTTTTAAAATATATTGGAATTAATTTTTTGTTTTCATTCTCAATTGACATATATTCGTCAGACTTTATTATACTTTTGTAATATTCTTTCTATTACAACATCACGTGTATAGAAAATAATTCAACACATTTCTGCACCTGATTGTATTACACGATTAAAAGATGTTTCCATAAAGTTCAAATAATAGGCCAATAAGCGAGAACGAACCAATAAGATTACAACCAAGTAACTCACATTAAAATTTGCTTTGTAGATCCATCAAAAACTGTAAAAACACCATGTTTAAACTTTTAAACGCATGGTGCAAATGTTTTAATGGTGTTTTTGGCTTTACATGCAGTATCTCTGATTTGGTTGTAAGTAATATACTGAGAACATTATATAACTTCTGCAAATGCAGTATTATTGCAGCATGCACTAAATTTTTCATTATTTAAAGAGGAATTTTCTCCAAAACATATACAAGTCCTCTTCAGAAGAAACTGTTAGTCGCCTACAATGATCAGGCTGAAATTGGACAAAAATGATGATTGTATTATGAATAAAATCCCCGTTTACTGTCAAACATAAATTTGTTTCTTTTTTTAGAAAAGAAAAAGGCTCTTATGTTTCATTACACTGAAGCTATTAACAATATGTTGGAGGGTGTTGCAGTAACGGTTTATAAAATGGTATAAAAAGTAAATAAGGAGGAGTCTGATACTATGAATATATGCGGGTACACTTATACTAGTTTATCATTATTTCCATGAAACTAGATTAAAGATTTGTGGACTAGAAGACTTGTTACATGTACTAGTTACTTTAGCCAAACAAATTAGTGAATGATATTTAATTTAGAGCGATTTCCAAGTGTCTATCATCGATTATGCTGATTGAATGACAGAAGTATGAACGAATGGCGCCATGGTGTTAGTTAAATTTAAAGGTGATTATCTTATTATTATAAGATAGTTTAATTAGCCAGTTTATGTGTTTGTATTAAATAACATCAAATTAGTCTTTATTAGAAGCAAAACGATAGATTTTATGTAGTGACGGAAAAAAAATAAACACACAAATGTTATTATTACAACGGTAAACGTAATATTCCAACAAGAATACGGCTAAATAAAAAAAAAATGATACACTGTAAGTATCTGAGATATCGGCATTTGAAAAGAGTTTCAACCGAACATTGCCAATGATCTACACGGAAAGGGATTATCAGTCCTACCATAGCAGGAATGACGCGAAGTAAAATGATGACTGAAATTTGAAGTAGTACCAATACTCAGGTAATAATGTAATACACTACTGTAATACGCCTTAGTTCAATACGCCTTAGTTCGCGTGAAACTAGGTGTGCCGAGTAACGAATTACCATTTATATGATTCCAAAGTTATTATGCCAGATAAGGAAAAAGTCTGAAATTTATGTATCAAGTTTCGTTTCTTTAACTGCTTTATTATTATCCGTGCTTCTCCCGCTATCATAAAATCTGATTTTCAATTTTCTAGTTTTAACTTATTATAATTTAGAAAAATAAGAATTTCACAAACACATTGTTAATAAAGCTAAATTAAAAATTAGGAAATGTTCTGCACATACGGCATCAAGTTTTAGTATTGATAACAAGCAGAAAATTTGGGTTGGATTTTATTCGAGATTTTGTAAGTTCATAACAACATCAAATTAGTCTTTATTAGAAACAGAAAGATAGATTTTATGTAGTAACTGAAAAAAAATCATAGAAATGTTATTGTTACAACGGTAAACGTAATATTCAGACAAGAATACGGCTAGTTAAAAAAAAATTAAAATGATAAACTGTATTTGAGATATTTGAAAATTTGCTGTAGAAAATTTCAAATAAAAGAATCCAAAACATATTATATGCAATGAGGTTAAAACTAAACTGATGTGCTTTGATTTATTTTTTACTGGCATTCTTCCACAGCTGCGCTAGCGAGGACGTCAGTAGGTCTAGTAGTGTTTACATTGTGTTTTGTTTGTGATGTAGTAACTTTTTAAAATTTAGTGTAGGTCTAAATATTGTTACAACGGTAAACGTAATATTCAGACAAGAATACGGCTAGTTAAAAAAAAATTAAAATGATAAACTGTATTTGAGATATTTGAAAATTTGCTGTAGAAAATTTCAAATAAAAGAATCCAAAACATATTATATGCAATGAGGTTAAAACTAAACTGATGTGCTTTGATTTATTTTTTACTGGCATTCTTCCACAGCTGCGCTAGCGAGGACGTCAGTAGGTCTAGTAGTGTTTACATTGTGTTTTGTTTGTGATGTAGTAACTTTTTAAAATTTAGTGTAGGTCTAAATTCTACCATTTGATTAGGCTTATTGGAGCGTAAATCCTTGTTGTATTGTTTTGATTTTCGTTTTCCAAGTATTCCAAAGTACTATATTTCAGAAAAAATTAATAAATAAACAACCGAAGATAAGTAGTCAAAAATAATATTATGAAGTGTGATCTTTGAGTGGTATCTTGTGAATGTGATCCATGGTGTATATCAGTTCTGGTTACAAACAGATAATCATTTCTAATTTTATTCCTGGCTCTCTTAGAATGGTGAGAAACACAGTAGTTTTAAGTGAGCTTTCAAACTATGAAAACCCCATCAAAATCGGTTGAGTAGTTTTTGAGTGATTCGGTTACAAATTGCCAGAAAGAGACAGAGCGTTTACAGATTTATATAAGTAAACAAGAAGTGATTGGTGACCTCATGCACTGAGGGAATGTGGTACTAAGCACTCGCCCTACCTATACACTGCCTGATAGTTATCAAAAAATAAAAATATCTCAAAACGTCTTTACATTTCATCTGTGACTTAAAGGAACTCAACTAAATTGCAGAGTTTCTATTTGAAGACATCTTCTGAAAACCGTTAAAACTAGACGATTATAATAATAGTAAGTATTTAAGCATCTCCAGGAAATCGGAATCACAGATGATATCGCACAGGACAGATGCAGATTTAGTAGCATGGTCAATAACCATCAATCTGACAACAAACCGTGTATTAGAAGAAGGAACACCAGGACGGAGGAATGTGGGAAAACGCTCAACGAGAGGACGAAGAGAATTTTAAAAAGAAGAAAAAGATATCTGCTAAATAAGTTCAATCGCGCTCCTCAGTTGGGCACAACGATGGAAGAAGAAGTATTTAAGTGAAATAATATATAGTTCATATTTCAATGTTTTCGTATTTTTTGCCGGAAAATGGCGACAAAGCTGGAATTCCGCATCTGTAAAACATCCAGATATCAAAGATCCCACAACTGGACTTCCAGGATTCCATCTAAATAGAGACCAGTGGGTCAAACTAAATCGCCTAAGAACAGGCCATGCGAAATGCAACGCCATGCTTTATAAGTGGGGTCTTCAGGATTCTCCTGCATGTGACTGCGGTGCTCCTTCCCAGAGTATGGAGCATATTATCAGGGAATGCCCTCTACGGAAGTATGATGAACCATTTGAAGATGTTTTTGGAGCTACAACTTCCTTCGTTGAATGGCTGGAAGAACTAGACATCGGCTTGTGAACGCTACCAACGTTCTTGTCATCGTATATATTTATTATTGTTTTAGTTGCTTCGCCATACGCCAAATAAATAAACCGGAAAATAGCAAGCCCAGAACATATTTCAACTTACCGTCTATGATATTTGACGACAATACCATATAAAAATAAGAAAGTCTTAGTTTACTGCATGGTAAGTGTAGTTTGTGAAGGAATACAGTTTAAGAGAATTGACTTCAGGAAAAGATTTAATTACAATGAATTATCGTAAATAACAGAAAGGAAATTGAAAGTAATCACAGTAGTGGCTTTACTATTATTAATTCTTTAGAGTGATCCAGACTCAATTTCGTCGAGTGGTTAGGCCTTGCAAAGTATTCGCAGCTCTGGAATCAATATTTTTCTGACGAAACAGAAAATAAACAATTTCTGAGCGCAAACTCGTAGTTCATCCTTTGCAGAGACTGCCATGAACGCAGCATGTTAATCGGATATGACTTTTTAATCCACGCCTCACTCCTCTGAGCAGGCGGTCCTTGCGCCTTGAATTATGCAGCTGCGCGCGGCCATTGGTTATGCATGCCCGATGGCTCCTCGACTTCCGGCCGCGGGATTATCGGAGCGACGGAGTTAATGGGCTCAGCGGCACTCTGCTGTGACCGTCTTAGTGCTCGCGTAATGTTTTTGCATTAAAAAAATCGTTGTACCCCGGAATCCCCGGCGCGGTAGCGTGCGCTCTCGTGAACATAAATATGTGTTAATGCTTTCTGTGCCGGCGGTAGTCCCTAGCGTGCCGCGCTGTAATCTCTTCCTTCTGAAAAATTAAAACGCACCATCTGAAATTCATTTCAACAACAAAGTCTTCTGTAGAAACCTCAACATTTGACGAGTGGGTAATTACTAGTAAGTTAATAGTAACGCATAAGCCATACATAGTGTTGTTAGCATACAGTGTTTTAGTAGCCAAACTTTTGAATTATATATTCTCATAACACGCACTGTAATTTATTTTGATGCTTACATATTTTGATTTAAAAAGCAAATTTTTTTCTAAAAATTATCTTTTCGTTTTAGTTTAAGGCAGCAAACTTATGAAATGCGAAAAGCTCTTTAACATGTAAAATTACATTCTTGTGTATTATTACTTTAAATTTAAACTTGATGTATATCTGAGCACACTTTTAAGCCTATTAATATGTTGCAGCTATCACAAATTAGAACACTTCATTACTTCAATTCAAATCGGGCGTCTTTAATAATTAATTAAGTCACTTTTTTTTTTACTTTTTGCTTTACGCTTCATCGACGTCGAGATCATTAGATTACTATTATTATTTTTTTACTTGTTGCTTTACGCCTCGTCAACGGCTAAGGTCATTAGAGGCGAGATGGGACAGCGGACAAGGAACGGGAAGGAATGTGGCCATGGCAGTTTTGAACGAAGCATCCCGGCATTCGCCTGGAGTGATTTGTGGAAACCGTGGAAAAACCAAATCTGGATTCCCGGTCTGAAACCGGTAAAATTACATTCGGGATTCGAACTGCCGTCCTCCCGAATGCGTGACCGCTCACTCACCAGGCTTGGTTTATGTTTCTTGATTTAGTTATACATACAAATGTATAAACTATTGTATGTCATTATAAACAATAAATTTTCACTTAAAATTATAGGAACATTTGTAAAAACCTAAAAACATCGTGTTGTTAGTTACAAATATCATGTGTAACCGTGAATTCTCTACAACACTACTAACTATGTCATAATAGTTAGGTGGCTGCCTATATTTCTAATATCAACCGTTAGTTATGACAAAATGATCCTTGGAAACATTTAAAAATCACCTGTGCATCAAATACAATATTATTATTAAATTTGTGCATACGAAAAATACTGTATCGTCGATAACGAACACTTTTGTAAGAAACCAAGTGAAGCATTGTGTAAAGTAATAGCTCATGCGATAAGAACCGTAGGGATGGTGCCTAAAACTTTGTCCCACGTTACTGAAGGGACTATATTAACAAAACATAAAAATACAACAAAAATCTTCACTGATGTGGATGACGTCCGCAACCCAGCCTGATTGCTGGGAGTGGGTTGGGCAGTTGCACATTACCTACAAAAGATTAACATTCACGATCAACCAAAGGCACACGACGTCAGGTCCGAAACGATAATTACTCCGCGTACAAGCGCGGATGCTTACGTGCAAACAAATACACACAAAGCGGAGGCAAAATCGTAGAAATAACATAAAACAGCAAGTGTCACTTCTTGCTGTGTTTGATTCCACCTGACGAGCTCGGCTCTGTTCAAAGGATTTGTAAAAGCGGCGCTCACTGGAAATGATACATACAGAATCTGCTCTCGCTACTGCTCTGCGATTTCATTATAATCTACGCCATCCAACCATATGCCATCTGTATTTGTTAAATCATAGAAACCTAGAACCCCTGAATATGCATTAACACATTTTAACACTTTTTCTTGACCCAATGTTGTTCCAAGCCATGTTATGTATTGGTATGGGAATTTTGGAAATATCTGAGACCACTCCAGGCTAATGCCCGGATGGTTCCACCAATAAGCCATCTGTGAATTCCCTCCCTTTCCTTGTCGCAGTACTATTACGCCTCTAATGACCTCGACGTTAATGAATTTCATTTGCGTAGTTTTATTTAATAATTCCCTGTCTGAGAAAAATACTTTAAACATAATACATTGTTCCAGCTCTTATACCCAGCTTTGTACTAGTTTACATCTCATGAATTAAGCACAGTACATTGATACTGGAGAAAGATAATTTTTTTTTTTTATCGTCAGTCTTTTGACTGGTTTGATGCAATCCTCCATCCCTTCCTATCCTGTGCTAACCTCTTGATTTCTACATACCCCTTACAACCCACGTTCTCAATTATCTGCTTCATATATTCTAATCTCTGTCTTCCTCTACAGTTCGTACCTTCGACTGTTCCCTCCACTAACAAATTAACTAATTCAGCATGTCTCAAAATATGAATTACCAGCCTGTCTCTTCTTTCTGTAAGCTTCTTCCATAAACTTCTTTTCTCACCCATCATTTCCAAAACTCGTTCATTTCTTAGTTTGTCTGTCCACCTAATTTTCAGCATTCTTGTGTCTTCCATAAAACCAACTCGAAGAAAAACTGAAGTAAAAAGTTTATTATATAATTAGATTGAACATTTACTGTATTCATTTTATTCCATCATCTCCAATAAAAACAGATTAAGGACAACTCATAACAAAAACATTATGACTTTGATACAAAAGTATTATTCTCAGAGATTTCTTGATTACATTTCGACACTTTTTACCACCAAGTTAGCACAGCATATTTTAACGCAGAGTAAACATACCAATACCAATAATAATTGGTTGGTATGAATTTTTAGAGTAGTCTATTCGCAAACAATACTGCCCCAATTATCTTAATGTTTAGGGTCTGGGTGATCAACGGATCCTTCACGTACTGGCTCGCTCATTCCTCTATCTGTCTGTCTGACTGGATGTCACACCCTCACAATATTTGAACTCTTTAACTTGGAAATTTGTGATTAGTTCTTGCTAATCACAACTCGACTATAGCATAAAATTCCCAAACATCATTTTTATTGAACGAAAAATCGTATATATCAGTTCGACAGATAATTTCATGAATTAAGTAGTCAATAAAATAATAATTTTTAAATTTTAAAAATTTTCTATGACCAACAATAATTGCCTTGTAGCTACTAAATTTTCTACAGTTTGATTTCTATATACCACGTGAAAGACATTAAAAAAAATGTATAATATACTCAATTTAAAAATAATTTGTTATTGATTTTTTTTAAATTTTTTAATCTTTTTTGTGAAACAAATTTAATACACGATATGCGCACGATGAACCTAGCTCACTCTGACCAATGTTAATTTAAATTACGTAAAACAATAATACCCAAAGTTGATCTCTTTCGTGCAATAAATATATATATATATATATATAAATATGGTTGCCCTATTGATAGAGATCCTTCTGATACGATGACACTGGTGGAACGAATTTTCAAATATTCGGGATTTGACTAAGGGGATAGAAGATGGTGGGACATGATTCCTAATCACAAATTATGTATCAAGTACTGAAGATGTCCCGAGTTAGGAGCCAGATTGTAAAGTTGAGGAATTTGACCGCAGCAAAATATTTTAATGTATTACTTACCATTAATATTGGTAAATAAATGATGAATCAGTTAATGCAATATTTTACTATAATGACAACAAGAATTGGCATCGGAAATGTATAAATGAATGAAACATATGAACAAGTCTCAAATTACCAATAACATAACTTTACTTTTGCCGCCTTGAAATAGTAATTGATCTCATTAATTTATAATTAATAATCTAAGAAACTCATACAAGACTCTATTCTCAGATCATTATAGGGCCTAATGATTGTTAGTAGTCGATAAAGTCCGCTCATTCGCTACGGGCGTAAAAAATAATGGTAGACCATGGAATTTCATTACTGTGCACGAATAAATTATGGGGAAATTAATTAGTGGTTCAGTTGAATCGATGATCGTCCTGTTTATTCAATTTCTCTTCTGCCGTAGCGTCGCTTCTAATTCCACTTAGATCTGCAGTATGTTACGGAAAATAAATCTTTGAATTGTGTCACGCGTTATTCCTCACCGCATACAGAACCAATCAGCGAACAGCCCCTCTGTGAAATGCCGCCGGTAGTGAGAGCAGATCGTTGAAGACGGGCTCAGGTAATGCCCCGGTCTAGTCGCGCAAGACAGATCGACCAGATGTCGATCACTGTGGCGCGAAATTTAGAGACTGACCCGTACTAACGTTTCCCTGCCGGAAAATCTCGGAACCTTAGACCCACACAATGCGAGTTGGCATTCTATGTATGGGTCAAAACTTCATACACGCAAATCTTTAGGAATAATGTTCGGGAGTCATGTGGCATCGTCACCTGTAACACTGCAAGTTGTCGTGTAGGGCCATCGTTGGTGTCGATGGCGATTCGTTCGCAGGATTTATACATTCTACTTTGCGGCCGCCTTGGTATCTTTAGAGATGAACAGCGTCACCGTGTTACACCCTACATCTGCCTCCAACACAATACAGGAAACGGACACCATCAAAGTCATCTGCAAGTACAACAATTCTTAGTAACATTCTCTGCGGAAATTTGCTGTAGAACGGATCGGACATACCTCGTAACTCTCCAAGACGTGATACCGAAAAAATAATGAATATTAACAGTTTTATGGCAACAACTTATTTTAAACCGGCGTTACTTATTTATTGTTATTATATTATATGCCAGTGGACCCTGATGGATCAAAGCCTTGATTCCTGTCATGGATTATAATGAAAAGTTTGACCATTGTTTCCACTAGGTGGTTAGAACCAGGGATTGTCAGTTCCTGCAGCAATATGAGGAGCTTGACTGTTGACGACTGTCTGCAATTCGTGTAACTTTAATTTTCTATGATACGTGAATTTTGTTTGTGAAGTGTGTAGTTTATGAGGCCGAGATTGTGATCCATCCCCACACTGAACTATGTTATTGCGGAAAACAGCCTGAAAAACGAGGGCCGGTGTGCTAGGGTCGGGACTCGATCCTGGTCCCTCGCCGATACGGTGTGGTGGTGCCCTAAAGCCTCCAGCCAGCCTGAGAATAATGTTATTATGTAGACCTAAATAAATATCTGGAAAATTGTGTAAAACTAAATAACATGGTAGAATTAGGAAATTGTGAAATATGCTGGTGACAAAGTTGTAAAACTTATGAAAAAAATTGTTTAATAAAATGGAGACCCAATACATAATGAAATTTCATTAGGTTATACTACTAGTACCATATTCAAGAAAGGAGATTATCGTGGGATTTGTGTTATGAATTCATTGCCAAACTATAAAAAAATGGAGTAGAAACTCATTATAAGACTCAAGAATGTATGATTTATTTCAGGTCGTGTACAGACCACATTTTTACATTACGGCGGATTCTGTAAAATACAATGAAAAAAAATAGGATTAATTTTCAAAGATTTTAGAAAACGCATATGATACTGTCGCAAGAAAAATGCTATGGAAAGCATTACTTATGTGACATATAGATAACTCCTTAATTAAAATAATACAAGAAATGTACAATAATAACACACGCCAAATAAAAAATTTAAAACAAGTAAACGTCTGCTGCAAGGGTGCCCTATGTCACCAACCACATTTAAAATTAACAGATTGTAGTTTGAGAACATGGTCTCAAAAGTCTAATCGAATGGGTTTAGAAAAAATAGATGGAAAGTATTTACTATTTGCCGATGATCAAGTTGTCATAGCACAAGATGGTGAGCATGCAAATTACATATGTAATCAACTATGAATAGAATATAAAAAAAATTGGCATTGAAGATTAACTATCAAAAAATAGAATATCTTACTAAAGATGCAACAAATTAAAAAGGTAAATAATGTTTGCTATTTGGATTCAATTTTAGAAAGAGAAGAAAAATCAAACATAGAAATTTATAAATTAATAATGGCAGGAAAGTAATCGGGATACTCTGTGCAATTCTATGGAGCAAAAATATTATGAATAGAACAAAAACAATTATATTTAAGTCATTATTCGAAAGTATTGTCTTAAATGGATCAGAAACCTGAACAATCAACCAAATACAAATGAAGACGTTGAAAGCGTTAGAAACGGATTTTCTGGAGATGATCAGCAAGAACAACAAGAAAAGAAAAAGTAAGGCTTACCGAAATAATGAAATTGAAAGAAGAAATGTATGGAGTTGTAGAACGAAATAAATTGGAATCGTTTGCCATATTAGAAGGATACTAAAACTTGTACAGAAATGGGAAGTTAAAGGAAGGAGGAAAAGAGGACGCCAATGTTTATCTAGCTCCAAAGTGTACAAACAGCAATGAGAAGATTTGGTGCAGAAGAGGAACATACACAAGATCGAAATATCTGGAGAAATATTTCAAGAAGATGAAGTCAAGTTCTTTGTTCCAAGTTTAATTGTTGTGTTGGAGTAAAAGCTGTGTATTAATATAAATAACATGGAGATTTTTCTACTATTGATCATTGCATTACATGGATAAGATTTAAGTAGTATCCAGTGTTTTTAGGCAATATAAGCGTGCAGTAAAAAATTAATCATTGTAAAAATTAAATTTTTATCAACGTAAGAGGCATAATGATATTTTCATAACATCTGCTACTAAAAATAATAATACCAGGTTCTAGGCAGGCGCCAAGAAATTGATGAGGGTTACAAATATCAGCGCCTGTTTCCAGTGGTTGGAAATGCGTGTGTTGGTGTATCCAGCGTCTGCGTCTATCAAACACTAATTTAAGTGAAGAAAATAAGACTTAAGGTGTACTAATAGCTCGTGCTTCCCATCTCCCCCTCCCACACACACTATTATTCACACACACATTATAAAAGCTCAGGATATCTTTACTGCGATGTTCAAGAACCTACAAAATCGAGATAAGACTGATTTACAAACTTTCTCAGTGGAACAAAATATGCTAATGAAATATTATGTTACCAGAGTCGCAGTGAAACCAGCTTGCTAGCAGTGATGATTATGCAATCAGTTAATGAGCTATGTCTAATTGCGCTTAAGTATTATATCACGGAGTATGAGCCGTTAGCATACCAAGTTTTTCAAGTTGTGTGGAATTAGACATGGATTCTTTACGAGTAGAAAATGCAAGTGTTGTAAAGCAATTAGAACTCATGAAGTAGGGGAAAATCACCAGTTACCGATGGAATCCCAGGAAAAGTATGTTCATAGTACGCGACGGAAATCGGTCCTTTTCTCTCTGACAAGTATTGAAAATGACTAGGTCAGCAAAAAGTACCTTCCGACTGAAAAATTGCACAGATAATTTCTGTTTTCAAGACAGGAGATCCTAGGAACTGCCGACCCATATCTATAACATTTGTTTGCAATAGAGTTGTGAATTGTGTCAAGTGATTGTGGGCGCCACACAGATGTATTAATGGATACAAAATTTTCTAATTGGTCAGTCGCAGTATCGTTGACAATGAAGCCTGTTCTAATTTAGATGCTACGCAGGCGTCGCTCAAGGAAATGCAATAAGACCACTTCCTTTCTTAATTTTTATAAAAGAGCTCTGATACAACTTGAGTAACTGTTTGAGATGCTGATGATGCAGTCGTCTATATGTATGTAAAGAATTCGGCAGATTGCTTAGAAATTCAGCGTGGTGTGGATGTTATTTCGGCACGGTACGACGAATGGCAACTAAATTTTAAAAAATGCCGGACAATGTGCAAAACTAAGAAAAACAATCCATTTACTGAGGGGTACAAAGTAAACAGTTTTTGTTATTAAAATGGTTCATTGTTTGAAGTATTTAGGCGTAACAATACAAAGTAACATGAAATGGGACCTGCAAATAAATTCGGTCGTTGGTAGAGGTAATTCTACGATTCAAAGTTCTAATTTAAAAAAAAATTGTAATGCTCATGGAATGAAGATAACGTACGAAACTCTCGTACCCCCAGATTTGGTCTACTGTTGTGCTGTTGCTTATCCGTTTCTCAAGATATTTATAAATAATACAGAGAAAGTACCGAGAAGTCCGCTAGATTAGTGGCTGCTTGCTATAGTCCTTACGAGAACGTCACAGAGCTGATACACAGTCTGGGCTGGGCAGATAGACGTATAGTACTCCTATCTAATTTATGAGTACCATTAAATATTTCGTCCGCCAAACTACTTGGAGAAATTTACCAACAATTTGGCGAATTTCTGGGTGTATACTGTACGTAGATATAAACGGACAACTTTTGTATATGCAAGTGGACAGTTACATGCGTTATGTGGTACAGATTTCATCTAGCTCTTTTGTTTTATAATCCCTAACCAATGAAAAGTATTCAATTTAACAGATACAAACCTCTCTTTATAATGTGTTGTTAATATGATAAACATCAACGTTGGTGCCTGAAAAGGCAAAAGTGCAGTTGTTGAAAACTTTGGTTTCCGAAATCCCAGACCACCGACATTTTCGGAGCACTTTCCACTTAGTCAGACAGAGGATTAGAACGTCTGGAAGTTCTTTAATCGGTAGCGTATAGGAGCCAACAGGTCCAAGGTTAATCTGGTGAAATGGGATTATATTGATGCTACCTGAATTAAGTGTGAATGTGATGAGGATCTAACCATTGAACGCATGCTCCAGTGGCCGAAAAGCACTTGATGTTGGGAAGCACTGGGTGAAATGTGTTTAAAATGGTTAATTTGTACAACTGTTAGCTGCATGTATAATTTGTGTCACTCGAGAATAATAAATTCGAATTTCGCTTTTATATTTAAAAAAAATAAACCAATTTTCAAAGTAGTGGGTTAATTAAAATTCACTTCTTTTAATAAAACGAAGATTAATTCATCAGCCCAATACAATAAAAAAAAATAATTCACAAGCAATGTTATTCGAACTAAAAATCATTTTAAAATAAATAGGATATCAAGAAGACGTTTTCAGGACTTTTCAAGTGATTTAACACAAAAAATCTAAACTGAAATCTGAGAACTTTATATACCAATGCTATCAGCAACCCACAAAATCATGACGGATCTGAAGAAGAACAAAGCTAGAAAAGGAGATCTTATAGCTTCACACCCCTGAGACTGCACCCACATAAGATAAAAATAGACATACCCATCACTTCTTGCATGTATTCTATAGATTCATAGAAAAATACGGAGGAGGGGGTGGCAGAGTTGTTTAGCATCAATTTATTCTGTGCATTCAATCCCTAACGGCAAGATGGAAGAAATAGTAGTGTACGAATCTGCAAGGCTCTATTTTCCCGATCTTATACATCCTGGGATTGCGGTCCAAGTTTGTACGTGGGACAAGTATTCCATAATTCCAATTGCTCGTGCATTATTCTATAAATTCATGAGGAAGTTTTTTCACTTGTCTGCCAGAGATTCAGAGCCCATTCACCGTATCAATTCTCTAGCACTTTATAGAGATTAATGGCAAGTGAGCAGAAATGGTTGGGTTTTCCCCTGTATATTATCGATAATATTAATCAATCCCTTGCGATACAAATACTTTACAGGACAATACGACTGCAAATAAGCAAGTACATAAACATATGCTTTAAAAATCAAATAAAAAACACTCTTATATCACAAGAGTTGCCAAAACACCAAAATTACGTGTCACACAAATGGAACAAGCAGGCATACAACATTCTCAACGGTGAACACGGATAAAAGCTCATTCAACGGAGCTATCAACACGTTCTGTGATCAGGTTTATGAAATATGCAAGCAATTCTTGTTTGCAGATCATTTCAGCAAGTTAACAGAGAGTGACAAAACAGAAGCATTACTTCCATTCTATATATCCAACAAATATAGCATCTTCATGTGCTCTCGATAAAAGAACAATCTCGAATGCGTGCGTGAGCCAATGTCGAAGACCTACTCACAGACTAAATCAGATGATATCTATTTAATTTCTGAGTTCTTTGGTGTTCTTATATTGCATGTATCTCCTTCCATTTCTGATTACATGATCAGATGCAGTATCTGTCGATTAGTGTGATCCGATTTCCTATTAGCTATTGACAAAATGAACTTACCACCTTATTTTGTCTTCTTCTTTTATGAAGCAATAACCGATTCTGGGCGTAGGCGCTCCCATGGAGGATGTACCGTTCCATAGGAGCTCTCTGTGGAAGATGAAGTAGGGAAGTTCTCCCAGTGTGTGTATATATGAGTAGGTCCTAATTGTATGTTCGGATGGTGTGTGTATAGTCTAGAGTGTTATTTGAGTTGTATGAAATGATATGTGAAGAAGGGAAAGGACCTATTCATACGAAAGACACTGAATTGGGCCACCAGGCTTAAGATCCACATCCAATTGACGACTCACCACCATACGCTCTCACTCCATACGCACTGTGGACAGGTTTGTTGTTTCACCCAGGACCTTTACGCACAATCTGGTGATTAGGAATTGTGCGCAACCTGTATTCTCCCCTGCCAGTCAAGTTCCGATGATGAAATTTCTTCCACCACCTGGACGCGAACTAGCTAACCCCGTGTCAGCGCCGGACACCATCAAGGTGCTGCAACTTCCTGCGCCAACGGCGAGGTCCTTATTTTGTCATTCATATGCAATTCTGTGACAAGGTGAACAATTAGCGGATTATCCACGCCTTGGTGCTTGAAATAGATCTGTTAGGCTGTCTGCTGGAATCGAACTTCCAGGTGTGGTGTCCCTGTGATCTGGTGGATTACGGCAGTGGGTATCTCCATTGAGAAGTGGTATGCGAAGGTCGTATGGCACGGTTCTGATAAACCTGCGAGAGTTTGAAGTGCGAGGCACCTGAGTTGTGTCAGACTACAGTAGCATATTCAAGGAGAGGCCTGGCTAGCCTGGCTAGTGATACTTATAGTCAGTTCCGATGGCAAAGCTGTTCTTGGGCTGAGGAGCGGATACAGAGGCCGCAATATCCCTATTGCCTTGTCTCTCACCCTTTCAAATGAGCCTCCGAAATTCTTTTTGTATCCAACGAAACTCCCCGTTCTTGTCCACTGAATCTCTTCACCGTCGTCTGTAATGACGTGGAATATCCACAAGGCGAAATAGTTATGAAACAGACTGACGTCTGGCCGCAGCACTCGCAGTTAAAAGGAGCTTTTACAGAAAATCTCGATACCTCACGTAATCGAATGCCCGGGTCACATTGCGATCATGAACTCATTTCGCTCAAACACTTTCAACATCCGGATCAGTTGTTGTGCCACCGAAAGTTTCTCCCAAAATCAGAATTGCTCATCAGGGACTAGCCGTTCATTAGGCAGACTCTCTCAAACAACTTCAACATTGTACCGAAGACGGTACAGAAGGATTCGCGCAACATCTTCACATTGCTCTTCAGCAAACATCGGAGGAAAGTTTATCTGTATATAACTACCACTTTCAGATACAGTAAACAAAATTATTGAAGACCTGCACCAAACGAAATCATTGGAAATTACTTTAACTTTTTAGATTCTTGGAAATTGTTACAAAGAATACATCTCCTCCCATTTACTATTGTGTTGCGTTTATTAGGAGTAACCTCTGTGAGTTAGTATTATTACTCGTGTGGTAAACTGTGAACCAGATTAACTAGCCACCTTATTTTGTCATTGTGTAATTAGAGGATTGTCCGCGAGACGGCACTTAAAGAATAATTGTTATGCAGTTTTTTTGAAGCGAAATTCCAGTCGCGCTTATATGGTGGAGTAAGGGAGGGGGCATTTCCATTCGCAGGCGGTACGTAGCCACTGTCTTCAGATAAGTTTTGTACCTAACGAAAGTATCCAGTAGATGGCTGTTATTATTCACTGGATCGCTTTGTCGAATAGTTTTAACGGCTGCAGACGAGACACTCTTTCTCTGGTGATGGTTATTGCCTGAGTATTCGACGAATTAATTCAAGGAACCATTTCGTTGCTCCCTCATCAACGTTGTAGCAACAACGATAGCGCATGATCCAGTAATTTAATTTAATTCCAATGGAGCACAGGCTCCGGGGGCAATTTCCTCACACACCCATCACCCCCTATCCTGCACCTACCTACATTGGCCCTCTACAAATTTTATCTTTAAATTCTTTCAAAGTTTTCGGTAAATTATTCATCATTTCTCTTGGTAACTCATTCCAATCCCTGACACCCTTACCTAGTAGTATATATGCAGTGTTGCCATCTTACGAAAACAAAAGTCGCTAGCGCTGGTCTCAAAACTCACTAGATTACGGGATGTTTAGAACTAAAAGATTCACTAGAAATCACTAAATAAAAGAAAATGATATAAGTTAAGTTACATAAAAATATTTTAATAATTAGTATTTTCATTAAATTCGACATCAAATGCTTCAATCGGTAGTTCTTCTTCATGATCTTGGTCTATCGTTGGAGTTGCAGAACTTGAAGATGTGGAAGGATGAGAAGAATCGTTAGTCTTAGATTTAAAGGAGTATTTAGCATCTTTACTAATGCAGCAATCACATAAGTCGGAAGTTCTTAACTGTAGCAGTTTTTTTTCACAATTTTTAACTGATTTCTTATAAAAATGCTGTTCCGAGTATTTAGGGCCATACTTTTCCTAAATTTGTTTTAATAATGTACATTTTATTGAAAATCCTTTCTACTGTGGCATTGGAGTGAGGAAATAATAAAGCGGCTATGGCTAAATCAGTTAGCTCCAGAAAGGTATTTAAACAGCATTCTTGTATTTTCGAACTTCAGCCAAGAATTCAATGACATTGTTTTTGTAGCGTTCCATTGATCATAATTAATACCATGCCATTGCTGTATGAGTTTGTGAATCTTTTCCTCATAAATCCAGTTCAGAGGTAAGATCTACTATTTTGTTGTTTTTGCCCCGACGAAGAGTATTTTCCACACTCAAAAGACAAATTTTCTCCAAAGTAATGTAGCTGGAAGGAAGTCTTTGGTGAATCTATTTCGCTTATTAGATAGTGAAAACAATACAACGTTTTCTGATTGCATTTATGAAAACGGTGGGTAATGATGTCTTTTGCACTTGAGATTCAAAAAGATATCCGAAATAGTTTATCGGATTCAAGTAGTCTTATATTTTAATGGACAAATAATCTTTGTCAGTTGTTGATGCTCAAGACATTAGTACGCTATTACGAATAGAGCGAAACAACGTCATCAAGGTGTTCAGCAAGGCAACCGGATTTGACTCTCCACTTTCAAAACTCTTCACTCCAATCTGCACATCTTTCAGGATGCACACAAATAAAGGCGATTAGTTTCTTCGGCCTACATAGAATGAAGTAAATTTGCTGTATAGCATTTATCTATATTCATTAGAAAATGCAATTTTAATTCATCCCATTGCAACAAAATTCTGGTAACTGAGTGTAACAAAGAGTGTCACAAGACTAACGTCAATATTTTCAACGGTTTTTTGCAACAATTTATGGCATCAAATATTTCTATGTAGGCCTATTCATCACAACGTTTAGGTGAATGTGAGATCCATTTATATGTTTCTCAGATGAGAAATTCTGTATTTGGTGGTAACGTTTGCTCAGAAACATGTGACAGTGCTAATTACAAAGAGTGGCAAACACATCTAACAAGAATTAAGTTGGGTAAGCCGTATTCCATTTTCAATATATTACGTACGCCACTATTTATCAGAGTCATGACAGAGACATTATCTACTCCAATTCCAAGTTCTTCAGTAAAAAAACCATGGGATTGTAAACAGTTTACCAATCCAGTAGCAGTTGCACGAGTGTCAGCGCTCTTTAGTGGTTCCAATGATAGGAATGCAGATATAACTATATTTTGCATGCAACTAAAATATCTTATGATTATGCCCAATAAATTTGATACACTAAGGTCAGTAAATTCATCTAAAAATGCACTATGCTTTTGAGAATCAATGTCATCCAAAAACATCTGTTTGAAATGAGGAGATGGAAAACTTTTAATTACCTCAGTGAATTTTGTTCTTATATTTTCATATTCATTACAGACTTCGAATCAGTAATACATTTCTTTAAAACTTTAGACATGTGGTCAGTGTGCGTTATGGATATGTGTTTTCAAATAAACATGCTCAGTGCACCGTCAACTTTAACTGAGTCCTAGTCTGACATCCCTGATAGTGCTTAATACTAGTCATGATTGTGCAGTGTTGTCAGTAACTCTGCAAGCTTGAATATCACTACAAATCACGAAATATATTTTTTAGCGATAGCATATTAAAGAGTATCGCTGTAGAAATTCAAAACTCACTAAATCTAGTGATAAAATCTTTAAGGTGGCAACATTGTCTATGTATTGTCTTAGCACTCATTCAGCATTTGTAACTTGAAGTCTCAAAGCAACGCATATGAGAACAGACTTTTTTTTTAAGGTTTCATTACTGCCTGCCAAAGAAAGGAGGCGGGCTGTTACATGGTCTCGGAAACCCTGTTCACTCGACATAACCTAAGGAGGAGTTTTGAAGGAACCATACAGACATTCCCGTGGAGTCACTTCGCAGAGCCGAAAGCAGAATGACCGGATGGGGATTAGACTTCGTCCTCCGAAATGCCAAACTTGAGTCTTGAGCATTACCACTCACTACTTTAATCGGTGAGAACAGAACTTTCTCATTTTAATTTTTCACAAGTCTCATTCTTCCCTGGTGTAGCCTAACAGAATGGTATAAAAAGGAATAAGAAGATATTAGATTTTGGCGAAATCAAACAATGATCCGATTTCAATATATATTAACCCGGTAAACATTTCTAATGCAAAAACCATTTACAGTAACTAGATTTTCACTGAGTAGTCAGTTAAAATCGTTAACTACAATGACTGCATGGTTTCAATTTAAATTGTATGCTGGAAAGTTGGTGGCGAAATATCGATTACAAGATTTTCAACATGCAACAGAGATAAAACAGTTATAAACGTGGAAAAAAACTTGCTGCTTTGTGACAGAGAACTGAATGACTTTCTTTGTACTCGACGGCAAGAGGTGGTATTTTTTTTTGCTAAGTGAATTAAGTAACACTTAATGCAATATAACATCCTTATGTTTATCACACCACTTGAAATAAGGTCGAGATGACAGGAATATCTGTAGAATCAGTAAACCCGTTTTTTACACTCTAGATAGTATATTATCAGCAAACGTTATTTAACTGATATTTATTTATTTGATTTCATTTAACCTAATTGGGATAGGGTAAACAAGCCACTGTACCAATATTCTTACAAAGTAATCAGTTTCATTTTCACTAATTTTGTTCTTAAATTCTTCCGTTGTGACAGATAGTTCTTTACCATTTCTCTTGGTACATGATTAGGCACCTTACCAAAACAATAATAATAAAATAAATAAAATAAAAATTTAAAAAATCATAATTTCTTACGCCTTTAATCAAGTCCTTATTTGCGCTCATGATCATGTCTTCCATTCGAAGTACCATTCAAATTTTTTTTACCAATATCCATCCAGGCGCCCATCGCTAGTACATGCATCATGTACGTCCAGCACTCCTTCATCCTCATTCTGTCTTCCAATGATAGACAACCCATTTCATTTAATACGTCACTTAGTGATTCTGTTCTGTGATAAAGAAGAATCCAGCTGCCTTATTATACACCGCATCTAACTTGATGGCCATAATACGGAACCAATAGTACCTTACCATCCTCAAGCAGTGTTCATAACAAGAGGTACGAAAAGATATATACACTAAATATCTTCAACAAGCAATTCTACCTTACTTCTATACCTGTATAACTAATAAGTTAGACCTTTTAGTCATTTTACTTCAATCCATGCTGACCTATCCAGATACACATATAGCCTAGATTCTCATGTAACTGTTCATAATCCTCTCCCATTTTTATATTCACCTGCAAGCAAACTGACTTGTGAATGTAAACGATCAACATAATCATTCTTTATAATAATGAATACCAGTGGATTAGCAATAGGAACAAATGAATATTTATCAAACTGTAGTACATCTGCAATAATATTATCCATACGAGAACCCTTTTGGTTTTTGAGCCTGCATAATTCCCTTAAAATATCCTCCACATTTATTTCTAACTTGCTGTGTCCGAGACTCAATCCAGATGGAACTATCAAAGAAACTAGTGCTTAAGAAAAAGGAGAAGACCTGTCTGGTTTCTTCCTCTCTCTGCATCTTCTCTTCCTCTTTCGTATGTATGTATCTTCGTTTGGGTCAACAAGGACCACATTAAGCCTTTGTTAAGCTTGAATTTTGCTGTAGATGTGTACAAATCGTGTTACAACTAATGTTAGCGCTAGAGGGAACCTACAGTTTTACCAGGAATCCGATTTACGGAACGTCCTGGCGTAGCTCATATGATCGAACACAACTCTCAAAATTCCTGCGCCTACCGGAAGCGGAGCAGCGACCAGTCACCGGTCTCGGGTTCAAATCCGGGTATGCACAGGAATTTTGAGAGTTATGTTTGATCATATGAGCTACGCCAGGACGTCCCGTGGCTCAAATTTAAGTTGTACGCAGATGTTTTAAACACGTCTCTTTCTTGCTTGTAGCACCCCTTGAAACAAAAACTAATTCTGAATGTTTTATGGTTTATAATGACCCACAGGTACACTTGCATGTAGCTTTTTGGCAAGCACACGCGTCTGGCATGTGTATGAACAGATTGTATTATTTTTGTGCATTCGGAAGCATAGAATCTGAGCAAGTGAATTATGCAGCTTATTTTTTGTTTCACAACGTGTCGTTGTCATACGAATACATTACGTAAGTTATCACAGTTTTGCTGAAGAAGTTGCTCACTCTTTGATCCGTGCACACAAATATAAAGATTCCAAAATTTTACAGTTTGGCCCCGTATCACGAATGAAGTGTTGTATTATTGACGATTAAAATAATCCTACATATTAAATGATGACTTCTGTCATTACTATATATAGTTACACTTAAGAAAATCAATAGTTTTATGGTAAAAGTACCAAACAGCAAAGGAGAGTGATCTGGAAAGGATATCTAGCTGCGTTGGTAAACATGGCACGAAGATAAATTCAAAAATTCAAAGAAGAGTCGGTTTATTTGATACACATGTTGATTACGTTGATAAGGTGGGGAAAGAATTGCTTGTTGAATACATGAAATGTAATATCTTGGCATAACATGTAATAACAAGCTCAACTGGGGGGCATACATTGGACAGATACTAAGGAAAGGTTTATAAATTCTTCACTTGTTGGAGAGCATGATGTGGGGATTTACGAAAGGAATTGGGTTAAAAAACTTTGGTCAGAATATTACTTGAAAGTGGTGGTGTAGTATGGGACCCACGTTTTGGATATCAGATACAGGAGTTGGAAGAGGTGCAAAGAAGGGCTACTAAATGTGTTTCCGGAAATTACTGAAGAACACAATCAGTAACCGATATCACAAAAACAGCTGGAATGGGATTGATTGGAAGACAGGAGGAGGATGAAGAGAGTCATGGGAGTGGACAAGGCGTCTATTGGTGAGTATACACGTAAAGATATTGGAGTAAGAATTAAAAGTAATGCATTGAAGGTAAGAATATGACCATGATCACAAGCTGGCAATCGATTTCAGGCGCAAGGGAATGCGAAGACATTCTTTCGAAGGTAGGGGGATCAGGGATTGGAATACGTTACCCAGAGAATTGATGAATTATTTACCAAAAACGGTTGAAACAATTTAAACTTGAAATTTGTAGAGAGAAAAAGTAGGTGTTTACAACCAAGGGGAAAAAATGGGTGTGTAAAGAAATTACCACCGGAGCGTGCGCTCCATGGCAATTAAATTAAAGCGCGCGTACACTGGCAAAGATTCCAACATTAATGGGTACTTTTTTGAACCACGCTACTGATCTCATCCAATATGTTAACTAATGACATAAACTATCACAATGTGAAGTCTGATTGATATGCGTTCGTTAGTATTTCATAGATGCGTGCACACATAGACAAAAAATTACAAATTTATGGTTTTGGGTCAAACTCTGATACTAGCGCCAGAATCAAACAAATCCTGTACGCTACCGGTAAAATTAGCTATTACTATGTGTGGTTTAGCTTAAACCCATTCATAAATTTTTTGCGTTTTGTGCCATCACTGAGACAAAAATTTCATAATTATGGTTTGTAACTATTTTGGCTGCTGAATCAACGTGAAATATTTTTCTAATCTGGATGAAAAGTATCCTATGATATAACCAGTGACACAAGCTATCATAACGGGGAATTTGGTTAAAATTTATTAATTAAGTTTTATATGTTCAAAACTTACGATTTTGGCTTTCCTATCATCGGGAAGTACATTATGAATCTGGAAAAAAAACTATTATATATCTTTAACAATAACATAAGCTATCCACGTAAAGCTTCGTTAAAATCTGTCCATTACTTTTTGCATGATGAGAAAATATACAGTCTATGTAAAGTTTTTCGCTCTCTCTGTGATCACCTCTAAGACAAGCTTTGTTCCTCTCGCAGCCAAATTATGAATGACCCTTTTATGAATCATATACAAACAATCCGGTAATTTATGATAATTACCTTCTATTGAATCCCATTGTGCAAACATTATGGTTTGAGTTTCTTAGTTTCATTTCTATTTGCTGTTAACATTGTATGCGAAATCATCTAGTTGCATTCTGAATTATTACATCAGTTAATAATTTTGAAGTGTATGATTTCAAATTGGTATGAAAGATTTCACATTTTTCATGCTGTATCTAATTATTTTATTTAATTTTCTGGAATTGATTGTATAGGATTTTGTATAGAATAATGGATCTTTCACATCGATCACCAGTCTTTTTTTTTTAACTTTTTGTGTTAAATATTGGCTCCGCCATTTGCTAAGTTAGTTGCTTAGATATTTCTATTCTTTTACAGTAAACAGATTTATGTTTGAACTCCACATTTGTATGCCATGACCGCACATCTTCCGGTAATTATATTACTTTGTTGTGAAAATTTTAAACTGTAAACTGACAACTTTCCACATCCCACAGAACTAATCTCTTATATTGGGATCAATGGAAAATAAATGTATTGTATTGTATTTAATTAACAGCAATATCTTTTTCAGCATTTAGTAGTTTTTCAGCATGTAGTCGTTTCTACTAGTCTTCTTTCGTTTCAGTTATGTGGCTAAAATATAGGTCCTAAAATCTTCATTAATAATTTTGATTCTTCCTTTAAGCATCCATAAATTTAATTATTTTCAATGTTATTCAATATTTCTTTAGACATTTTGTAGTTAGGATGTCTTTACCTTTAATATACATGTAGCTTTTAACAAGTTTTCTTGTCTATTGAACATCCTTCATTGCTCTTGTTTATGTTAGTTAGCCACAACAAGAAGCGCATTGCGCAGCGAATCAAAAACGCTAGTCACTTGGCGACCAGCAATGCCATATAGCAATTTGATTTGACTAGCGCTAAAAGTCTTATGTAAGAACTTTTCATTTGATTTCAGCTTATTTGGCATCTTTGATATGGATTAATTTTTTTGGTGTTTTAGTATGAAGCCAATCTCCAGTCCGAAATTAACAGAGTGAAATTTAGTTGTCTAATCTTTATTCAGGCGTGAAATATTCTAGTTTTATGTTTTCCTTTTACTTACTAATAGTTTTTAGTTTTCTTTATGATTGTTGCACATAGTTCAAAAGCTTCTGGTTCTTCTAATAATCTATTTTCAACCTCAGTTCGTAGTCTAAAAACAAAATACCCCATAATACCATCCCATTGCTTCCTGATCGTTACTAGTTTCCCTTGTTCGTTATATATTCTTCATCTTTTTCCTTTACTCAATAGTGTGCACATACGCTGCCTCATATATGATTAGTCTAGAATAATTTCCAGTTTTATCAATGTACGTGTATGAATTAATACAGTGTTCAAAAATGTAAACTGTCACAATTTTTCCAGGCACTATTCATTCATCCAGTAACACAGTGGGGATTTCATTTCTTTCGTAGCCAAAAAACATTAACACTATCGATTGTTTCTCACAGTGCCAACCACAGCTAAAATAGATCAGTTCATTTCTTAATTTGGAATTGCTAATCTTCTTTCATCATTTAGTCTTCCTACATTCCAACGTTTAAGCCATGAAAGATGCCGTTTTAGATGGTTTACTACTGCTCCGTCGTAGTTAAATTCTCAGCTTTATCAAACCTTGAACTTGCATTTTAATTTAGAGTAGGGCAATTTTGTGGGAATTAATTTCCATCGCATTATGGTGTGACATCGTCTAACAATCCGCACATTGATGATTCTAATCAATTCCACTTATGTTGTGTTTCTGACTGCAAGAAACAACTGATCAACTACCTCATATTAAGACGAGTTTTAGATGCAGTAATTACTATATTTTATTTCCGAGGTTTCTTGCCCCTCATATATAGGACATTGTTACTTTAAACAGGGCGTGAATGGACTGTAACGACAAGTATCCAATTGTTTGATATGACTCAGAAAAATTTACAACCAATATGAAGTGAGTTTTTACGTGTAGAAAGTACAAAAGTTAAATGAAAAGTTTCTATGTTTTTTAATTATTTTTTTTTAAAACGAAGAAACTAAAACTAAGAGTTTTGGTTTATGCTTTTGGAATGCAGAGGAACTGGAGAGACTGCAATATATTCTTCCAGTCAAATGATAACCTCTTTTCCACTTGACCTTACATACTTATACGAAGGGGCTCTAGTCACAAAGCAATTCCCGTATGAAGAGCAAACCTTCGTTTGATCTACGAAATGCAACAGATCCATGAAGGGTGAATCAGAATTGATTAAAGGCATGAATGGGACTATAAAAATGGGGTAACCACAAAATTAAAGAGCTAAAAAGTTATCCTGATGCTATGAAATTTTCTCGAATGTCATGGTTAATGCTGGATTCTCCCTGTGGTAAAATAGTCCCTCAGTGAGGCGTAGAGATGTCAATACTCAGGGTGGTGTCGTCAGAAAAGACAGAAAGAGGATATGAATAGGAGCATCTAACGCTGGGTGGCTGAATTAGTTAGGTATGATAAATAATTTACAGAGGAAGTAGTTGCAAGTTATTGCAGTTACTAAGATTAAATTAAAAAACTCGCAGGATTTATGGTCTTGGTATTCGTTAAAAAGCACAAAATTTATGAAAGGGGTTACTACTGTGGTGCTTTAGAAATGAAAATTTTGTGGTAATGATGGTTGAGGAAAGAATTTTGCGAATTGCTGTTCCAGAAAAAAATAGAAAGAATCCTTTTTGAAATTTTATCTTATACAGTACTGAAGATTCAAAATTTCTAATGACTAACGTGCTACTTGGTAATGAATTCATGAAAAACAGCTAACTTGAAATGAGGTCAAAATCTTCTTGGTGACCAGTAACGTCAACAAAAAATATAAATATCAGAAACAGGAGTTACTATTGAACTACTATAAAGAAAACAGTACCTTTGGCTAGATGCTGATTTCGGATCATTAGACCTTAGGCGGGTGTTTTGTTGTGGAATATCCCTGTAACAGTAGAAAAGAACAGCTAAGCAGCGCTGTTAGTACAAGTAATTTATTTAGTTAAAAGAATAGATAATTGATAACAGGTTGCATCTGATATACACGTATTACAAATGGGTGATACTTCCTCAAAATACGTCCGTAGTGAATGCATTGCATTTACACAGTATTCAGATATTAGCATTGTTAAGCCAAACCAAAATGAATCTCGGTTTTGCAACATTTAGTTTTAATTTATTATCATCACACACCTGCATTAAATTTTACTTTAAAAATATGTAAATGACAGCACAAACGTATTTCGTCATCTTTAGATTTGTCTTGCAGTATAATTCTGAGAGCGCCTAAATGTATTAGATCAATCTGCTCGTTCCTCTATATCGTGCCTCATGCTATTGTTTGGAGTTCGGTCTAACTCCTCGTTTCTGTATTGAACTTACAAATCCACAGAGTCCAGCAATAATTCTGTTTAACTCGAATAATTTTACAACTGTATGCCAGTCATATCGCTGTTGCAATTCTCTAGCTATTCAAGGCGGCGTCATAGGTTCCACTGATCTCTTACTTGTGGTTCCAATAAGAGTCGAGCAGAATTGTGCGACTGCTGCTTATTCACACAGAGGCGCATCCGCCGCTACTGAGAAATCATTTCAATGTATGGCATGTGCAGTTGTCACAGAAAGAGTAGGTCTAATACTCAGTTTGTGGTTTAGTAGTGTTTCGTGTTTTATTTTACAGACAGTGTATCGGAGGTGTTGTACTCTTTATTCTCACATTTAAGTGTTGTTTTCGTTCCAAGTGTGTATTCCCAATGTTCAAGGGTAAATAATAATAATAAAAATTAGTCACTTGTCTATCACTCTCCAGTTCTTTAAAGTAAGAACTGAGTGTAGATTCGGTAATTTATAACTTATCACCAATATATTAATCGAAAATATTTACTACTAAAAAAAAATACCCATACATTTTATTTATTTTTGGTGGGTTAAAAATTCATAAGTAAAATAAAAGAAGAAACGGTTTAGTTTGAATTTCTATGCAAAAAAATCTGCAATTATTTAAAATTTGTCATACTGCTGAGAGAATCTTATACATTTTCATCTACCAGACGGTATTACATGCTGGATTCACGGAAAAAATCCAAATAAAAGTTTTGTTTCCCCCAGTAATTTGTCTCGAGAAAGGATATATCACATCAGCATTATCTGTTGAAAAAATGATCGCCTGTTCTATCAACAATTAGGTCTGACCAAGAGTTTCTAAGTAAAACTTAGGATTTCGAGAGACTAAAACCAAAATATTTGATAGCCTTTAAACATTGCACAGTTTCATTTAATTTCAAGACGCTGGGTTCTAGTTCTAACTTCACGATACTCGTAGTAAATGTATAAAGTCCGTTATAATCATAGTCTCCACAGTTTGTAAGACATTGTCAATCCCAGGTGCTCTCCTTAATAATTTAGATTTGTTGGCATAGTTCTTTCGCTGTGAGTGGTGGTGAAGAATAAGGATTGTCTGGACACAGGTACTATAGGAGAGTAAATCTTGGTTTTATATCACAACGGTGAAATCCTGTTTATTACGGGGAATGCGCAAATCCCCAGTATCGTGAATGATTTCGTTAGCTGAAACACATGTCTTCCGTTTTACCTTACAGTTTACGGATCTGGTACCATACTTTTCTTCTCGAATAACTAATAATAGTCCTCTGTTGGTTCAAGGCAAAATTTCAGCAGTATCATCGTATTTACCGAATATAATATATTTTTGACTCCTTTAGCACCAACTACCTCTCATCCCGGTTCATATTTAAGTGGCATACATTTATTGGCCAATGCCTTAACAGTCCTCAGGAAGCGGTTGTATTATTTTGGTTTTGATGGAATTAAAGACACTTTTTTTCAGTTGTTCTCAAGAAGCCTTATGAGCTGGTATTCGTAAGCTTCACAGCGAAGATCCAGTTGCAAGCAAATCAGACCTGTGATGGAAAGATCATTCTGTAATTAGTATTTGAGTGATAAGTTGCGACAATTGTGAGATTATCATTTTGCTATCAGGTAGCTGATCCAAATGGGTTTACATGAAAAACAAGACAAGCTGTCTTATTTCCAATCTAATAAACAAGTCAACAATATTCCCACGGCAGTTGAAAATTACCAACGAGTATTGATGGATGGTTAGAAACTTTTTGCATGATGAGAAAATGTTTAGCTCCAGTAGCAGATTAGTCAGCATATTGAGACATTTGGCCGCTTTTAGAAATTACCTCAGTGGTTTCCTCCATATGTATGGTTGTCATCAATCTATCTGTCTATATCTATAAAAGGAAAACCGGATTAATTTTCGCCAGAAAAATCAGAAACTACTGAGGTTTTCACCGTTTTAAAGCTTAGAATGTCAACTGAGTTGTTTGGTATGTCTTATGTTTCAACGTTATATAACACCGGAGCATTAAATGAAATTCTGAACGTATGGTGACAAATACCAATGATGGAACGCCTAGATGTTCCATACGGCACCATAAACACACAACTACAATATCTCTAACCACAGCCTTTAAAGAAATCAATAAAAACAGTTTACAATTATGACTATTTTTTACACTAAACAAAACTTCAAATTTTCTTTCTTTTAATTCCGGATGTTCAGATTTTAAACGACATAGATGACCGTATAGAATGCGATAAACTAAGATAGTAACGAGAAAACAACAGAGATATTCTTTGATCACAATCTCTGTCAGCACAACTACAATGTCTCTGACTACCATCACAATAAAATGGCACCACAGCATAATGAGAAAATAATTAGCTTGAGTGGCAGATAAGTCAGCATAATGAGACATTTTTAATGTCTGATACTGTGAAAACTCGGTCAAAATCTATTCAGCAGTTTACAGGTAATGCTAGATTATTTGTAAAATAAATGCGTCGTAACGTCTTAAGACATACGTTAAATTTAAACGTTGACCAAAAGCTTTCAAATTCTGAAAATTCCTTCAAAATCTGTATTTTCAGCATGATGCCGCAATAAACAGAGACATTCCAGAATGCGCGTAAAGTCTATGTTTCGATTTTCTAGCAGCAGATGTAATTACATTGAAACGTAACTTGGACTAAAATGAAAAATGACCATATGAAAGCATCCAAACCACCGCTTTCTAAGAACTGTGCTGCTAAATCACAGTTTAGTTTAGTACCGGAAATGGCCGGTACGAAATCATTGAAGCTTTGTACGCATGTAGGGGCCTATATTTTCGGACGAAAAAAATAGTGTACTGGTAAGTCAGCTTCAACCCACTCCTTTTTTGGTAGGGTGTTGGTGAATGTAGATTTGCTTTAATTCCTGAAATGGATGGCGAAAATTGTATGAAACTTGGTACACATTTCTCATTGCGTGAATAAAAATATTGATTGGGTAAATCAATGCACCATCTAGACCGGGCAGAGCCGGGAACTGTACTAGTTTCTAACATTTACTTAATAAAGTAATAACAATGGAAGTAACAACGCTGCAAAGTATCACGCAAATGGTATGCAAGACTCTTTTTTTAAGGCTGCGGATCCTAAACCAGAAATACCATCGTGTAAATTAGAATTAAAAATTTCTAGCCTAATTCAAACACATGAAATAAGGTTTGTCAAAAGTGTAGAACAAGGGCACTCGAATATGCAAGGCGAAAACAGGATTTGATCCTAGAAGCTAATGGTCCCCAGTGAAACATGACCGAGTCACTGGAATTCTCTTATTTGTCAAGAATACGCATTTGCTTTTGATATTCACCCTTAACTATTTAGTATGATTATACGTTGTTCCGATAACGTAATAGCAATGAATTCTGTCTCGCTTGCTAAGGTCATCGTCGGATAAAATATGAGTTTCTTGTTGGAAATCAGCAGTTGTCTAGATTTTTTTCTCTATTAAACAATTGACAAATTAGTTTTCTTATATTCAGTGGTCTCCTGGCCAAGAAAAGAGCTGTTTTGTTACTACGTCACTTTAGTATATTTTCTTATTTGTAGTCAGCCCGGTGGCTAGTGGCTTTAGTTCATTTAACGTTATTCAGGATATACTGCAGTATTCTATCACAGAGTTAGTCTATGTACTTTACAATGTAGTCTATGTATTTTACAATATAAATTAATCAGACAGCAAGGTCGTCATGTATTATGTGTTTATCGCACCAGAAATTGATATTTTACGTATAGCCTGATACAACAAACAGTCTTACAGAATATATTCCATATGTGATTATATCATGGCGATATATCGCATATGTTTTACGGAAACAAAGCTAATCGGATGTTGTTAACTTTTCTTAATCTCTATTATTTACAATATCGTATATGATTAGATTAATACCATTGTCTTCTTTCCCAGTCAATAATAGCCGGTTAATGAAAATATTGATTCAATGGATATGTGTGATATTTTATTTTCATAACTATCCCTTGCTTGTCTTTACGATTCAAACCAATAAATTGGAATACAGTTACGTGCACTCTTCCATTGCGATGATGCATACTGATAAGATACATCTACAAAAAGTTTCGTAATTTTCAAGAATCCACTGAGGTGCATACAGATCCTAAGAAGTCTGAATAATAATTCGCTTCCGTTATGTATGTGTCCCACCCCTCATAATTTATCTGAATTTGTATTGAGAGGATCACATTCTTGATACTCCTATCGGAAGTTTTTCCTAAACACCTAGGCCTACTGACTCACAATTCTTAGTTGTACATAATTTTCAGTTTGGTGTGCTACTGATGCTACGCACATTTCCAATAACTGCATGAATATGTGGGCCTATACTTCATTATTGACCATGATAACAAACATCTTTATAATTTACAATTTCTGTTATCTTCTTTAAATATTACAGTCTCCGTCCTTCTCCTTGGTGATTCTCTTTGACTTTAATTAATGGACTAAACAACGTCGCAAAAAAAGAGAATATTTCCGAACTCTACACGAAAACTGATGTTTTACACCATTCTGTAATCTTATAGTTTAGATGTTTTACTATATCTAGGCTTGCAGTTATCTGTTCAATAACTAAACTTTAAAGAATTGCGAGTATTGGTGTTACATATGATTCTGTAAGTTGTCCATTTTACGACAAGGTTCGTATTGCTTGTGAACGTTTTCTTGCCTTGGCACCTGTTGTACTTTCACATGTGTTAATATCATGTTTTCAGTTCTACTAACTAATTGCGTGCTACTTTTCCAATAATGTTTTAGTAATTTTGTCATGTCAGCCGCAATTGAAGAATCCTGTTTTCTTAACTACAAATTCTTATCTCAATGACGTTCAGTTATTTGCGTTTAATAATGTAAAAGTATAATATCTTCAGCAAAATGCTACATACTGATTAAATACTTTGAATGTTGTCTAAATAGCAAAAAGATCTTCTCAAATTCGCTTCCTCTACAGCCTAGACAGAACCTGTTTGCTCAGTCAAAAGCGCTTGTGCTGAAAACTGTTTTACTAACTAACGTGTTGTTGACGTTTAATGATAGGTTTTATTCTTCTTTTTTTGCTTTTATGTCTCGTCAACGTCGAGGTTATTAGAGGCGGCAAAGAACTGAGGGCATGAATGGTAATGAATTGGGTCATGACCATATGAAGGAACCATCCCACCTGGAGTGATTTTGGGGAAACTATGGAAAACCAAAACTGGATTGCCACCCGAATGTGAGGTCAGAACGTCACTACTCACCCAGCGTTCTCGGTAATAGAAGAAGATTTCCATTAGAAGGCTTAGAAATGTTGTCGTCTTCTGGAATAATACTTCATTTCAAATTTAGATGAATATATTTTAGACATTTGATTCTTATACAAATATAATTTAGTTTTAGAAGTTAACTAAGTTATTTTTTTCAAATATGTAAAGCGATTTATATTCATTCGCACTTTAAGATTTATTTATGATGAACGCTGTCTAAATCTGTCCTATTTAAAGGATTTTAGTTCTAAATACGCTGATAAGCAGTCCGCGACACATGTTGAATAAGTTTCTTGTATATTGCTGTTCGAAATAGTAGCTTTTGAAGTATTTATTTTATTTTCATATAGATTAATTCTAGAGTAAGCATTTAAACAACTAAATCATGTCACTCAAAGTTCTTTTCTAATTTGGCACAGAAAGAATTAATTTTTCAACCGTAACATATTTAGTAGCTTGTATAGGCAGTCTTGAAATTGAGCGTAGTGTCCTAAGGCAAGTCTTGACAATTCATAATTTCTCTAAGCCTTCTCCAAATTATTTTCCGCCGATCTCTCCATTCCACCAACAACCATTTGGAAACTTCAAAATCCTCTCTGTCCTTTTCGATTTAGAGTACATCCCAAAACATCATCATTAATGCTTATCAAATGATTAAACAATTTTTCTTCCTATTTCTAGTAGTCTTCACCATATTTCTCCTCTTAAAAAATCTCCTCAGAACCTTCTCATTATTTGCTCATTCCGTCCAAATGATATTTTCAATCTCCCTCTAGAACTATATCTCAAAAGCATTTAGTCTCCTTTTATCCTCTTTCCAAGTCTCTGCATCCTATACCAACACGTTCCACACGAAAATTATAATCACTCTTATCCTTAACACTTTCTCCAGATTTGTTTCTTGTTGGAAGTTTCTTTAGGCAATGCAGTTCTATATATCTTTTTCCGCCAAATATTCATACCTTTGTTCACTAAGAAATTTGTTAATTTCATCAGTATCCGGAAGTTGGTACGTTATTCTAAAATCTAACTTTGCAGGTAAATGTACCATAAACTGAAGTGTTTAGATTCTTACATAAACTCACCGATCGAATATCTTCACACCACTTGACGGAAAACACAAATAATTATTTATACGGCTGTTAATATAAAAGACAGTTGAGAACATCACGTATGAGAAATTCTGGCTGAGATTATTTTGTAAAGGCTCGCTTCCTAAAATAAAACATTCACTGAACCTTTTGCATCACTTGGCTACTCATAATAAAGATAATCATCTTGTTCTCCAATAAATGAGTGCGTGAAATTTGAAGAAAACTGTTACAAATTTCTACCCAAAAGTTACAATGTTCATGTTGTAACTGAAGATGACAGGAGACATCGCATGGCAGTTGGTGATAAATACTCGAACATTATTGATTGGGTGCAACGAACCCCGACTATCGGTATACCGTGGTACGTGATTGAATAGTGGTGAGAGAAGATTAGCGGAACTGTCCATCAGAGATCAGCGTGCTGACCAGTGAGTGGAGAGAGGAATTTTTAAATAGATTCGTTTCAGTGTAGTGTCACCCAAAAGATGAAGATGCTCACCGAGTGTGAAGAGTAATATACTATACACACCTACTGTTGCAATTGTTAAGAGCATCAGATGACTCGAAAGCGGCAATTTGCGATGTCAGGGGGTTATGTTGGTTTGCCGTAATGGCGCTTATGGTTCCAACAGACAAGCGTGATCTTTGGCGAACCCATGTCTCAGTAGATTCTAATTATTTTCTATCGAGGCCACTCGGCAAATGATGTCACAGGAGGCTGACGCGACAGCAAACCATCTGGCCAAATACTCTAAAATTAAAACTAGATTCAGTGGAAATCCCAATATATAAATGTTTAATATATGTTTTTTTATTTAAATTAAGGTAGATTAATTCATAGATGAAAGCAAATGTTTTCATGTATAGCTCGACTAACGCTCCATTTGTCACAATGGTATTTTAAATCAATTGGATTGCTTAGAAAGTAATTGCTTTTATTTTACAATCTGTAACTTATTTCCATTTTGTACTAACAGAATCTTAGGAGACAGCAACAATTTTTTACCAAATTTAATTGCTAAACGTAATGGTGTGTTATTTTAGTTAAAGGTATTTTCCTTAAAAACCAAAGTTTTGTGAGCTGCTACGCAGTTGTCAAAGACACTACAAGCAGAAAGAGCATTGAGAAAAATCGCTAAGCCTCTGTTGTAGTTAAGCATTTAGAAAGTGGAAACATTTCTTTAAAGTCCACTACTGAAAATCGAACATAATGGTTTTTATAGACTTATCTCAATCATTTGTGGAAACATCAGTGCTCATTCTGATTATGCACAGACAAAACAGTTTAATTAAAATAGTTCTTAATTTCTTTCAGTTTCTTCATTACATCTAAGCAAACCATAAAATTTTCGCAACTTTATGTTGTAATGAGAACCGATTGCAAATGGAAGCAACTGAAATAAAATCTCATAAAACTATAAAACATGATAAAACCATATTTTGAAAAAAATACTAGCTTATTCATAATTCCCTTTCGTTTCTAAAGGTTTCGTAATAATGTATTCGGTTTACCTACTAGATTGAGAAAATGGTATTTAACTGCGCCACTATCAAAAAATGATATTTTTTCACTATTTTATCAGGGTAGTTTCTTCAATGACCAACTTAAGGTAGCATTAATGAACGTAAAAGAACATATTTTCCATCTGTCTGATTCATAGCCTGTAACAGCTGCAATTTTACATTAATTAAGGATGGAGAAAGAGTAATTATTTTTTGAAGTAACGCAACTTACATTGATAACCATTCATGCTTAACATATTTCTATTAAAAACACGAATACTGAAATCGTTATGTGGTGGGTAAGTTTATATTAGTTACAGAATCACGTTCGCTCAAAATAGGACCATTCGATAAAGTTACCGGTGGAAATTAATTCCAAGTTGAACATTGTGTCTTTAATTTTTGCAGATTTTAGAGCTCTATATAAGGTTACATGACACACGTTTCTGCAGAAGGATACTTAACACCATAAGCACTCAACATCTAAAACAGAAAATTAGTTAGGCAGGCCATGAAGATAGTTAGGGAAATAAAGGGCTGGGTACAGCAGATTCATGAAGGATTACCGCCTGGAATGTCGGAGGTCTCATCATGAAAAAGATAGAATTGGAAAATAAGTTCAGAGAGAAATATTTCGACCTGAAAGTAGTCAACGAGACTAATAAAAAATTGACAGGAACTAAGGACTGGAATTCACCGCAGAAATAGGAATTCTGCAGGAATGGGAATACTTATTGACCAAAAATGAACGTCAGTTCACGTAACTTATAAGTATTTAAATCCCAAGAGGATACCACACATTAATATTCACCGCAAATGGAATAGACAATGATACATAAGAATTTTACCATACCCTACAGATGGAGACTGATGGTACTAACAAGTCAGACTATCTCATTTTAACAGGAGATCATAATATCAGGGTAAGAGATTAGGAAATTTAAAATCTGGTGGGACGCTTAGGAGAATATTGACTTCGCAAAAATGGTGTTAAATTGAGAGATTCTGCAGGTATAATAATTTAAGAATTATAGTCACTTTCTCCCGTAAAAATTTGATTCATAAATATACACAAATTAACAGGAGAACTGAGATCTTTAATCAATTGTGCAGGACACAATGGTTTTGGGAGGGTGTGACATATCTACAAATCACTTTCTATTAGTATTGACAAAAAAATAAGAAAAGTGACGCAAATAGAAAGAAGTTGAATATTCTGAAAAGTTTAAACTTTTGCTGTTGCTGGAAGATAGCATTATAAATTTTACGAAAGGGAACTGAGAAAATGTTAGCTTGAAAAACCAACAGAAGAAACTGTAGATGCAGCATGGCATAACGTAAAAAAATGTGTTACAATAATAGCTGCAGAAGAGTATGCAGAAATAGGAAGGGTCTTAATATATAGAATGAAGAAATAAAAGAAGTAGTGAAATAAAAACATATATACAGAATGGTGCAGAGGAAAGAGAATATTATAAATATTAAAGAAATTAAACAAGATTCATGATATGGAAGGCACTTAGAAAAATCTGGAATGAATTTCTCAGTTAGATAGAAAATGGTTTTTATGGGCCCATGGACTTTTCCTTTAAAATATTAAGGAGCTTGAACAGAGATAATACACGTATCAACATAATAGAACTACAAGAATGGTCAAAAAGTTAGATAAGCCCCTTGTTTTTGTTACAAAGCGATCGGCTGTTCCATCTAATAATCATGTTCTTGCTTGAAGGTAAAATACCTGAACAGTGGCGAATAGCAGCTAAAATTTCTATTTTCAAGTAAGGAGACAGAGCAGGAATTAATATTAGGTTGGTGCATAAGTTTGCAGTGATTTTTCATAAGTTTGTTAAACGTGCGAAATACCTATAAGAAACAAGTTAATCATCAACATTTTAGGTATTCTCCTTCACAATCTATAACAGTTTGACAATGCTGAAGTAGTTTCGTGATTCCAAGGCATCAGAATCCCATGGTTTTGAGCTATGTTCGGAGTGTATTCTCGTCCGTAAATGAAGTATTTCGAGGATTGTTCGGTAAAAAGCGGAAATAGTAAAAATCTTAGAGTGCAAGATCAGGTTAATAAAGTCGGTGCAGAATGATTACCCAATAAAACTACTGAATAATGATTTTGTGAAGTTGGCAGTAGCTTCGCTTCACGCTGTCGTATTGCTGGTTTTCTTTTTAGGATTGCGTCTGCAAGATGTCTGAGTGGATGGTAATAAATGATGGCAGTGATGGCTACACATCGAAAAAGCAATTCGAAGTGATACAGCACATCGTTCCTGCTCCGCTATATCCATGACATTATCTTTTGTGGATGATCGTTTGGATTTCTACGGGGAGTAAATTTGTCGTTCTTTCCCTTCTCCTGTGTTAGCATAAAGACACAATTTCTGGTCACCATTAACGATACTGAATAAGAATGTTCAATGTTGTTCACGGGTCAGTCGATGACGAGCAAATGAGAGATTCACATATGACCACACGATGATTTTTGTGATACCCATGCACCCGTTTTTTAAAACCTAGCCCATCGAATGCAATTGTTTTACGGTGGTTGCATTGTCACAGTTTCATCACATTTGCCAGTTCTCGAGTACCCTGATGTCCCCACACACGGCGTAAATGCTTCCGGTCACCTCCATTCCTTTTACTCGTCTGTTGGAACTCAAAGAGAACAATACGTCGAAAATGTGTGACTTTCTACACTTTATACTACATTTACTAGCGCCCACGGCTGCACTCAGTATCTGCAGCAATGAATAATCCAATATGTAAAATCAAGCACAATGACTAAACTTCAAAACAAAATGATAATTCATAAATAAACCCATAGCAACCAGAGTATCAACACTAGAAACCAAAATGCTACGAACTTATGAACCACTTAATATTTTGAATGCAGAGTATAAGTTTTATGCCAGGACAATTAATAATAGACTGCGATCAATATCAAACCAAATTACCAGAATTGTATAAATAGAAAACATTACATCCTTGGAGAATCCTTTTGACAAACTCGATACAAAATTGCTGCATAAAATCCTTCAAGATAATGGATATCCGAATCATATTATAAAATCAGTGAATAGAAATATAATAAGTATATAGTAATATAACACATAGTATTCCTCGAAAAAAGAAACCAACAACAAATAGTAACATTCAATCAAGGTGTGAGTCAGGGGTGTAGTCTTACAACAATGCTTTTCATCAAATATTTGAAGAATGCCATCAGTATGTGGCAGAATGAATATACAACTACCTAGGACAAGGTGCATCCCTAAATATACTTTGGTTTGCTCACTAGCTGCTGGTAATTGAGAATAATCTAAATGGATTACACAGGTCCATCCAAAAATGGCAAATAAGTTCAGATCACTACAACCTGAAGATATCCACGAACAAAAAGAAAAAGATGTCATACGTCACAATTTTTTGGGGAAACTGTTCACACAGTAACAAAGTTTTCATTGCACATAAAAGAGCTATTAGGATGTTGCGTAGGGTAAAATCAACAACTTCTTGCAGACAACTCTTTAAAAAGCTCAATATTCTTGTAATTATTTCTCAGTATATATATTCTCTCATGTGTTTTGAGATAGACCATTTCAACCTGCTTATGTCTAAGATTCACAATTTCAATACAAGAAACAGAAATAACTTGAACAAAACACAAACATCACAATCCATAGTAAAAAGAGGAGTTAATCATTCTGGGGCATACCTGTTTAATAAAGTACAGTAAAATGTAAAACAGTTTGGAGATAATAAAGATGTATTTAAATAAAAACAGAAATATTATCTTACTGTATTAGCTACTCCTTCTAGTCCATTAAAGAATTTTAACAAAATAATTAATTATATCCAATGTGACTTTGTCAAAAACTCAGTTGTAAAAAGCAATGTTTATTTATTTTTTTGTATTTGTAACATATAATTTTTTCGCAATGATTATTATTCATAGTGTATCTTTGTATATTAACCACGACATGTTTTACATCCAATGGTCGTTCCTCAGCAGGGATCCATGGGACAAGATTGATAAATAAATGAATAAATGCATAAATGCCTATTTGTGGTCGAGACCATGTAAATCACCAATAACTAGCATGGTTGTGATATCACATACAGTGTAAATAAAGATATTAATAACAAAGTGAACAAGTATCAGATGATGTGTGGAGCGATATGTGGAACAGTAGGAAAAAGGACACACACAGACACAAAGTTTCAATTTTGTAAAGTGATGGATGTTCCCATGCTGCCCTATGGAAGTGAATCATGGAATATTTTTGGTATAGTTATTTAGTTTCTGAGGTCATTCAGTTACAACTTTACTTCCTAAAAGATTTAAGAACAGTTTACATCTTCTACAGAATCTTATTTCCTAAAAACGTTATTTAAACTATTTGTTACATTATATCTTTACTATATCTTTGGTTTATATTTATTTACTCCTAATACTTCTCTCAGTAGTTTTTCATGTCATTCAAAATTGTTTCAGTATAATCGCTTTCACGTGATAATAGAATAATATCATGAGCATGTCCCACTATGCCTCCTGTTTCTCCTTGAAAACGCATACCATATACAATTATTTTTCCACAACCTTCATTTACAGACAAGTTAAATATTTACTGAGAACAGATTACATCCTTGCGTCAAACTTTCTTTAACTGACGCTTGTCTCTTGAGCGTTGCTATTTTTATTTCTGTATAGATTATAATCTAAACCATAATTATAGATACTCTTATATCTCGATATTTTGTATCTTCCTTTCTTAAACGAAATCAGATCTCTAACGAACATTATTTCAACTTCGCTTTTGTTCTGATTGATATTATCCTATTTAGTGGTTTCGAGTCATGTGCTATCAGACTGTACGATAGTGACTTCTGTTTTAGAACTTCTCCTTGTTCGTAATGCTTTGGTTATTTCTAGAGATTTATAGTAGTTTTGCATAAATTTAATCGGTTTTTATTAGCTTATCCGAATTTGAAATTTTCAAAGCTCTATTTATTTAAAATATTTCTTGGATCTGTATTACTATGTGCAAATTCAGTTTCATCCGAGGTTTTTTTGTGTACTATTTGGTCTGATTTCTTTCATGGCTTTCCAGTATTGAAATCTACATTTCGATTGTTATCATATTTTTGTCAGGATCTGTATCAAAATCTGGGTATGCTTTATGTTCTAGAAACTTTGTTTATACATTGGAAAATTTAACTGGAATTTTGCTGCTTGGCATAACCGTTTTCATTATATATTTGTCTCGTATGATTCTTAAGTAACTTATGTATTACTTTTTTTTTCAAGTTTTCTCCTACATTTTCTTTTGTTACACACTTATTACTTACAACATTTACTTCTTTTCCTACTAACCCTTCTGTAGCCCATGATTATTATATCGTCCCATTCTTTATCATAGTGCATTATATAACCATGCGAAAAACTTAATGTCTTTGCAATAATAATAATGTTTCCTTACAGAATTATAGAGTAGAAGTTTGAGGGTTAATCTAGCAGTTGGCGCCCTTGATCACAATACTAGGACTAAAATTAACTATTTCCCTTAAAACTTTCATTCCAACATAAAAATGTGTTTTTCTAATTTATGGCTAGGTAGTAAAATTATTCAATCGAAAGAAAGAGATATGGAATACAATATTACAATAATAAGTACCAGTAGTCCAAACAGAATAAAGTGAAAATAATATACGTAAATTTAAATTTTACTGATCTCTAAGATGGTAGAGTCGAGATTTTCTTCCTGTATTGCTGCAAGTCCTCCAGGCAGTAACAGCAGACTTACAAACTTTTACTCCTGTACTGAGATAGATTGAATCCGCATCAAAATCCTTCCAGCAGTTTTTGTATGAATCACGTTCAACAAAAAAATGAAAGCTTACTTCCGATACTATAATACGTCAGCTCTACACATAGTCAAACATATCCTATTTCATTTATATGATCATAGCCTACCGAAATTCCATACATTTCTTTTGGCACATATCAGCGCCAACGAAGCTTAAATTGTTTTCTCACAGTCGAACTATTTACATTGTAGTAAATAATCTCAAGTAGCGCCGTAGTGTTTTCAAGTATTGTAGCTTCATTAATTGAAATTTTATTCAAATTTTAGTTTATTCCTCTCGGGCGCGGTGCAATGTTTTCAACTATTCTACCTTCATTTATTGCAAATTTTATTTTGTTCCATATAAGGTCTAGTTTATATCATTAGGTGGCAAGCAATGAATCAAAAATGAATATATTCGTCTGCAATTACATAATGCTATCACTGATTATATGTGACCCCTGAATGTTTGGAACAATGCCCAGAGCTAAGATACACAAATATTGCAAATCATATGCTCTGTTTAATTTTAAATGCCAATCGTAGGACAATAATAATCACAGAAATACACTAAGTAATGAAGCTAGAAACAATAGACAAAAGTAGTAAGAAGATCACATTCACATAAGAAACACATAGAGAAAAGAAGTTTTCACAACGTAGAGAAGTGGTATTAAGATGCTGTGTTTGCTAAACTAAAAACTTCTTGCAAACAACTTTTCAGAAAGCTCAGTATTCTTAGAATGACTTCTCTGTAATAGGTATTCTTTTATGTTTTAAGTTGCATCAAATTTACAGTTACAAAATGTCAATATAAGAAACAAAAATGACTAGTAAACCACAAACATCACTGTCAGTAGTGTAAAGAGGAGTTAATTATTCTGTGACTCATACGTTTCATAAACTTTCTAAAAGTATAAAACTGTTTGTAGATAGTAATTTTTTTTTAAAAAAAAACTGAGAATTTAACCAATTGGAAACAAAAGAATTAATTGTGTCTTCTATGAAATCTGAAAAATTCAGTACTTAAATTAATGTATATTTTTATTTTATTTTTGTCTTTGTCTGTAACATACAATAATTATTCCATTGTGATTATTATTCATCTTATATATATGTGTATTAACAATGACATGTTCCATATCTCAAAGGTGCTTCCTCAGCGTGGAACAATAGTAATAAATAAATAAACAGATAATTATGGTGGTTACAGTCAACGACTAAAACATTTGTACATAATATTTTAAGGACTGCTTATTTAGAAGAGATATCAGCGGTTTAATTTGAATGTTGTTATTATTATTTTTTTTCAGACTGTCTGCGCGGTCTTTAAGCACTGCCACCTAACACGTCTCACGAAGTTCAGTCAGAATACCAGAGCGAAGGAACTGTGTTATCGGACTGACTTAACGGATGACACGTTTAACGACACTCAAATGATGAATGGTAAGGAAATGTCTGTGTCTAAAGATATGAATGTGTTGTTTCCGCCAACCGACTACTTTATAAATTCTACGTGAACGATGCATGCGATGTTTTGATAAATGCGGAGAAAAGATGTAAATCAAGAATAACAAAACTAAATTGTATGTTATTTTTCGATCGTTTACTAACTTAACTTACTGTCCCTGTCCCACCTTAATTTAAACCTTCCATGATTAATTAGTTCAGAATGTTACTTTGGTTTGTCATATTGTATTAAACATTTGTGGAAATTTATATAATAATTTTGCTACTTTATTTCAGTTGGTTAAATATTATCCCAACGTTGATTCCTGTGCAGTTCAATCATTCTAAATTAGTTGTAAGTGCATAATTTGAGGCAATGATTAGTACTTTAGATTTTTTTTAACTGCTTAACGTCTCTTTAAGGAATGGGAAGGAATTCGGCAATGGCCTTTTGAGGGAAGCATTCCGAAATTTGCCTGGAGTGATTTGGGAAACCATGGGAAACCCAAATCTGGATGCCCGGACGGGGATTCGAACCGCCGTCCTCCCGAATGCGAGGCCAGAACGCTAACCGTTACACCACCACTCTCGGTAGTACTTTAGATTAAAAGGAGGACATTTAAATTTCTTTGTTATGACAGGCAGTGTGAATTATTAGTGACTGCTTAAGTTTGAAATGCCTAGATCACGAGTAAGCCACTAAACGTTGTAACTAAAAGTAACTAAAGTCACGTGTGAACAAAAAACTGTCTTATCCTTCTACTGTCAAAATATTTATTAACAATAATTTCGCAGGTTCCCAATTACATTCTTGTTACCATTTCATTTCGCAGAGTAGTTCTGTTTATAATAAGTTATTTATACGTTGTTATATATTAATCCGTGTTAGGACTGTATCTGTTTGTTCCTGTATCACGCCAGAACTACTAATCGCATTTTGAATAAGTTTTCACATTTTAAATCTTTATGGTCTAAATAAAACCTGAAATGTGTAGAATGACGCTACGTCACGTGACACTTGAACAAAAACTTACACCTATTCTGAATACCAAACTTTTTTCGCTTGTATATGACGCAACATGATGATTACCAAACATTTATTGACGCGACATTTATTATTCGAAACCAAAGATTTTTATCTAAGCGAAAGGTTCATATACAGTGGGGCTTTGTCAGCGGTGAAGGAAATCAAAATATTTTATCAAATTCTTCTGCATACAATTAGCCATCATTTAAAAAATACTCAACGAAGTTTGTTCGTTTTAACACTCTTAGAAAGCCTAGAGCCTAGCATAAAATTTGAGAGATAAGTTATTAAGATTCCTTAACCGGGGTAGAATATGAGTATCTGATGAAATCAATATCTAACGTAATATGTTGGTATCATAGCACTGCTTACTAGTTCTTTCTATAAGTATCTGTTATTTCAGACCACAAGACCAATAGATTTTTGTAGTGTAGCGAAATCTAGAATGAGGTATTTATTGATTGACAGAGAAGGATATGTAAATTGTAAAAAAACAAATTCGTTATTGTACACAGGAGTGTTTTGTAAGGGCACTTCCTACAGTTCCAACGAGGCAAATACGTATACAAAAGAATACCACATATGCTGTTTATCAGTCTCATAATTCAAACAAACTGTTGGTAAATTAATGAAGATAATTTACAAGTCGACAAAGACACGACCGAAAGTCACTTCAATCATCAGACAAAATTTATTTGCAATGAAAGAATAAGATTTCTATTTTAATCTCGCCATATAGACACTGGTAATTCAAAATTTGCACTCTTTTTTAGTAGAGGATATATTTTGCCACAAAACATACAGCTCAAATGTTCTTAAACCGAGAAGGATTTTCCTTACCTAGCCGTCATAGTATTATCATTACCTCAATCTCATACCAAATTTATTGATAGCCACTCCTATAATATCAAATATACATTCACCAATCTTATTAACTTCTTTAACACTACATTCTAATAAGCATGAGATTAATGTGTTCAGGATGTAATATATATTTTTTTTTGTTCTACGAGATTAATTGCGAAATAATTCCACTGTGGAAGAAATTCCTTTCTGAAAATAATTTTTTTCCTCATACTAGATTTTACAAATAACTATTTCATTTAACCAAAAAAGTACACCTTACTGTATTTTTAAATAAAACTTCTGTTTTTTTTTTTTTTTTTTTTTTTTTTTTTTTTTTTTTTTTTTTTTTTTTTTTACAAATTGCTTCTAATGCTTTTAGCGGGAATTCTCGTAGTTGCAACCTTACGTTCACGCAACAGAGTAACCGCAATATTATCCTTAAATAAAGACCTGCATTCTTTGGTAAGCACTAACGAAAACTCTGTAACGGAAATACAAATTCTTTCTGAAAACCAATAACCTTGGAAAAGTCATTTCCCCAGTATAAATATCAGGCAACGCTAACATCGAATGTTCTGACTTAAAACCTTCTCATATATATATATAAACCCTCCATATACTTATACAAGACAAGACAAAAAAATCTACACGGTACGTGTTTTTGTATAATAATATCATGGCGAAATACCATAAGTTGGATTTCTTTTCACTGCTATCAGTTACCGGTGGTATAAGTGGAATATTCATATTTTCCTTTAAAAAAAAACACTCAAAAAGTAAACCATTATAATGATTTCTTTCTTCCTTTTTGATCTTTCTAATCCAACAATCATTATCATTTGCTGGATATTATTAATGTATTATTTACAATATAATTTTAGTAAAATAATTTATTATAACTAGTTTACTGTTAAGTACAGTGACAGAAATTAGTGTTTCAGTTAAAAGTATATAATGTATGCACAGCAATATTTAATTCTAATTTGGTTCTAAACACTATAAAGGAGATTGCTTGTATCTTTATCTCTTAGGAGGTAACATCTCTTTTGCAGAAATCACGCGTTACTGCGTGTTCTCAGTGAAAACTGTCAGCTAAATAACTAACATTACGGCCACTGAAGAAATAAAACTAATTAAAGTGTTCTTACACTTTAGTTGTTTATGTTCTCAAAACTTACCGATAAATATGGAGGGAAAGGCACTTGAACTATCTGTTAATTCTAAAGACGAGCAACGTCTTACTTTTAAACCTACATTAACAGTATTTTTCTTCCATATCAAATGTGTTGCACGTCTCTCCGATGTTACTATACATTAAATGTATCAGTGTCATAAAATTCAGTCGTAACTTTTAAAATTATGTGCACTGAAATTAAATTTAGTTTAATAGGTAGCCAATCGAATTGGCCTCTAACAAGCCATTTAAAATTTTCGTAGGTTATAAAAACTGTGTATGTGTTTATAGATTTAGTAAAACCAATAACAAAAATGTTTAGCACAACATTTACATTTTCAATATTTTTGAAAACACAATAATAATCACAGAGTACCAATACAACAACAAAGTATGAAAGGTGTCCTAATTTTATTCACAGAATGCTGATATACGGCTTTGAACCAATGCATGAGAAGTAGTGCTAGATGTTTTTTGCAACAAGTTCATACTTTCCCAGTCACCTCTTAGGCAAGGAGAAAAAAATCGCTGTGAAGTAATAAGATTATGACAAATCTATAAAAATTTTATCTTGAAATATTATTTGACAAAGGCACTGCAATCAGTTTTCATGTAGTACCCACAAAATACATAATATTCATGTTCAGTCTTATCGCAGACAAACTACAAAAACAATTTGATTTTAAGTGTTAATAAATTGGGATTATATACAATGGCACATAACAACTATAATTTGAGTTGATGGAAATTATTCAGAGAATTACTTAGTTCCTTAGTAGGAAAACTTGTTACCTGCTAGCATTATGTAACGCGGTGCTCTCATCGTTGCGTTATTCGACACAGTAATAGAATCTCTAGATTTTGAAATAAATGATCAACTGAAAAGGAATTTCGCCACCTCTGTATGTTTACCTGAACAAGTCAACTGCACAAACACAAACTTGCAAATTATTTCACTACAGAAAGTAATATTCCAAAAGCTAACTTCATCATAATATCTAATCACTAAATGATTGTAAAGAAAACATTATACATATTCATAACATTCGATGAATATCAGCGTAGCGATATAACTTTATCTGTAATTAATTCCATACGCTCTAATAGCTTTCTTTTAAGATGATTAAAGATCTAAAAAACATAAGTAAAAGAAGATTAAAATAGTTCAACGATGCACAGAATCATTTCAATTTTCTAGTGTTAGCAGCGTTAAAAATAGTTTCAACGCCATTCTGGGTGAAAGTTCCATACTTAACTTAGTTCTCAAAATGCTGAGGATTTTCACATTTAATAAGAAATTGCAAAATAGTGAGGGCAACAAACATTATTCCCTAGTTATTCCAAACGAGTAGACGCGCATTAAGAAAACTAAACAGGATTAAAAAAAAAATGTACAACACCGTCTTTATTATTATTTGCGTCGGTTTATGGTTCTTACAGTGGTATTAATGTGAGCTGACACAGCAACATAAACTTAAACCTGTAATAAATCGTTATACGTAATAAATAAATTATACCAGTAACCATTAAAATATCTTTTAGGTGTAGAAAAAACTTCAAACAATTGTAAAATTTGTCCTGCCTTAAGAAACAGTTTTAGTTTATCACTTTGAACATTACTACTATATTTCTAACATAGGATACTATACCCGGAACTTGAACCACTATATGCCCTTTTGACTAATGCGAGTGAAAGAAAAAGCGGAATGTTCACCGACTAACTATTCAGAAGACGCATAACTAAAGCAGACTTTCAATTTTTTTATCACATCATAGCAACTCCTTAAAATGGTGAAACGAAATATCTGAAATGTAATGTGTTTTTTGCTGTCAGACAACATATTTGCATGAAGGCTCTTGCTTGTATAATTCATTAAAAAATTATAGCATCAATATATTTTATTGATGCTATAATTTTTTAATGAATTTAACTTTTTCGCTCCACCAACTTTTTCTTTACAACCTAATAATACTAGCGAAACATAGATATCTTAGTTCGTTCCGTAATAAATAATAGTTAGGATTTCATAAATAACTCATATTTTTCTAGTACGTTATTTTAATGAAACAATTTTATGACTGACACCATAATTAGAAGTATCTCAGATAAATTCGCAGTGCTCTTTTCTACCACCTGTTACAACACATCTTAAGGAAATTAATGACAATATAACCGCTTCATTAATGACACGTATTGATACTTTTTTCTTTTTTTTACTTTTGATAAATAGCTGTGCATGCATTTGTTTCTAATTTGTGAAGAATAATGTGTATCTGAAGCCATCCATTAAAAAATGTATTTCCAAGTCAGTATCAATTTTTTTTCTTTTGTTTCAGCATGTTCTCCGAAACGGCCGACGTCTCAGCTATGTAAGGAAATAGCAGCACCTGAAGAAAGGGATCTACCGGTGAACATAATACGCGCTGAAGGCTCAAAGAAATTAAAGAAACTAAACTTGAAGTTATAATTTTACACAAAACGAAGATGATATACAACAATATAATTTTGTGATTAAAAGTGAACCTAAAGTTAAATAACAATTTGTGTTTCATTTTTTAATGCTAGTCATTGTTTCTCTCCTATGACGTCCGTTTTACCATAGAAGGTCATAGATGTATATGTAGATCTTTGAATTTTGAAACATTATGACATGGCATAAGTGATTATAAATACTCGTTAAATTACTGTTATGTCCATTATAAATGTAATAGAAGTAACAAGTAAAATATATTGCAGCTTATTGTAACTGAACTACAATTTTTTGATATTTATAAAGTTGAAACATAAAAAAGGTAGCAGCTAAATTAATATAATATACCCTATATACATAACAACAAAATCATTAAACATGTACATTTTAATTTTCCCTGAAGCTATATACTAATCTTCAATGTAAATAACACTTATAATTTTTTTATCAAACTGAAATAGTGAAAACTGTTCTCATTATGGCCAAATCTTCCACAGTTCCCAATTTTATATTATTTTTTCTCACACCATGTATGTAATATTAAAAAAAATGATTTTTGAATTGCATGGCGTTGAGCAAGTGTATCTGTTTAAGAGTACAAAAACCTAAAGATTCTAACGATAATTTATACACAAGAATTACTGTAGAATATTTGATAATCTTATATTTTGTTTTGGAAGAGTGAAAACCAATCAGAAAACATTGTTATACAATATAGATAGGAATTAACCTCGCATAAAATGAGATGATAAGAGTATCCGCAAATTGTAAAGTCGAATAAGATATGATTCCACTTACTTGTAAATAATCCGTTATCCATGAGTTTGCTATGATCAATCATACGTGCATTAACTGTATTTTATGAAGTATAGTTCATGCGATCGCCTTGTTTCTTCAGGATTGATCACAGTGACATTAGAGTGCATTATTATTGGGATTTAATACTTTGAAATGTGCTATATGCGACTGCATTGATCTTTCTACGTAGCTCTCAATCAGCTAAGAGTTGTAGGCTACAGTTTTTGAGACATATAACCACTGCCAGCATAGGCGCCTGCTCGTTTTGTGAGCGATTTTTTCCATTACTTGATTGTACATTCTCAACTTGTGCGGCTGTTCCTCTAAAGGAATATGCGACACGGGTTTTAGAGCCCCACAGAGCCATAACGTTTATTAAACGGCTGCCCAGCACACATATCTTGGCACTGTCGAAACGACCGTAATTTTCGGAGAAACTGTTGCGGTGCTATCGACAGTGAACGTTCAATTTATACCCTAAGTGCTTCCCATTTTGCAGTAGCAAACACGGAATTTTCTAAATTTTAGTGGGCTTTTATCGTTTATCCCAGGAAGCAAGGAATGTTATTAAAACACATTTTTAGACAGAATATTTTAAACAGAGTAAACAAAAATGAGGTTTCACAATTACATATTACATGTCTGGTGTAAATTGATTTTAGCATACTTCTTTAATGTTTGAGGATCGAATAGTGCGTTCTATGTTTATAGTAATAAGGTAGAATCTTCCACAAAATAATATAGTTATGCGAGAGATTTCTATTTATCAACTGAACTTCTGTGAACAGTGTTTGATCGATTGGAAAATGATAGAATACAAAATATCTTGTGACGAAATTATGAATTCTGTTTATGGTTTCAAATTCTGCTAAAATTAAGTTTGCCACATAAGCCTCTTACAGCTAATTCAGTAACATTTTCACTCAATTATCTGGTATCTTTGTCTGAATCTTGTTAATTTATTTGCAGGTGGGGTATAAATTTCTTAATAACTGTACAGTGGAAACACATTTTGGTTTATCCAGGATAGAGATGGGGTGACCGTTAAAGAAAAAGTTGCAAGAAAACCGTCAACTAGAAAAGGAATTATTATACTAAATATTAATAGAACTACCAATGAATGTCGCAGCCGCTAGCATATCTGGAAAATGATTCAGTAAAGTTGTTAAATATAACAGCGAAAATAATATGTCTGAAATTCATAAATTAAAAATTTTATTAAATTTCCGTTGGACGTTCGTCGTCGTTCTTAACTTTCAGAAAGCGGGAGAGGGGAACACAGAAGCAAAACAAAACAAAAAATGAGAACAATGAGAGGTTTTTACGTGCGATTGAAAAGATAAAAGTTTAATATGCGCGCCGTACGGAATATCAAACACGGGGCCCGGTTTTCCCTCCTTTTTTTGATTTATTCGAGTCAATTATCGCAGTATCTGACATGGCCGGTAAGGAATTAAGCACTCTTGCTGGGGCGCGGACTCGCGGGCCCCGTTATTTATTAGGACAGTGCTGGCGGCCGTAGGTTCAGGAGACAGCGCAGACACGGGGACCCCCCTCCTCTAGCGCCGCCGTCACATTTTTAGGCCTGTAGTGGGGGGTGCCACCATTTTTGTTGCCTACCTTTTTCCCCCCCTCTGGCGGCGCGCCTGCAAAAGCTCACCCTTTCCAGAGGGGGCTTACCTGACGAAGAACGAGACAGAGAGAGGCAGTCGGGGCCCGGTCCTTTCCACCGGCGGGCCCTGGGTGTCGGCTCTCGGCAGCCACAGCCGACGCGTCAATTTTCTGCTCTCGCTCCCTGCACGCACAAACACACACGCACGCAGCCATGATGGCTCGCGGAACGAGAGAGAAAAAAGGAGCGCGATGAAAGAGTGGTGGGGGTGGACGTGACGCGGACGGGGAGATTGCACGTCCGAGAGGGCTCTAAAACTCGAGCGCCGGAGAAAGCACAAAAAGGGGTGGGCACAAAAACAGAGGACTTGCCTCCGGCGCGGCCGACTCGTCCGTGCAGCGGGCGCATAATACGAGCCGCGGTCTCGCCGAGAGGAAACCGGTCTGCAAGAGGCGTTCAATGGTCCAAGACGGGTGCCGGCGACTGAGCCGGGTAACTCCGGACTCGAGCCGGGGCAGGGCTGCACTACCGCGGCGCCCGAGCCGCCCAGCTGCACTAGCCTATCGCGCCACTGTGCGCTGCCAAACATCACACGGGCACTATACAACCCAATAGGCTACCTGTTGTTAATATCATGTTGCTATGTATCGCATGGGTTAATTCACACGCTCAGATCAATGTCAATTCGAGGCTAATAAACAGGCGGGGGCAGCACCGTCTCTCTCGCACGCTGCTGCTGCCACCTATCGTCATCTCTCTCTCTCCGTCTCTCCCTCCACCTCCCCCTACCACCCTCTCTCTCTCTCTGTCGTACACCGCTATCGTTCGGTTGCCCCGTCCTATCCGTCGCGAGTAACAGTTCTGTGGTGGGGAGGGATACCGAACTACCCACAAAACAAGGTTAAAACATTAACCGCTACAAAAACACAAACACGCAAAAATCAAAACTTTCGGGACACCTTCATTTCTCGAGATCCAGTGCGAAAAAAATATACATATAAATGGACGTAGGTAAATATTTTTTCTGCACAAACGGTAGACTGCTATCAATCAGGGAACGTAAATAATTTCGCAGGCGTTGATGCGAAAAGGATACCATTTAGTGGAACCTCGACCCCGGTATTTTAATTGTTATTATTTTTTTCCTAAGAACAACCGCTATTAAAATCTTCCCCTGTACGAAAACCTTTTACTGCAGTTACCTTTACACAATTACTCATTCTTACTTACTGCCGTTGGTACTAAAACTAGCAAGAGAAGTAAACGGTAGATAAAACATCGCCTTCTACGCTGTTTGTTTTATGTCAAAGCGCTCCGAAAGATGTTATTTTAAAGCAGAATGGTACGTTTAGTTACGAAATCAATGGATTTATTTGCCAGAGTTATCAAAACAAATCTTTTGTACAGCGTAAAATTCATTTTTCCTAAAGAAAATATTGTCAAAATAACAACTGAACCACGTGAACTGACACTGAATGTTTTACATGTGACCGAGCATTGTGAATCCCACGGCTAAAGATAAGAAACAGGAATTTAATTTCTGCTTAATATTGTTTGTGGTAATTATTACAAAACTTTAAGACTGTTTTTATATCACCTCGTACAATACTATATTGCTTACCAGTAATTCCAGATAACAGAAAATCTGATATACTTACACTGCTTTCCTTCGATTTCAAAAAAATCGGTAAATAGTATCGCATCCGCAGGTCTAATCATTCTCAATGTCCCTTGTAATTTACAGTCATCACTAAATGCCTGGTATTAAAAATTCGTAATATCTCTTCGTAAAATTTTTTCGGACGATGTTCATTTTATTTCAGTTTTAGCTGGAGGAATGTTTCAATCAGAGACTTGTTCAAGTTAGAAAAAAAAATTCATTTAGGAAAAACAACCCTTGAGATACATCATTGTTCAATTTAATCGCATTCTTGAGAGCAGGTGGTACTGATCATATCTTTGACACAGTACCTCTACTATAAAATTGTTTTAACCTTTTTATTACCCATAATTATTTTTACTCATGGAGTGCTAATAAACATACTGTAAAATTAAATATGTACTAAATAAGGGGGAACATTAAAAGGTACTCCCAGTATTCAAGGAAGGATAAATGTCGTCCCAATAGTGAACATTGCAATGCCTAGTCCATACTGCATATAAATTTTTCTCCAAGCTAATAACAAGCAGAACAAGTAAAATAATAGAAGCTGTCATAGTAGAAGAAGAATAAAGAAGTTTCGGAAAATAATGACCTGCGCTAATAATATATTCGGTTTAAGAAAGCAATTGAAAACTATAAAGCCATGCAGCAAAGAAATACACGTAATATCCATTGCCTATATTCGAGATTTTTACAGAGTTAAAAGTAGCAGGATTTTTCACATAATGTATAAAAGAGAATTCCGCAGACACCCAATACAAGCCAAAAAAGGTAGATATGAATTGATATGCCTAATTGTACTTAAGGCTTTAAAAATATTCTTTATATACTAACGATATTGTGAGAACCCCAACTAGATGAAGGGTTTTATACTTAATTATTCGCTGACTTCAACTTCAAGAAAACCCCTAAAATGATAATATCCTATAATTTTTTGCATTATGATGATTCTTTAACCCCTTCTACGAAAGGGCACTTTTCAGTAAAATAGGATTAAAATAAATTTACTCTTATACTTATTTTGATCCAAATCTAAAAACTAAATTGCCTGGAAATAGGTAAAGTAATTTACGTTTAAATATAGGGTGTTTGTTCATATGAGTTACGCCAGGTTTATTCCACGTTAACCTGTAGGTCACTGACACAATGGCTTAGTATGCCTCCTTCGGGACTATCCAACCAACCTTCGGGTTGTGGACAGAGTTAGTCTAGTTTATGGTCGATATTGGGAACAGATTTCAAGTTCCTAATTAATACCGTTTTTGAGACAAGTATGGTCTGAAATTTACAACTTTCACAGTCACTCAGGCTTTTTTAAAGGAAACAATGAAAAATCTTACGTCACTACTTATTGAGCTATAAACCATTACACGCTTTCCTAGGAAAATTAATCTAACTCCCTGATTTCTGAGAAAAACCTCCGAAAAATGTTTATATCATTTTATTATGATGTTCGGTTTTCAGTCAAAGTAAGTAGTATGTGAAAATTTGAAGAAGGTGGTGACAGAGAGGAAAAAGAGTCATATAGGAGGACAAATAGTGGAGGGTCAATAATAAGGCTCCCTTTCCCGTTATGATACAGAAACAATTTGAGACGAGATTTCTGAGACATGTGGCAGGATAATCAGTGGATTAGGAATAATATTAATAATATCAATAATATTAATAATATCTTTAAATAGCAAAGTAAAAGAGTTTAGGAATAGGCGGAAACAGTTTGTAAGTAGACACCAAAAAATACTATACAAATATTAATGAAGGTGTGCAGGACGATCCAGGACCATATAGAAGGATCTAAAAATTATCTTATGGTAGGAATAATCACCAAGATCCGAAAATTGATGGTGTAGGTTCAAAGACTGAGAATTCCACTTTATCAACTATTACAACAGAGCTGGCATATTTAATGTTATAACGGATTAAAATCCTTTGTGAAAGTCATGGTAAAAAACTTATATTTACTACAGCTTTCGTTTTACGTTTCTTCTTATTTTCTATGAGGACTCAGAGTCGTTGAAAGCAAAGAACCTTTCGATAGACTGAACGATTTTCATTTTCAGTTGTAGGTCAAGAAGCAATGAAGGAACGTTTCTGAACTTTTCAGTGAACAATCTGCCATGCGTATAAATAAATTAAAAGTTCTTTCTTAAATACAAACGCTGACTCCAGGAGAGTCCTCATCTTACAAATTTTTATTTTCAGAACAATTTACGATCTGAATATGTGAATTTAGGAATTAACAACGGGCGGTGGACATCGGCAAGCTAGTGTTCTTCAATACTTCTGTTTATGGCATACACTAAAATTCAATTTCAGCACTGCAGGTACATTTGGTTCTGGAGTACATCGTTTGTGACATATATTGTATGCTCATATATTCCTATTAAAATGGAACGCCTCGAAAATCTGACGATCTACTTATATTACATAAAGTTTAAAATTTTGTTAATATCGACTGCTAAAATATGTTTGGCATTAGACTTGTAATGAAAGAATTCAACTTCGTGTAACTCAGATTTTTAGTACAGAATGTAGATGTATATTGCCAGGAGATCCTTGACACTAGAGGTTTTATATACTATCAGTCGATTTCTATATTTTTGTCTGCTACACATTCATTATTTCTTTTTTTAACCAACCAATAGACGTTCATTTGGTCTCAGCCTACGGTAAGCGCCCAACAGAACTTTGTTATAAATTATGTACGAGTGAATTTAAACGTAAATTCTCTGATCATTGTCTATTCCACTGCTATGTAGAATTTGTATGTACAATTTAAGAGAAAAAATTATAACTAGCAGCGTGCTGTTCAAGACCTTTAACCAACAACAGGTTTCATAGCACCTATTGACAGTAAAAGTTTTCTTAGAAGATTGAGTTCTCTCTAATATTTTTGACAAAAATTAAATAACTTTGGGATATTAATTCCTCGTCAGTCGTACTTGCTGCTGATTGTAGTTAATTACGATGGAGCACATACTCCAATACAAATTTCATACAAAACCGTTTTCTAATTTAAAGATTTTTTCGCATGATAATTGATTGATCGTAGTATCAACACCGAACTGCTTCCATTTGTGAATTTTAAATTTAAATTCTTTTGGTGGAAAATTGTTCGTCATATCACTTGGTAATTTGTTACAATCCCTGACCCTATTATCTAAAGAGGGAAACTTTGCTACTCCTAGTGCCTGAAACTGTCAGTTTGTGATCATTATCATTACTTCGCTTCCATGTGCCACTCTTAATTCTTCTACTAATATCCGTCTAAATCGTTTCCTAGCACTAGCTTGAACCATTGCCAATCTTACAATAAATGTAAACCAAGGTTCTGCTTCATATCAGTTACTGATTGTCTTTTTCGATAATTTCCACAAACCATCTTGCTGAACTTACTTGTGTGCTTCCCAGCTTACGTATTTGATTCAAAAAATGTGGCTTCCTCAATCCAGCATGGAATTCAAAGAATGTTCTGATTAAGTTATGTAACAAGATTCAATTACCTCTCTGGAACATCCTATCAACATCTATCCAGAAAATGAAGGATTTTTAAACACCTCCCTACCATCTGCTCCATGTGTCCGCTCATTTGAGTTAAGTTCCAAAAGTTAGGCAAAAATATTTATACATAACATCTCGAGTTTCCATCCAATAATCACCCAATCAAGTGACTCTTCTCATATTTCATTACATGTTTGCGCACTCTGCCAGATATCTTGTCCATATTTCCCTTTAGCTAGTCACAGACTCCTTTCTAATCGTATTCTATAACATTATGTCAACAGCAAACAAACCTTTGTCTCTGAATAAATAACACATTAATTCATTATAATAATTAACAGAAATGGTCTCAATGCACTAATCTGTGGCACTCTCTATTTCAATTCCGCTTATTTGGATACTGCAGTCCCTACCCCAACTCTTTGCTTTATACGATTTAAGAATTACTCTACCCAGGAAGTCACTTTTCCTTCCATTCCAATGGTTTTTACCTTAATTACAACATTGTATCGATCACTGTCGCAAATGGCTTGCAGAGATCCGATGTTTCACTTTCAACATGTAATCCCCTGTCAATTTAAACAAAATATCCACTGCTGGGATTCACATGAATGTCAGGCCTGAACTCACGTTGCAAACAAGTTTCCTTTCTCACAGAGACATTTACCATTTATTTATAATACTGCAGAAGAAAATTAAGTGTTACACTTTTGAAAAATGAATTATTACAATTTGGTATATGAAGAAATCTTCCAACAGAAGTGTTTGATGCAAAGTTTTACAAGTATTTGTCAGATTTAGTTCAAGGCTTAGTGTTTAAAAAAATACAGGTATACAACATTCAGTTTTCCAGTCTCAGAAATTACCATAAATTTCAACGAAATATGAGCTATTTTCTAAGCATATCAGACACGTGCCTGTAATAATTGGAGAAGTTAATCTGTCCCCTAAAACAAGCGTATCGTTTCACCCGATTCCCGAAGTATACTCGCTGCTGCGAGTACGCTGTAATGCGGTATTCCGTCCTCCATGGTATTAACAAATTAAGTTACGGCTCCTTTAAAAGGCTTCCACGGATAACACTTTTAGCTCGGTTCTGTGTACAAGCCTAACGCTATCAGTACACTTCCGCTGTACCTGAACAAGATTATCGACTTTTAGTTTGCTCTCACCAATCTTGTTACCCAAGCGTAGGATCGCCATTAGATTTTCTGATCAACTATTATAAAAGTTCGCACATAAAACATCGTTTCCAAAAATTTCGAATTCTTCACTCACGACTGAAAGAGCTTCGTTATAAGATTAAGACCCATGTAAGGTGTTAATATTGCCAGGCAATAACTTAATTTTGAATTTTTTCTCGTTGAGACGTATAGAAATAATATGAAGGTAAAAAAGTAAATTTTCTAATCGGTAAGGCTTTATCGCGTTTGGTACAGTTGACAACAGTTATAACAGTTTAGTAGTGTCAATAGAATTTTCCAACGTTAAAATCTGCCATATGAAGGTAATTCAGTAAATTGGCATTCATTAAACTAAAAAAACACGCTTGCAGGCCATTTTCACGGATAAGGGTGTCCATCGCTTGAGCCTCTATACTGCAGTTCTACATATATTCATCTACAGTCTACATCCCTAACACTCCATCACGTGTAGTTGCCGGAAGCTCTGTCTCAGCACTAGATGCGAAACTAAAAATTCTTTTGGAAACAGGTTCTTATTGTTAGCACAAACTGTGATCTTTCTTGCACTGCTTTATCAGTTGTAACTTTTTCCCTAAATCACAGAATTTTCTCACTGCTTCTACTACAAGTAATCATATTTTTGTGTCTAGTTTCCTGCTAATTTTATCATTTCTGCTGCTCCCAATGATCATTGTCTTGCTCTGGTTTATTATTTTCTCTTCATCAGTCATTTTCGTCTCAGAATACTCATTAAGATTTAAACTCTGAGTTACCTGATTCATATATTTCAATCCGCCTTAGTAGTTCTTCCCTTCAACTGTTCCCTCTACTGACAAACTAACCAATCCCGGAATATCAGCGCGCCATCGTGTCTCTTATTTCTGTGAAACACTTCCACAATATTCATTTTTCACCTTTTACAGAACGCGTTAATTTCGCACTTTATCTGTCTACCATCAGTTTTACTTCTGTCTAGTGTTTCATAAGTTCAAGCTTTCTTCCGTATAGCGCTATACTCCAAGCACATAGTCATAAAAGCTTTGTTATGAGTCCCTGCTCAATAATTGAGACATTCACTATTTTCACAAGTAGTAGGCTTTTCTGCTTTCCGTATCATTCTTATATCTGCTTTAAGTTCCATTTTTACTTTCAAAATAACGTACTTCATTTAATTCTTCTATTACTTAAGATCCTAGTTTTATATTTAAGCTACTACTATCGTTATCTTGTTTACTACATTCCATAGCTTGTATCCTGCTTTTATTTGCATTTAGTCCAATATCTTCACCCTGGATTTTATTCATGCCATATAGACCCTATTGTAATTTAACTGTGTGCAAAAAGGATCACTTTATATAACATACAGATTCATTTGCTTTAATCCGACTGTCTTATATTCATCTCGTGGTCGCTAGAACCTTCTTTCAAAAACTTCATTTTCTAGTTAACCATGCATCAAAGCGTCAAACGTGGTAAAGCAAAAATAAAATGATGACCACGGAGAACGAGTATAGTGATAAAGTTCTGCGAGTTCTATACCGTGTCCACAAAGCGAAACCCGTTTTCATTTTTCAGTATTTTTCTAAAATCACTCCAGGAAAATGACCATGTGGTTTCTTCACAAAGACGACGTCACATTTCCTTACCGTTTTTGTCCCAGCTATACTGACATCGGCGTAGATGAGACGCAAAACCGGAGAAAAAAAACTGTAAAATGACTGATTGGCTTTAGCATTTTCTACTTATACATTTGATACTTTTTCACGAATAAAATAAAAATCTGCAGTCGAATACCTTCTTATATCCTGTAATTACTGAGAAATAAAAGTAGTGATGATAAAGCAAGAAGAAAGCAGTAGACACAACACGAAATGTAAATCTTGGTTTAATTTCAGTACACACAAATATATAATGGGAAACGCAGAAACATTTAAATGATAATTCTGCGGTATAAAATGTCTTTGAATAGAACTACACTTTACTGAAACACTTCATATTTACTTTCCAATATATTTAAAATGATTTTCATTTTATTTATATAACACAGTTTTACAATCCAGGACAGTGTTCCAATAAATAAACTGAGAATTTTAATGTACAGCGCAAGAGGAAAAATGTATTTATAAGTCAAACAAAAGTTCTTCCACTTCTTTAGGATATTAAATAAAAAGATACATCATTCATATTTCGCAGTTTTGTAAATTTATGTTTATGCCGAAGTGGGTTTATAACACAGCACCAGTGATGCTCTTCTCTGCCTTTACCTTAATGAAATGAAGTTGTGACTCAAACGAATGTCAGGCGTAATTGTTATCTCTCTCTTGTCTGCCAGGGAAAAAAAACTATTTTATTAAAACAATTACGGTATTTACAATACCTTACAATAATTAAACCAAGCCCGGTGGGTGAGAGGTAACACTCTTCCTGAAATCGGTTTTTCATGCCTTACCGCAATCACTCCATGCGAATATCAGGAAAGGAGGATAGCCATTTGTGTTACAAGGAAACTGAAATTTCAAGAAACTTTTGAATGTTATTTTATAATTTCACCTGTGGTCGTAAAGTTACATATATCTCTCGCAGACGTTTATAAGAATAAAACTATTTTAATAAATGTTTCGTCCGAAATATTCTCACTGAGATAGGAGGAGGCCGTTTCCGGCCTCCTACCTATCATTCGGGAGGACGAGGGTCAAACCTCGTTCGGCCATCCTGGTTGAGGTTTTTCCGTGGTTCTCCTCAACCACTCTAGGCGAATGGTTCCCTACAAGGCCACTGCCGACCTTCCGTCCCCTTTCCCTCCCCGTAGAGAGTAGTTTGGCTGAAAAAAGTCTCCTGTGACTCTCCAACAGCCCAGCCGGAAGGAATGAAATTGTATTAAAAAAAAAAAAAAAAAAAAACGAAATGTTCTCGTCGTGTGTGCTATATACTTCATAGAAACAGTAGAAAGCATTTATAGAATCTCAGAATTTTTTCTGCATTCTATGAAAATAAGGATTAAGTTCTACCAACAACTGTTCATAAAAACTAATTTATGTAGGAAAAATATGGTATAAAACTTCAGTGTGTAACATATTGTTCCCGAGATCAAAACTTTCTGCACTTAACCCATACCTATCACTCATATTTCAGTGAAATAATTTGAACTGGTAAAGAGTTTTAAGATGAAAACATTTAATGTGAATTCAGCGACTGCAGAAGTTTCCAATAAAACTTTCAGGAAATTACAATGCTCACAAGCAATGATAGTGCAGAAGATGTTTGAAGGAATGTATTTTCTATTTTAACGATAGTGAAACGTTGTTACAATTACCTTGTAACAACAATATAAGCATACATATGACACTAGAATCTAGTAACAAGAAAATTAAAATTTATTTCAGATAATTTACATAATTCAAGTACCATTTTATAGTTTGCTTCTAGCGAAAATTTATAATATTTGTCTGTCAGAAGATATATAATTAATTTCAGAATTCAGTATTTTCTAAAAACAAATCTATAAAGTGAACTAAAAATACTAATAAATTAGGTAAAAGTGCTTCTTTGCCCTTTGCAGTACTACAAAAGTAATAGTTAGTTGAATTTTTTTTAATCATGGGTTTAAACTGGATGTGTTAACAGTACCACCGATTATAAATTTCTCTTCTATAAATTTCAAAATATTATGAAATTATCAACTTACTAATGAATTTCATACAAGATCTTCTTTAAACATCGTTTAGACTTTAGACCCCACAGATTGTAATCCCAAATTATAAGAGCCTTCCAAGCGAATGTTTTATATAACCGAATGCCTTCATTAATAGTTCAATTTATATATGTATATATATATACTGTTTCATGCACCGTGTTTTGTGTAATATCAAATTATCCACATTCAGTAATTGTGGCTCACTTTACAGGAGCTTTTTATAAATATAAAAACAAATGAATTCTAAGCATAAATATATCTCTTCCTTACTCTTGTAATATGGGATAAAATTTTTTTGTACTTCAATTTAAAAATATATATATATATATTTGACGTCACTTTTGTCTATTCCTTTTTTTCTGCTAAGCAAGTAGAAATCAGTTTTGATAACAATCATGCAAATAATAATTCCAGTTTACATCTCTTACCGATTGTTATTAATCGATTTTGAAACAAATATAATTGCAAAGCATGCAAGAAGTTAAATTCGCCACTAATATGTTTTTACTGTCACCCCGTAACACTCTTGAAATCTACACACCAATGATAAATTTCAGCTAAATTAGATGTATTCCTACAGGGTTCTTCTAGATGTGTGAAGAAGATCGTAATCAAGAATAATGACGTTGCTTCCCATAGCAATGACGTCTATTAAAAAAAAAATAAGTGTTTCAGTTGTTAAATAAGAGTATTTTACAATATTATAATGATATCAGTATTGGAATGAATTTTTTAATCCACATTAGCATTCCACTGGATTCATTATATTCAAAAACTATAGAAATAAAAAGCAAATATTGTTTCTCGGTAAGGAGAAGTCACATGATTCACACAGTAAAGGAATTTTATATACACATTAAAGAAAAATTGTAAAGGGTTGTTTACATCATTCCAATTCAGAGTGGACAATTTGTTTTTACTAACTGAATAATTTGAAGATATTTCGAATTTTTAGAGCAATTTTTGTATACTTCATTGTAGTTAGCAGGACGTGTTAACTTTTAACGTTCATGCAAAAGATCTTGCATCATCTTTACGAAACACATTATAACAGATATGTAATGTTTATTTCAAGAGAGAAATGTCAAGGAAATTGAGGGTAAACTTGCAGTTAGAACGTAAATATTACATTCTCTGTGCAACTATTAAATATCTAATGAAGTTAGCAGTGTTATGTACTTTTGGGATGGAGTCAAGACACAAAAAAATGCGATTATGTCAGTGAGGACATCCTAAATACTTCATTAGGAAAGAGACCGATATTTTCATATATCATATGGCTTGCATAGATACATAATTTTCATCAAATAATCACGATATTTTAATTACCTACTTAGTTCAATCATTGATAACTGCGTCGTGCGTGACCTTTTCTGCTGCAGCTTCAAAGTTAGTCATATACGATATAGATTTCAACGTTAAATGCTTGTTGCGATTCTTTGTTGATGATGCAGTTATCTATAGGTGCTCTAATTCAGCGCGATTTGGATGCTATTTCCGAATGGTGCCATAAATCGCATCTTAAACTTAACTGCAACAAGTGCAACGCAATGCGAATAAATAGCAAAAAAGAATCCGTTTATTAACGAGTACAAACTAAACAATTCAGTTGCTGACACGGTTGATTCCTTGAAGTATCTGGGTGTAATAGTACAAAGCAACATGAAATGGGACTTGCACATAACTTCCGTCGTAGGTAAAACTAATTCTAAATTACGATTCATAGGTCATAATTTGAAAAATTGTAATTCTCATACAAAGGAAATTGTGTATAAAACTCTAGTGCGTCCACATCTGGATTACTGTTGTGGAGTTTGAGATCGGTATCGTAAGGGACACAGTGGATATGATACAGAGGAGAGCAGCTCTATTTGTGACTGCTTGCTACAGCCCTTATGGAAGCGTCTAAGAATTGATACATAGATAGGTCTGGGATTGTTTTGTATACAGACGACGTCCTTTTTAATTTATTGGGGAATATGCGAAATTCATTGACTTACGAATGCAGTGCAATACTTCTTCCGCAAACCTATTTAGGTCGCAATGATCGGAGGAATTAGATTCGAGAAATAAAATGCCGTACTGATGCTATTATGTATTCTTTCTTTCCTCGTACTATTCGGGATTGGAATACGCAGAAATAAGGTTGGTGCTTAGAACCCTCTGCCACCCACAATGTTACTGAATTGCAGGGTATGTATGTAGATGTAGATATTATTTGAGATGGAAAGATATTTATCCCCTTCTCAAGTTTCATTCTACAAGAAACACATTAGTTCAACAAGAAAACATCTTTTTGGAACGAATATAAGCTACAGTTTAAAAAAAAAAAAAAAAAAAAAAAAAAAAAAAAAAAAAAAAAAAATGCTATTGTATTGTAATTAGGCAGTTGCGGTCTACGGCACCGAAATGAGATTGACTTAATCTCAAAAGCAGAATTTGGAGAATCTTTAACTACTACCGAATGAATACGGTCACTAATAGACTAGAATAATGTTTCTCAACTTGTCTTAACGCGGTCCATCTATGATCCGCTGCTCGAATATTAAAAATTTAGTTAAAATGGAATTAAGGATATTATAATAAAAATAAAGTTTTAAAAATTATATACTTAAAATTGATATAGTACTTCTACTATGTAGGGCTGTAGGTGACTGTTCGTCATAATTCTATAAAGCAAACTTTGTTATTGCCATGAATATTTCAACGATGACGCAATAATTTGGCGTCTCTGAAATGACTGCATTTTTACTAGAATAAAATCTTTTTCCAGCAGGTATCCAAGAAAGTGGCATTCCTTTAAGGATTAAGTTAATAACCGTCTTATAGGGACTTATCGTACGTGTCGTGTCGTGCCTATAGATGTTAGTGCTCAAAAGAATTTTTTTATTATTTTTTATTTATTTATTTTACAGTTACTGGAGTAAGAAGGGTTCAGAAGCGCTATACTAGAAAATAGTTGTAGCTAGTTGTGTCCCCACTCTTTCAATTATATTGAAAAAGGGGGGGGGGGATGAATGCGAAAATGCGATAGTAGCTTTAGAACATCTGTGAGGCCGTCGTAAACAACATAAAAGACTTAAACTTTGTACACTTACTGTCATATTTTAACTCCATTATATGACATAGCATACTGATGTATCTGAGAAAATGACACTTGTACAGTCACAAACAATATTTTTCGACCCCTCCCGACTGAGTTACCTTTTTTTAGCAAAATTATAGGAGATATTGTTCTCATTCTTTTCCACCATTAAATGTGTGTAAATATCTCTAATTATATGGAGCATAGAGAACACACAAGGACAAATAGAATTTATATCTTAACTTAATTTTGGAAGAAATAAATTGTAAAAACTTCAATATAAATATCCTAAAAAAAAAACTAAATGGGTAAAAGGATACACAATTCTTCATAAATATTATTCCCTGTAGTCTATAAGCCCTCCCCGAAAATTTCACCACTGTATTCATATAGATGCTGAGAAAATTGTACCATATACTTAATAACTGATATGGCACTCAAAGGTTTTTACCTGTATTTGTTGTAGGTACTCGGTAGCGACAGGTAAAGCATTATTTTAAAAAAAATACTTGAAATTGAGTTAAAATCCTAAAATGTTCACACAATACAGATAAATAACCATATAATCGCAAAACATAATTTTAAAAAATTCCAGCTGTTTAGCTCTGATCGATTACATCCCCCCTTAAATTATTCTCTAATTTCAGAAACACCTATCAGCAGTGTAAGAATTTCTCAGGAACGTCCAAAATTTTATATCGAAGAATAAAACGAGAGTTAAAATGGAGAAGCATAAGACTAAAAAATTATCCTATTAATCATCTTGAAGAATCCTAAGATAAGCGCCCTGTAAGTTTATTATATCCGTGTCCTATGTAAACAAGTGTCAAAATTATAGTTCAGTAATTCGATCTGATACTGAACCCTATTGAATTTACATTCCTTGATAATTTCATTTTAAATGAAATTTTTTATGTATCAATATTTCTTTTAAAATTATATGATGTTTGAAAAATAAAGTAAACTGATATGGAGATACATACTTTAAGATAGAATTTTTTTTAAATAAAAGTGTAGGATTCACTACATACACGTTATGGAGAATACTCTTTAGATTGCTTATCACTTAACGTCTTAACGAATTTCATATTCTCAATGTAAAGATTTTGATAAATATCCATTTATTTATTACTTATGACACAGTCATCAACTGTAACTTAATAAACATGTTTCCTCTCTTTAATCAAATTTTAAATACTATTATTTCTTCCTCTCAGATTATGAATAGTTGTCATTTCTCGTAGTGATGATTAGACTACAGCTTTTCACTTTTCTCACAGCCAAGAGCAGTGGTCTTTCTAAATCACAAGGCAAAACCACACACTATTTCCATTCAGTCTGTCAGTATTAATACAGCATCTAATTCAATGTCACCTTCTATTCTCGTGCATTAACATATCTTTGTCTTAGTTTCTACTAGTCACCATAAGAATCCAGTATTGACCCATGAAACTGTTGATCTTAAGCATTGAAATACAGTCTCCGAGGAATTTTTAAAGGTAATCTTATTTAGTGTGGAAATATTCTAATTAAAAATGGCTTACAATATTTTTCCGCTTCTGCCGTTGCAGTACAAACGAGGTACGAGTGAAACGCTGGTAGACATGTCGTAAAAGTACAAAGTGAAGAAGGAAACAGGCATTAATGACTAATCCTTGAAGTGGAAAAAAGAAGAATTATGTAAGAAATATTCTTTTCTTATTTTAAATTTCACTGTTATTTTGGTAATGTATCCTCCATTGACGTGCTCAGATTATTGAGCTGCAAAAGATAGTATGGAATATATGTTGATCCCTAACACAAATCTTTAGTCCTAGAAATCCGTCCACAAGTCGTTTTTACAAAACGTTGTAAAAACTTAAGCGGCATCAGCACTAACAAAAATTTCGACGAAAGTATACATAAACCTTTAGCTATTATAACTTATTTTATAAATCAGGATGTTGATAAAAATGTTTTGGCCTATTTGATTACGGATAATGTCGCCCATTTTCCGTCTGTCTTGGCAGCACGTAGCGTCATTGAACAATTCACTTGAACGAAGGAAATCTTTATCAGAGGTTAAATTCAGGGTAATTGGTCGTAAACTGGACGCTGAATTTTCTTTACCTCGTAGAACAGACATATCGGTAATTTTTAATGTAGATACGTAGGATCAGATGAATAAGATACATTGAATGGTCGAGAATCAGAAGTTATATTTCTTGAAGAATTGCGAATCGTAACTTTAGGACATAACATCTGGAAGGTTCAGCTTCCTGTACGTCCACCTTGATCTTGGGTTTCAATTGCTTACATAAATTTCTCCAGGCTGGTTCCTTAACAAAGATACTACCGATCCGTTTCATGTTCTGTGTTAGTAACACTATCTAGCTCTAACGACATCGTTGCCGTCGAAAAATAGAGACCTAATAAAAAACTGTAAATATTAAATCACGAAATAATTTGGATTCAGTCTTGAAAACGATCAAGCCAATATTTACATATTGCTGCTGATTTCAAGAAAAATGTGCAAGCAATAAAGGAAGCCCCATATGAATCTGTTACAGTAACAAGCAAGAGTGGTCGAAATAGCTAAGGATACACTAAATATTCATGTCTACCTTCTGCTATTAAATTCTATTGTTTTATGTTTGCATTATAGGAAATTTAAATAATTAACATAACAACAAAGTGGGATTTAACATGCTATTCGTCAAAAAAAATTGCAAATGTAATGTCGTTAAAAATATCTGTATGAATAGTTTTGGCGATAACGGAAGTATTAATTTAAATTAAATTGCATCATTTAATTGTTTCAGATACTACAAATAATTACTGGGAAAATAAATTGTCGCAAGCTACTACGGGGTGAACAGATTTCTTATTGCATACCGGACAATAGGTAGTAGGATGAAAAGAATGCAATAAAATATCCAACAGCAACAGTATATGTTATTGTACCTAATAAAATAAATAAAACTTGCGTATCGCTCTGTTAAATGTCGTTAACCATTATTTATTTGAATAAACTGAGAAAATAATTTATAGTCAAGACTCATTACATTTTTTGACATTAATATGTACCACCGATTGGCAAGTTTTTCTGATTCTTCCTGTTTCATTCTAACTCCTGTGTAGGTTATCTATCTAAAACAGAAAAAAACTAATAAGTGCAAAGCGCAAAAGTAAAGCTACTAACTGTTTACATTCTTTTGGAGACATACTAACTAATGCCAAAAAGGTTCAATTTATTATCGTTATGGAAATTTAAACAACCGTAAAGATTTATTTTTGGATGCTTCTGAACAAGACATTGAATAACATAAAAACGGTTGGAGTTAGATCAAACGATTATGTAATATTAACGTGATGGCCTATACATTCTTTACATAGTACTGGTATCTTTGAAACGCTTATATCGAATGCCCGCTAAACCATTTCTTAGTACTTTGCAATGAAATTCGATTTGTTTTTTACTGAAACGCTGCTGCCCAATTCTTTTGTTCAACCATAGATCGTATTTGATAACATAGACTACATCTCAACCGAGATATAGTTGCGGAAATTTGTCACATTATGCTTCCGCATCTTTTAGATCTGACTACATTTCCTTATTAGAATCATTAAAAGATTAATCAAACAAGGTGGTTTTGGCATATGTCTGCAGGAAACAAATCTTAACAGCTTGATGTTTCTAACAAGAAGTAACGGGAAGTTATAATAATTGTCTTCTCGCATATTGACTTCAGAGGAATGACTATCTGAACAGTTAAAAATCTCTTGTAACCATACCTTATTGATACCACAACGTTACTAATGAGATAAACTAGATGTCTTAAAATTGGATAACACTAAAAAGAAGCTTCATCTTAAACTTGAACATAAAATAACTAAGCTTGGAGTTTAAGAGTCAACTGGCTTCTATTTTACATCTAATGAATGAGTAGAAATAGCGACACTAGCACATCACAGAGATACTTGGCTGATCCAATGGCACAATCGACAGTAAAATGATGGCGTACATAACAGCGTAAAACAATTTATTACTTCTACCAACTGAGGTGTCAATTAAAGAACATGTTACTAACCATATGCTGGCAAAGTCGATATTCATATTCTAAAGTTATGTTAGTTATAGAAAACACAAATGATAAGGTAACATTTCGCAGCTGACAATTGAATACAGTAGAACATATTTTTACTGTCATTAAAAATTTTCGTCACCCTGCAAGTTTTCAAGCACGTAACATTTATTCCACATTTCTTTATTTATATGAGTAAACGCAATAGCATCTAATATTCAAACCTAATTACGTAAGGGGGGACAAACTGAAACTACGAATTTGTGTGTAAAGAAAAGAGTTTAAAAATAAATGTTGTCCTATCAAAGTTTCTACACCTCTTTAAAATTCTAGTAACCATAACAAATTGTTTAGAAATAATTTCTGAGGAAACTTAGATTTTTTAATTTCTATACCGCAAATTTCGTCAGTAAAAGTGTTAACACAGAGTTAAAAGCTCAATAAAAAATCTGATTCCTCGTTTACAGTGTGCTTTCCAATTATTAATAACAGTATGTGGCTGGTACATGAATAGTAAAACGACGGTTTTGATTTATTACAAAACGAAGGAGTTGGTTGTTGAAAATAATAAATCCGAACATCTTGATGATAAAATAAGTAGGGGCTAATATATTGGGCAGGTTGTAGGTAGATGTTCGAAAATCTTCCAGTTCTTGGAGAAGGTGATGAGGTGACGTAACAGGAAAGTAGAGTAATTTGGATAAAAATACCTTGGTCCGAGTATTGTGCGATTTTATGAAATCCAAATTGTGGATATCAAATTTAAGAATTTGGAAGCCAGATTAGTTAATTTGCTGAGAATACAAGCAGTAGATGATATAATATAACTGCTTCGTTGGAAGACGTTGGAAGTCAGGAGGCGGGTGAAGAGTGTGCTAAAATTTAAGTTTGCTATGTGGCCTGGCTATTCATTGGTAGAAGAGTTAGGAATAGTAAGAGGAATGGAAGAGTTTATTACGACCACAAACCAGCACTTTATTTCAGGGGTAGGGAAATCTGAAAATTATATTCTGTAGGTAGAAGAGTTACTGTCTTGAATATACCACCAACGTACTTAATGAAAAACAACTAAAAAAATATATAAAACATCGTGAAATGTGAAATCAGGTAGTATAGAAATTCACACCGGGATGTGTGGTCTGTCACCATTAAAAATACATCGTCTATATTTTTAAGTCAGAAAGCTAATATTATCAACGTCGTACGGCAGTTTAATCTATAACCACCCAAGGAACTAGAAAGTAATGGATGAGAAACCAATTACTGTGCTGTAGAAAGAAGCTACACAGCTGATTACTGAGAATGGAACAGAATTAATACTATATCCACAAAGGTAAAATCTAAAGTAAGTTGTGATTAGGTGCCTATGCCAAAAACAATTGGTTACACAAAATTTTTCTTGATGAATAGCTTGACATGGTCTACAGTCATTTTTTACAGAAATTGTTTGTTCATATCGCATGTGTTACACGTTCACATAATTGTCTTCGATGATGTGCTCATTAATTTGAAATTTCTAAGGTAATTTTAAATCATTTCTAGTTAATCAAAGAACATGCCAGCTTTATAACGTTCTAGTTTCACACAAAGTCTACTGAACTTTTATCATTAACTGTGATTGAGGAAGAGGCAATCAACTCTGTACCCTTCTTATCCATTACAGGCATTTTAATCTTAGATCCGTTAACATCCCTCGGTAACGTATTCCATTTCTTTACTTCCTTAAATGCAAACAAATATTTTTCCGCGCCTTATTGTCTGTTTGAAGGAATAGATAATTAGCTGCCACACAGACTTAGTTCAACTGTCTCCATTTTTTCTTTTAATAAACTGTTTTAGAGCTTCTGCGATATAAAAGTAAACAAACACATGCAAATAACAATGGATCATTTGTTAACTGCCATTTTAATATGCTCTGTAGTTAAAACAGCACAATTTCTTGTTCGAACGCAGCATTGGTACCTTCTCCCAAGAAACTGTATACATGTCTTTTTTGATTCTTCTCTTGCGAAATTTTGTTACTTCATTCCGTGGTCAATAAGCTAATTGAAATACTACTGAAAGTGAAATGATCGTTTGTTATAGAACAATACTCAAGACTTTTTTTTTTGCTTCTTTTAATTGTTCTTGAAAGTAAACTATACTTATTTAACATTGCGTCACATGATAGAACCATTTACATACAAAATTATTAATACACACCGTAATAATTCAATCAGATTAACTGTATCTTTAGTTGCTTTTTACATTTTTTGGTTTCATTCTTTTCATGGTTTAGTATCCGGATGTGAAATATGTTAGTCTTGATTTCGCTGTCACATTCATTTCGATTAGTGGAACTGATTTTGAAGTAAATAATTTTCACTAAACATATCTGGTTTTTGAGCACGTATTGACTAACTTTTCAAGATTGGTTCAAAAATTCTCTTAACCGGCATTAAAAAGGGTTGGTTCCATTTTTTCAGGTAATTTTGTGTTTTTTCAAAGAACCTCCCTTCAGAGAAACCTCGTTCTGCATCTTTATGGAATTTCTTTGAGTATGCACAAGATGTGCTTCTGTCAAAACATTTCCTTTATACATACTTATTTGTTTTTTATGATGTTTACGGATCTGTTCTGCATTTTAAGCATATGTGTCAAACACACACAAATTATGTACTTTTGAATATAAACCAGAATACGGGAAGTGGTTTGATTATTAATAATATTTATTATAGCAACAAGAGATAATCGGTGATTAATTTAATCTCAGACATTGCCAGCATGAATTTGTATATAGCAAGCAATTTGTCCTCAGTGTTTTCACCATCCGTCATTAAGTTGAGAAAAATTGAAAGTGAATCTAATAATCTCGCCTGGTATTGCTCACCGCGAAGGTACTGTTGGCCGTGTAGTTTTCCATAGTTTAAGAATATTTCCAGAAACTAGGGCCTAGAATATTATATACACACAATATTTTGGAATTTTCGTGATATCGAAATCTTTATGATACTTTAATGGGCAACAAATAGTGGAGAGAAAAATTATTTTCGAAGAGAATGATAGGAAATTGTATTTAGTTCAAATTGTGTATGTCCGCTACTCATTTCAATTCATATTACAACTACAAACACACAGAGACATAATACAAATAATAAGGTTAATTACTTTTAATACGGCACTGGTCATGGCAGTACTGTTTCCGTTGCTCTATGGAGTTTTAAGGATAATCGGTTGTTATTATCAATTTTTTAAACATTTTCAAACCTTCTGAAAGTTTTAGTTTGCGGTTCGAGTATTTTATTTGCAATAAAAATTCATAATGCATCTTAGTTATTGTTGCAATCTACTGATTGATGATTATCTTAGACAACTTCACAACAATTGTTGCTATTGCTTATTAGAGCTAAATTCATCAGACATCACGGTAAATACCTTTTGCTCTTTGTATCACTGATCTTTTGTTTATCAATGATACCAACCATGTCTACATTTAAATCCACAATTTAATTGCAGTTATTCTTTACAGCACAACAACTCACACTGAAAGTCGGTAAACACCTTTACGTTTATCCTCAGATCTCTTCTTGATAAAGATCACCGCCTTGAATTCAGTCAAAACACTGTCATAGTTGTAACAGTACGTCCGCGTAATCTAGTTGCTGTTTATAAAATGCAATAATTTCAAGTAAATTGGATGTTTTTGGATGGTTGATCAATCAGTTGTAATCAAAGTTTAGAAAACATGGAAACAGTCACAAGAATTGAAACTTTCTCGCAATAACATGCTGGTAAAATAGTATATAACCAATGTAATTTACCTTCAAGGAAATGGCGAAAATCGTTGTAAAAGAATTCATTCATATAAATTTGAGTAGTAAGTTTACTTTTGTTGCAGTAAGGAAATTCCTACATATCCCTACTGTATGTTTTGCGATTCTCCGTATCGTCACAAACTTTTTTCTGAAACACATAAATACGAGTATTTGTATAAACGGCTTAGTGTCGGTTTGATTTAAGCGAATGCAAAGCTATTCTTGAATTAAATACTTGTGTCAAGTATGCATTAACACAATGCTAATACGCAGAATATAAGACAACACCACAAGTTCTGAAAATCACAGATTCCCAATTAAATAAATATATAACTAACCAGAAGGAACCGTCTAGATCAGGGATTGCCAACCCGCCTTGAACATTTTTCAGGCCCGCGAGATTCATCACACTTTTACAAAATATTTTTTTAAAATTCATTTTTTATGTGCGTTTAGTATCATTATATTATCTATGTTTACATCTAAGACTAATAGTAAACACAATAACAACTCATGTTTCAATTTTTCACTACAAAAAGATCATTTGGGTCTAGGTGTTACAGAAAGGTTTAATAAAGATTGTGTCAAAGAATAAAGTAAGTTTCAGAATCCAAGTACACTACAAAGTGTGGGTTACATTGATAACACAAAAGATTTAAATTCAAGTAATGCATACTGAATATCCCAGAACAGGAGCTTGTATAATTTTTGTCTGGGACTGAGGAAAACTTTGAAGAAACCGAACAAAGTTAATTTACACATTAATCTATGTTCAGTGTTGATGTTAAAGGAGAAAAATAGAACAGCATGGAACTAGCAACTGCTTTAAATGCTACATGAAAATGAATACATTAATGCAGAAGTATATTATGAAAATTACATTGGACTATACTAATGATGATAATGCTATAAAAATATGTCGCGATGAAAATTAGGTGACGCATATATTTTATAACATATATTTCGCTAATTCACATACAATTTGCTGTTTTATAACAATTCGACGGCGTTGCCATCTATCGTCGAGTCGGCGAACTTTTAAGACTGTCTGTGTAGTCTGTTATTTCAAATATGGCTCCATTGGATCAGATAAATTTTAATAAGCAGTTTCAAGAAACATATAAACGATTGCAGTTTATTCACAGTTATGCTGATGCCACGTTATGTAAAAAGGTGGCCGAACCAATCACCCACCCTTGACGAAATCATTTACGCGAGTGATATTTTTTTATTGCTTTAAGAACGTTGGAATGGGAGCCCGTAAAAGCTTATGAAAAAACTAATAATTCCAATAACGGAGTAAGATATAAGATATTTTAAAAATTCATATTGTCTTTACAAGCAGTTTAACATTAAATCGACATCACGGAACAACATCTCATTGTACTTGAAACAAAGTAATTCTTTTTTTTTCCCGCTGCCTCTGCGGCTGTGATTGAAGTCCCACTACCTTCGGTAGTATAACTTCTAGGTGTTAGGATAGGGTGTTTATTTTTGTGGCACTTTTTATTTCACTTTCAGGGGAAAAACCAGGGCTATGATCATCTAGGATGGTCTCAATGGTGAAAAAACCCCTGCGGAGTTCACGTATTGTGCTGCTCTATGATGGCTGGTATAGAATACTGATGGGAACATTATACTTATGCCAACGTCTCGGCATTACCGTTACAATCGACTCAGTTCTTTCGTCTCTGGCGTCGTTCAATTTCTTGTAATAATTTCCAACCTTTCACCAGTATTACGAGGCAGCAACCTACAGTTTAACACAAAAATAAGAATATACAAATCGGTTGTCCTCCCATTTTTAATGTACGGATGCCAGATATGGGGGCTGGCAAGCCAAACCAATCTACAACAATTCCAGATACTCCAGAACAGATGTCTAACCAGTAAGAATGATTCTAAACGCACCCAGATATACACCAATAGAAACTCTACATAACGAGACAAATATTCCCTTAATGAATACCGAAATATTTAATCTAACAGAAAAATTCCACTTGAAACAAAGTAATTAAGTTCCATTGTATCAGATTTATTTCTCGCACGTAGAATGGGACTATTCTTGTGATAGCGTATACGGCTAGATGATACTGGAAAATACTCTGTCACACAGGGAAAAGTGTTAAAATAACATAAGAAAGATGGCATTCAATGGCATAGAAATTAGCGAAAATTCTTTACAAAATAAATAAGCTCTATAAAATTAAGAATAGTTTTGCCCGCGTTTCGGTAGAAAAACAAATCTCTAATGCATCTCACTAACGTCAGATTTGTTTAAAGGAAATTGAAAACTGAACTTGCCCCATCAAATTACTGGAAATATACATGGAATATGAGCAAAATTACAGATATAAATGATTAGACTGATGCGTTAACAGAAGGTAAAGGGCGAAAAAAGCAAGCATTACGATCAGACGAAGGAAAATGTACGGATACTAAATAAAAAGTAATCGTGATTTGAATCCGTTGCCAACAATATTCAGCTTAAACATAGCGGATATAATAAAGTAGTAAAAGAAAAATATCATATGAAAGTAACAGGTGAAGGAACATGTATGCCAAAACTATTTATGATATCTCCATTAGTTATAAGACGTGGATTTGGTGATAAATAACATAATATACCAACTATCTGGAGGGGAAAAAAACGTGTACGACATGATTCATAAATTTCAGATAAAGTAACAACATTAAAATACAAATTTGAACAAACGTAGAACGTGTAGTTTCTTTCTTTCTTTTGCCTGGTTTGATGCTATTCTCCATGCGTTCCTGATGAGTAAATATCTTAATCTCTTCTTATTTACGATAACCTAAATAGTCAATTATGTGCTTGATGTACTCATATTCTTTGTGTTTCCCGTTGTTCTTCACTTTGATTTCGCTAACAACGTTTTCAGGCCGTCTTGTCTTAATGATATGTTCACCGTCTTGCATTCTGTTCTGTGGGAGTATTCCAGAAACTTCCTACCTATAATTTCTTAAGAATGAAACTGACCTAAATATCGTTTAAGAAGTTTCGATTCTTGCAGCTATTTCAGTTGTCCCTCAAGCTAGCAGAAATTTTTGAACTTATATTTATATTAATGTAGCGGAAAATTAAAAATTAACTAATCAAATTTTCATAAGGCTACGTAAAAAGTTAGATATTTTAGAGCGAAGAGGAAATATTCTGTATTGGAAATATTTTAGTACGGATACTAAATAGAAACTTCGGTTGGGGTTCTATGTGTATTTTGTAGTGAAATAATCCCTACCGCAAATTAAATATCAATTTACGTAAAAATTTAGATATTTTAGAGCGAAGAGGAAATATTTTAGTACGGATACTAAACAGAAACTTCGGTTGGGGTTCTATGTGTATTTTGTAGTGAAATAATCCCTACCGCAAATTATATATCAATTTTTTTTTGTGGTGTTAATTTTTGATAAAGTGGTTTAATTTTCATGTTCTGTCTTTTCTAAAGTATTTCAGAAAAAATAATAAATAAATATCCAAAGTTACGTAGGCAGAAACTATATTGAGACAATTCAAAGAATGGGGGATTTATTTGGACTGTATTGTGATATTTGACGGATATTTTTTGCGCTTAAGAAAGGAGTGTTTTTCTTTGGTGCAGTGAAATCTATGGCACCTATCTGTTGTGGTTTCAATCAGTTTGTCATTTCATGCTCTGTCCCCATGTCACGTATAGAGATCAGATGTCCCGTAGTTTCTACGCTTTGAAACTGTGAAACCACATCTAATTTGGTTCTGTGTATTTTGGGTGATGCGATAAGATGGGGACAGTGAGAAACGCAATTTCCTTGTAGACTGATTGATATATGTAGACATTTGCACTTAATTTTCAATATTTTGTTCCTAAACTGAAAAGTCCTCATATTCTTATTTATATCTCCGGAAAACTCTTTCTAAGTCCTCGTTCAGGGTATGAAAAAGGCATTTCTGTTTATAAAAGAACCTGGTGCACCAGCTAATATTACACACTTTTTGTGCAGAACATATTCGCGTTGAGACTGTTTGTATTCCCACTACACTACATTAGTGTTCCTTAACATTTAGTTAATGACACAGTAACTCCTCAAAAACCTTGTTCTTATCTGCAAATGAACAGTGTCATAAGGCAACCGCAGCATAATGAGTGTATCTTGTTGAATTCTTATACCAACTCATATTTCTCTCTCAATTTCTTAATGACTCGAACTCATTATAACTCATTCTTGTTTCTCGTAATTCTCTACTTTTTCTATAGAATTAAGTTCTTCCGGCTATAAAATTTCAACGAAAATCCACAGTTAAAAAATCAACATTTATGTATTAAACACTGATCTATGATTCACAACCAACTGTGTGGAAATGGAAATAGATGGCATACAACTTTATTGGATAGATGAAAGGCTATAAACAAGAAATAATGACACATGTTTAGCGTGGCGTGGTAGAAGTGTGTCAACCACTAAGCGGGAAAAAAAAATAATCTGATGGTTGATCTTATGCTATGCAATAAGACCGAGGGGCATTTTGAGACATTTCAAATACATTAATTTGTTATTTCAGCGTAGAGACTAAGTGAACTGTTATGAAAATAAGATTATACTCACAAAAGAGATATTCTTTCACAGGCTGTAGGCCGCATCAATTAAAAAAAAAGTTTCGCTAATTGGTGATTGTATAAAGTCTGTATGGAGAAATGACAACAAGAAAATATTTATTTCACCATCCTCGAGCCTGTAATTGTCTCCGCAATTCAGATACTACGAATCTCTATGAAGCCATGCATCTTCTACCTCTTCTATTGCCCCCGCACGCATGGCCTCTCGAGCCACGATATTATTTTGTGTTTTTCCTTTCTCTATCTGCCATAACGTTAATAATATAGCATCATTCATCGCCACCCATTCATCCCTTTATTCTCATTAAATCATAAACACTTTAGGTATCTTCTTTCGATTTAATCTATGAAACCGTAATAAGTCATTTCCCTTATTGTGGAGGCAACCAAAGATTCTAGAATATCTTCTGAATTAATTGATGTATTACTCTCAACTTTCTCAGTCATTTTAATACGCTGCTGACATTCACGTTCGTAGGTTGCGCCGATTGCATGATATAATAGTAAAAGATAAAACTGCAAGATTTACGTATTGAACTGCAGTTATTTCTAGTGCAACGTTGTGTCTTGCTATTACTTTTTCCATCCTATGGCAGAATGTTGTCACATTATCACCAGAGAATTCCTAATCGCTGTTGGTGTATTGGTCTTCCGTTTTCATCTATTCTTGCCTTTGTTTCACAACATAAACATTCAATTTTGTCAAAACTTATATCCGCTTCCGGTTGTTATATTCACTGAGTTATTTCCTCAATACATCATTGGCCATAATAACCTGGTTTTCCGAAATAAACAGGGTATATCTTACCGTTAAATTGCAGAAACCAGCTATTCTGTAGATAATCTGGGTAATGTGCAGATTTACTGGGATGATCCGTTAAAGTGTAGAAAATTGTTTCATTTCTCAAATTACCTTGGTAACCATCAAATTACATAGATAATCTACATATTACCTATAAGACACTCGTTAAAGTGAAAATAAGATCTTTGCTGGAACAACAACGATCTTTCTATACGTTTAAATTAGCATCAAGTTATATTTTTTTTAAATATTTAAAGAATCAAGTTGTTACTATCAAACAATCAGCAAATTAGTTGATAGAGTCTATCATTAATCCGTTAAAAACTGTAATACAAAGAATAAAACGGTTTAAAATATTATTACAATTAAGTAAATGAATTTTCAAAACATGTGATACAATTATGCTTACGTATTAGTGCAATCTAGAGACTGGTGACATTTTGAATTGCATAGTAATTGAGTTTTTCGACAAACACACCTATTTGTGATACTTTTTCAGTTTTAGTCACATTTCTGTAATTTGGCCAAATACCAAGGAATTGTTTTATTGCTGTTTGACGTAAAGATGTTTCTACAGAAGAGACATCTGTCGTTAAAAAACTCTCTTTACAAACACTGAATTCAGATTTTGCATACAATTGTTTTAAAATAGCAAATTTAGTAAAATGTCTACTTTTTTTTACTAAGAACCACACCTAAAATCGAGCGGGCATCAATTTTTGTTCTGCTTACCACCAGTACTAGTCACAGAAAAAAAAAAAAAAAATTGGCAACGACAAGACGGTGGCGTATCCAAAATAAATGTTTTGAACTTTAACTATACGGAAGCTGTTAATGTGTACACTACCTAAGTAAAATACGGAAACCTCTTGATTCCACAGGTTAACCGAGAAAATCAGTTAATCTGCAGATTAGCTATGTAATGTGCACATTAACGGCTTTCGAGCTTTAGCGGTAACATATACAGTACATATATCCTGCTCGCATCTGAATTCTCATTTTTACACATTTTGAATACCTGAGGTAATAGGTTTCCTGGATATACATTTTGAAAAGAGTTGGTGATACATAATTTTGTAGGGTTTTGCCTAAACTTCTTTGCCTACCTCTGTTTTGCATTCATAATGTATATTTGAGTTAAAAACTCTTCCTACCTATGTCTTAGGAACAACAACTTTACTCCACTCATGAAAAAACCTTTTTTACGGGTAATGTATAGTGTCCATTCTCATTTTTCTCGATGCGCTAGATAACTAATTAAGTTACCTTCTGGGCTCTCCCCAAAAACTGTCCCTAAAGAAAGATATTGGTCTCACACAACATCAATATTCTAGAACCATTTGATTTTTAATCTCATTTAAACTCCTTCCTCTCTATCCTTCATTTTAAAATTCGACCAATGGAGCTGGTGACATGTATCCTAAAATCCTTCTATTTCCTTCTTTCTTTCTTTCTTTCTTTCTTTCTTTCTTTTTTTCCTTTAATATCATTTCTAGTGGTGACACCGATGAAATTTTCAATAAATATTCCACTTCATTAACTTTTATGAAATATTCAGAACTCCGGATTTTAAGATTTTTGATGATTACCGTGCTTCTTAACATAATTTACAGATGCATCGATTGTTCGTAGGCTGAATGAATTTAAAGCTACAGAACGAGTATAAAACTGTAACTAGAATCAGATAGTACCAAAATAGATTTAAGAATGAAATTTCGTCAAAGCAAGAAGATTTTTCTTACTTCTTATATACTATTCCCTTTACAGTTCTGTGAGCTATAACCATATGTCGCAACAGAAAAAAACTATGAACTTAAAAATAGCCTTAGAAAAAGCTGGAAAGTTTCCAGATTGTTCAAAGACAAATATTTCTTTGCAGAGGCTTCAGACAAGTTACGTGGATCAGTAATATGGCCATAAGTCAGTGTGGTTTAGTGAATAAAAATCGCACACAAGAATAAAATAATTGTTTAAAAAAAACATAAAAACCGCCTTCAAAAAAAAGCACTAAAAATTTTAAAATAACTTTATACCTTGCTTAGGAAAAAGTAAATTTAAATAGACAACATTTTACATTACTTTCATTGAAATTTTGACATTAATTAGTTATTTTTGGAGTCGGTGCCAGCTGTCACATCGCGAAGATCTAATTACTGAACTTCTTTTTTGGCGTTAGAGGCGAAACGGGTAGTATGAACAAAAATTCCCAATATTTTACAGCATGTTGTGAGGCAGATTGTGTTACGGTGGGAGACATCTTAGGGAAACAAATTAATAGTATTTTAATCTGTGGCTTGGCCTTATTGGTCATCCAGGAATATCTCTGGCGCTACAGTGTCAGTTGGTAGGTTGCATCATGAAGTAAACGATTTACAGAGTATAATATCGGCGTATCATCTGTATGTTTCAGTTTTTTTGAAACATGTTTCTAGCATTAATTGTAGGTAAGCAGTAACATGATTTTTTTAAGTATTATTGTTATTCCTTATTGTTTTTATCTTTTTGTTTTTCTTGCTTTGGCTGGCACCGACTCCAAAAATAACTAATTAATGTCAAAATTTCAATGAAAGTAATGTAAAATGTTGTCTATTTAAATTTACTTTTTCCTAAGCAAGGTATAAAGTTATTTTAAAATTTTTAGTGTTTTTTTAAGGCGGTTTTTATGTTTTTTTAAACAATTATTTTATTTTTAAATTTTTAGTGGTATTATACTTCGTTTAGTATCTTAAATATGCCGCAGCAGTTCCCATTTTGCGAACTTCCTGGTAGCTCAGAGATCAAAGCACTTGCTTTCAAAGAAGAATTATGTCTTTATATACCACAACCAATTCCAGAACGGGGTGAATTGGGCGTTCTGTTAAGGAATGTCAGGCTATGTTTCGATCTTATCATAACATCTGTTAAAGCTGCTGCTCGATAACCGAAACATGTAACATCTGGGCATTAATACATACCACATACAGAAATCTCTCTGGAATATATCTATTTTCTCCGGCATCACACAAAAAATATAGATTTTTAATTGGTGAAAGCTTGGGATCAAAGTTGAAATCTGAAGTACATGTTGAGACATTACGACATTATTTTATAAATATTAAGCCATGTCTTAAAATAGCTTAATTGATTTTGACGGAATTTAAAACTGTGGATATTTTGTAAAGAACACTGGAAATTAAAAGGGGTGATGGTAAAGGGGAAGAGGGATTGAGCTTTTGTATACCAAATGTAGACTGCCTTTTCTGATTGATTTAAAGTATACGTGTGTAAATTTCTATTGATATCAGATAAATCTGTAGGTATGTATAAAAAAACAATTAAGCAACCTAATTTAAACAAAATTGTTCTGTATGTTTTAAAGTATATGTGTGCAAATTTCCTTCAGAATCGGAAAGAAACTGTAGATTAAATGATGGAAAGGAAGGAGCGGTGGACTCTCGAAACCAAATGTAGACAGTATATTTCTGTTTGTTTTGCAGTATACATGTGCATACTTCCTTCAAAATCAGAAAGAAACGGTAGTTTTGTATAAAGAACAGTAATTAATGGGGTAGAAAGGGGGATAGGGTTTGCATTTTGGTGAAAGTTATGTGGACAGTATTTTTCTTTTTCTATTTGTTTTAAAGTATACACATGCGAAGTTCCACCGATTCGAATCAAAATGTGGGTTTTATATAAATATTAAGGGATGGGGAGCTAGGGTAGTTTTTTTTATTTTTTGGTCAGAGATCTTATCCATAAAAAAATTACATATATATGTGCCAACTTTAATAAAGATCGGTCAAATGGTGTCGACTGTAGCTTTCTAAAAAGAAATTGACAAAAATCGAGGTGGTGGAAAAGGGGAGAGGGGTTCATTTTTTTTCAAACCAAGAGTTGGCATCATTTTTCTCTTTGTTTTATAGTAAAAATTTGCTAAGTTCTGTCTAAACTGGATAAAAACTGAGGTTGTGTATAAAAATTAAGCAGTTTAATGGGAGAGGGGGTGGTTTTTAGATCTTTTGGTCAGACACCTTCTTCGTGAAAAAATACATATAAGCATCAACTTTCATGGTAATCGGTGAAACGATTGCGACTGTAGCTTTTTATAAAGAACATTGACAAAAGTTAATGGGGTTGAAGGAGGAAAGTGCATTGGCAAACCAAACATTGACAGGATTTTTCTCTTTGTTTTAAAGTATACATGGGCAAAGTTCAATAAAAATCACATAAGAAATGTAGATTTCCATAGAATTAAGGGGTGTAAAGGGAGACATGGGGTGGTTTATTTAATTTTTTTTGGTCAGAAACCTTCTGCATGAAAAATTACATGTATATGCCAACCTTAATGGAGACCAGTTAAATGTGTCGACTAGCATTGTATAAAGAACATTGGTAAAAATTTAGGGGTGGATAGGGGGAGAGGGCTTCAGTTTTATCAAACCAAAAGTTGACAGTATTTTTCTCTTTATTTTTTACTATCCATGTCCAAGGTTTCATCGAAATCTGATAAAAAATGTGGGTTTTTATAAAAATTAAGGGGTGTAAAGGGAGAGGGGTGGTTTTTTAATTTATTTTTTGGTCAGTTACTCCATGAAAAATTACATATATATGCCAACTTTGATGATAATCGGTCAAACGGTGTTGAGTGTAGCTTTTTATGAAGAACATTGACAATAATTAAAGGGGTGGAGGAAGGGGGAGGGGTTGAACTTTGGAAGACTAAATATTGACAGGATTTTTCTCTTTGTTTTAAAGTATACATGGGCAAAGTTCAGTAAAAATCAGATAAGAAATGTAGGTTTCTATAAAATTAAGGGATGTAAATGGGAGAGGGTGGTTTTTTTATTTTGATTTTTTTGGTCAGAATCCTTCTCCATGAAAAACTACATGTAATTCCCAACTTTAATGGTGATCAGTTAAATGGTGTCGACTGTAGCTTTGAATAAAGAAAATTGGCAAAAATTAAGGGGGTGGATAGGGGGAGAGGGGATGAATTTTTTTAAACCAAAAGTTGACAGTATTTTTCTCTTTATTTTTGGCTATATATGTCCAAAGTTTCATCGAGATCGAATAAAAAATGTGGATTTGTATAAAAATTAGGGGGCGGAGGGGGGTAGAAGGGGTGGTTTCTCAATGAAATTCATATGAGACCACTTTGGAGTATACCCTACATTTAATTGCCAACTTTAATGGAGATCAGTTAAATGGTGTCGACTGTAGCTTTGAATAAAGAAAATTGGCAAAATTAAGGGGGTGGATAGGGGGAGAGGGGTTCAATTTTTTTAAACCAAAAGTTGATAGTATTTTTCTCTTTATTTTTTGCTATATATGTCCAAAGTTTCATCGAGATCGAATAAAAAATGTGGATTTGTATAAAAATTAGGGGGCGGAGGAGGGTAGAAGGGGTGATTTGTCAATGAAATTCATATGGGACCACTTTGGAGGTATACCCTATCCACTAAAAAAATTTCATTTAAATCGGTTCAAAATTGGCGAAGATATCGCTGAACATACATACAAATAAAGAAAAATGGCAAAAATCAAGGGGGTGGATAGGGGGAGAGGGGTTCAGTTTTTTAAAACCAAAAGTTGACAGTATTTTTCTCTTTATTTTTGGCTATATATGTCCAAAGTTTCAACGACATCGAATAAAAAAATATGGATTTGTATAAAAATTATGGGGTTGAAGGGGGTTGATGGGGTGGTTTCTCAATGAAATTCATATGGGACCACTTTGGAGGTATACCCTATCCACTAAAAAAATTTCATTTAAATCGGTTCAAAATTGTCGAAGATATGGCTGAACATACATACAAAAAAAAAAAAAATACAGACGAATTGAGAACCTCCTCCTTTTTTTGAAGTCGGTTAACAACATTACTATGGCGGATGGTAGATGTAAAAGAATTCAAAAAATATTTGATGACCAGTAAGAAAGGCTTACATAAATACAATAAAACACTTGTTGAGTGCGGATCGTCCTTGTTAAAATAAATAAAAACCTCAATAGGCGTTAGGCAGGGTTATAGTCGTCTACTACATTTTTTAATTTGTACAGTGACGTCTCCAATAGTAAATAGAAAAAGTAGATAAATTTAGGAATAAAAATTAACAGGCATATCAAAACACTTTTTTTTGTTCCTGACGAAGAAGGTACTATGAAATAGAACGAAACTATCCTCCAATAATCAAACAACTATCGAAGCAGCTCGCAGTTGGATATAATAAATGAAATTCAGAAAATTAATATTATAAGGACATCGTTGAGCAAACGGAGAATGATTTCCAGAAGAACAACACCAGAGATCTCTACCGGAACCCATACTCAGTGCCAACACTTCATCTACAGAGTCTGGACGGGGAGTTGAAATTAAACAAAAAAGACTGCACCACAGCTCTGATAGAATACTTTAAAACCTCTTTGCCGAGACGCGGTAGGAGAAACTACAACTGGAAATAAAAAACGCATTAAACAGAACTTCCCTTCCAACCAGGCAAAATATCATTTCTGAAGTCAAACCTAATAGAGTTACAGGTGAAGAGGCATCTTTGCGCAACTTTGAAAACACGCCGATTAGGTATCAATCTAAAGTATAGAAAAAATTATACCCGATATCTGAGTGACAGAAACACTATCTAATGATTGGACATTTGCTATTGTCCAGTCGCTTCACAAGAAAGACGATATGTCAGATCTTAACAACTATCTCCCTTCTATCGGTTTCTTATAAGATCTTTTCAAAGGCACTACTCACGAGAGCTCAGTTAAATTCTTGTACAGGAGAGTTTCAGGCTGGGCTCCGGAAGACAAGGTCATGTTTTGAACACATCCTAACTCTAAAAACTATTGTCACTCACAAGACCCTGAATGGCTCACGCGATGTGGCATTTTTTTTTTTTTTTTACTTTCAGAATTATCTATGACTCTGTGAATGACCTCTTCCACGCTCGTTGAGCTGGGATCTGACAACAGGACCTTGACCGAGCGTGGTGGTGTAATGGCTAGCGTTCTGGCCTCGCATTCGGGAGGACGGCGGTTCGAATCCCAGTCCGGGCATCCAGATTTGGGTTTTCCATGGTTTCCCACATCACTCCAGGCAAATGCCGGGATGCTTCCTTCAAAAGGCCATGGCCGAATTCCTTCCCATTCCTTACCCCCCATCCTTTCCCGTCTCTAAAGACCTCGCTGTTAGAGAGACGTTAAGCAGATAAAAAAAAACAGGACCTTGATCCTTGTGAAGGAAACCCTAACTAATACTACCCCCAAAGTCAAGTTTAGATGGGAACTATCAAAGTCCTTCGAAATCAGTACAGAAGTTATACGACGGGATAGCTTGTCGACAGTTCTCATTATCTGTATTTTCGCAATGGGCGACCACAGTAACAGATGTCTGTGGGCTCAGAATCGGTTACGAAAGGACAAACTACTATTCAACTGCTTGGCTTTCGCAGATGATCTCCATTCCTAGCATCCATGTGGAACAAGGTGTTCACTAATTATTCTCTTTCAGCTAAAGTAGGGTATAATAGATCTATTAACGAAACTGAGTTCATCGTCAACATCAGAATTGCACCAAATTTAATCTCACTGTTAACACAATGATACGAAAAGCTAACGCCTTCAAATATCTTGGATAATTGATAACTCCGATCATCAAAGAGAATTTAGGCATTAATAGCAAGTGCGTTATATTGCAGATAACATACCACAATTGTAAGAACACGTGCGGATCTCAAAACTCACTTTCTTAACCTAAAACTCATGCGCTGCAAGATTGTAGTTCGGCCATCAATACACGACTAATCTTCTTTGTTCACATAGTTCGGATGTACACACACTCAACTCTAAAATCTTCAACACCGTCTCTAGACTGAAACAGACTAACGCAAAGTGGACGAGGCTAGTCAGAAAATATGTGGAACAACTGTAAATTGACAGCTACGAGATTTGCAGCAGGGATAAATACAGAATGTTGAACAAAGCATCCCAACTCTCAGTAACAGCCAAAACATTGCGCTCTGGATGTGGGATGAAATGAACCAACGAAAAAAGTATACAACCACAGTGCAAGGATGACGGATACTGGGTCGTGAACAACACTCGCCAGAGTTAAGAATTACGTGGTCCATAGAGGCCGAAACTTAAAGGAAGAAGAAATGAAAATCTCAATCCAAATACCAATGTATTGGCCTTTAAAGGAAATTTCCGTGTAAGGTGGAAAATAATAGAGCAGGTATTTTACTTACAGTATTTTGAGTATGATATCACCTATGAATATAAGAAGATAATAAATACTAAAAATTTGACACTTTTAATTCGCTCTGAACATCTATACGAAACAACTAACGAACAAGAATGAAGAAGGAAATCCGCTCACGTCAATGCCTACGGTGTTGCATAGGGCGAAAATACACGTATACAAGCAGAATGCAGTCATCGAAATGGAGTCTGTATGAAGATAAAATACAAAATCAAGAAGTGAGAAACTATGTTAATATTTTATCGTTAAGTGTAATTGGCAAAATCAAGTGGAAAGAATGACAGGTAAATGGAATTCGCAAACAAATTCTTTATCATAGATCAAGAGGAAAGAGAGCTATCAGGAGACTTGTAAAAGAAGGTTTCACTTTGCTGATCGGATTAAGTGACACAAAATCTCCCTCGACGTAAGGAAAGTCAAAATAACAACAGAACCAGCAACCACTTTTAATGCTACTTGAAAATATTTTTCCATATAATTTAGTATGCTGTTTACCTCCAACATCTTCAAAGGACTCAATTTTATTGTTAGCATACCAGCATAATCTGAAAATTCATTGTCCTAGGCCAGCGTTTCTCAACTTGTGGTCCGCGGACAGCTTCTGCTCGATGAAGATGGAATACGTGGCCAACGGGCAGAAAATTAAAAATTCAATTCTAAGAGAACTGAAGTTATCATAACAAAAACAATTGCAAACACTGGTCGCTTAAAGTGGATTGCGTACTCGTACTGTGTTACACCACAAGCCAAACTTTCTAAAACACATGACATTTGCCGGATATGATATGACTACTCACGATAATAGTTTAAACACTACATACGTTTCCATTCGGTGTCAGATAGAGCGGGGTCCTTTAACGTAGAAGAAAATGACGGTTTTCTGGTATCGTAGAGGTTGGGTTTCCTTAACCGCTATACAGGGTGTTAGAAAAAGTGTAAAATATTTTAGGAGATGATAGTAACCATAAAGTTAATAATACACAAATAGCCGCAAATGCATACGTAATGATATGCATTGAAGAAGTACAGGACCAACCAAGAAAGTTTCAAAGAGTGCATGATTCCTTACTGCGATCGGCTGAGGCATGCATTACCGAAGACGGCCGTCACGCGTTTGTGACGCTATGTTTATTAGACATTTTTGTCTTATTTTTATGCATACTGTCAGTTACTAAAATAATTTACACTTTACTATCACCCTGTATATTCCAACAACAATTGTTTTTTAACAAAAAAATTAGGACCACGTAACATAGTTAACTCGTCATTGAATCGAAAAATATTGAGAAACGCTGGTCTATACTACTGAAGACAGTACTATCGCTAAGGTATGAAAACTAAGTCCTGAAGAAAATGCATTGATATTTTATGATATATGTCTTTCTAGTTACAATGGAATTTCAAGTTTTATGAGTTTCCGGTAATATTGCCATCTACAGTCGAAAGCAAGAAATTTTCAGAGTATTGTCGTATTTTGAAGTGCGACTTCGATTTTCTTATATTAATTCTAATGGGTAATTTCAAGCAGTATTTAAAGTCACTGGTAATTTTTCTCTTATATACTGATGATCTTTACTCACTACATTTACAAAAACTTATACTCGAAAAGAAACCATTTATTTAATTCATTATTTTATGTGTGCTTTACAAAATGTTGGAATGACGGGTTGACTTGTAAGCCTAAGAACAGTGTAACATTACCAAGGACGAACGAAGCTTTACTCTTCGCATAGTAGTATAGTAAGTATTCTTAGGAAACTAACCGCGTAAAAGTGATGTTAACTTTACACCAAATATTTAGGTGGCTAAGCTCTGCTTCTTTATCTTCAGGTGAAATGTAATTAGACCACAAAACATTAGTTTCACAGTTTTTCAAGAGGACACATTGTTGATTATTGTAAGAGAAGCCATTTGTTTCCTTGGTGCTTTGCGACTCGTCGGGATGTGATGTCTGGTAAGAAATCCGCTGATAGGCTTTTTTGTGGTGGCACTCACCTGGAGCGATTTCCGGAAACAATGGAAAACGGAGATTTGGATCGTCGAACTTGGATTTACTCTCAGATATTTCCGAATGTCAGACCCGAGTGCTACAGCTCACTATATCAACAGCGCTTGATTTTGGCAAGCCATAAAATCTATGGTTTCCGACCTAATCACACTACACCTGAAGATAACGGGAAGTTAAAAAGTCAAAGTATTGTAACCATCACTTTTAATCGATTAGTTTTCTGAGAACAAAAAAATATTGCCGTCCGAAGCGGTGTACCAGCATTTTTTACGAAGAATGCGTCAAGTGGCACGCCTAAGCAGTTTCGAAAATCAGTCCGGCCATCTAAATTCGGTCTTCCAATTTTTGTTGAAATCACTCCAGGCGAATGCGATCATGGCCGAATTCCTTTCCCATCTCTCATGACTGGTTAGTCGCGGAGGCCTCAGGCCGTAAGCAAAATTTTTTTTTAAAAATAGTTTTGTGGTCCATACCATTATGTGGAACAAAATAACAGAACCCCCCTGTTATGTGTCAGGGATATTTTTTTCTCCTCTGCCTAGAAAGTGACTATTCTTATGACATTGTATGCATATAGGTAATGCTAAAATACATAAAATACATGGCAGATGAAGATGAGGCTCTTGGGGAGAAATTAAATTCGTACCCAAATTTCAGAGATGAGAATAGAATGGTCATTATTTTGGGGATTTAAATTTATCAGGTATAAACTGGCTAAGAAATAAGATTAATAACACAAGGGAACAGAGATTTGCAAATACACCAATAAAGGAAGGAGGATTTACACAAGTGGTAGAGCAGAACACTTTGGGACAATTTTTTTTATATATATATTCCTAATAAAGCCCGATTATAACCTTGTGGGGTGTCAAGTAACCGGAGTAATAAGTGATCATGAAGCAGTTCTGATGGATATTAAAGCATTCAGAAAACCAGCAGCCAAAACGAAGGGAAAATAGGTACAATTATAAAATGGCAAAAATTTCGAATTTGAAGAGATAATTCACAGAATTTTTCAGCAAATGGAAGGAAGGCACAAGTACAGTAGAGTCAAGAACATAATAAGAAAGGGTGAAGACAAATTTATTCCAAAACAGAAAATAAAGACAAGTAGAGGAACTGTGTACTACAATTGGGAGGTGAGGAAGTTAAACAGGTTGGTAAGAAGAGAACATAACAGAGTTACGAGACAGCACGGTAGTAAGGAATATTTAAAACAACTAAACAAAGTCTTAATAATAGTTAAGAAGGCAGCTAAAGATGGGTTTATGAAGGGTATTGTCAGTGCAGGAGGACCACTGACTGATTCATCCAGAAATTTCTATGGCTATGTTAGAAAACTGAGAGGAAAGTAGGGTGTTGACACGCTTATAGATAAGAATGGAGAAGAAGTTTCAGATGATTCGAAAAAGGAAGAGATTTTAAGTATCTGGTTTAGTGAGATCGTTAGGGACAATGAATCAGAAACGGTAGGGTCTATCTAGGAGAGCGAGCTTAACAACACAATTAGAAATGAACAGACTGAAAAATTTGAAATTCATTATGAGGATATTATGAATGAAATAAGAAAGCCGAAAAAACATAAAGAGGCTAGTGTAAATAATATTACTACAGATATCATAAAGATAGCTGGATGTGATATTGTACCTTATCTTGAAATACTATTTAAATTGACTCTGGATAATTGCTGATTACCACAAGACTGGAAAAGTGCGTTGGTAATACCGGTACATAAAATAGGGGTGAGAAATAGAGTCGAAAGTTATAGGCCGATCAGTTTGACATCAGTGGTAGGTAAATTAATGGAGAGATTGATGTTCAACCACCTAAGAAATATATATGAGGAGCGTATGTGGTTTTCAAGTAGGCAACATGGCTTTAGGCAAGGACATTTATGCTAATTTCAGTTGGTGGGATAAATGCAAGATATTTCAGATGGAATGGACAAGGTAGGCCAAATTAATAGTGTAGCACTAGATCTTTCAAACGATTTTGACAGAGTGAGCCATAAAATGGTAGGAAATAGGACAAAAACTATTGGAGTGGATGATAAAGTGATTTGCTGGGTAGAAGAAACAGACTATTAGGGTAGGGAATGCAGTATTAAAAGAAATGGAAGTAAAAATAGGAGTGCCACAGGGTAGTGTAGGACCACTGCTATTTTTATATTAATGAATAATTGTGTTGATTGTTTACTGTTAGAAATTAGATTGTTTGCGGAAGATTTAATGCTATATAAAAGGATCAAAACAGTAGAGGACTGTAAACAGCTGCGGGGTGATCTGGACAGGATATCTACTTGGGTTGATAAACATGGGATGAAGATAAATGCAAAGAAAAGACATCTGATTAGATACACAAATAAAAAAATAAAGGTTGATTATGAAATAATTGTTTCTTGAAGACTTGAAATGTAAATATCTTGGCATTACGTTTGATGACAAGCTTAAGTGGGCAGGAAACATTGGACAGGTAGTAGGAGAAGGTTTCAAAATTCTGCACTTGTTGGAGAGAATGATGATGGGATATACGTGAGAAGTAAAGGAATTGGGTTACAAAACTTTGGTCAGACCATTGCTTGAATATGGTAGTGTAGTATTGGACCCACATTTTGAGTATTAAATACAGGATTTAGAGAGGGTGCAAATGAGGACTGCTAGATTTGTTTTCGGAAATTACCGCAGAATGCAATCAGTTACAGATATGATAAAAGAGATGGAATGGGATTCATTGCAAGACAGAAGCAGGCCGAAGAGGGTGATGTGACTGTACAAGTCCTATATTGGTGATGAGGAATAGAAAGATATTGGTGTAAGAATTAAAAGTAATTCATGGAAGGGAAAAGATGACAAGGCCGCAAAGTTGTAGGGAGATTCTCTTTTTTGGGAAAAGGTGTCAGGGTATGGAATAAGTTATCAAGTGAAGTGATGAATAATTTACCAAAAACGTTGAAAGAATTTACAGTAAAATTTTCCGACGGGAAATGTAGGTGGGTGCAGGGAACTGGGAAGATGGGTGGTTGGGAAATTGCCACCGGAGCGTGCATTCCATAGCAATTTAATTAAATATTATAATTAAAGATTACATATATATTCATGGCCCCATGCTTTAATAACAGTTTCTGCGTATGGGTCAAATTATTTTTTTCATCGGATTTTATTTACTTACTGCTTGCAATATTACACCACTCTAACATCTTAAATTATCGAGATATGTTAGTCTATGAGCTTAACTGTACGTCAATAATAACCTGTAAATGGAAAATGGTTGTAAGTTAATAAGTCTAAATGCCAGTATAATGAAAAATACAACATGAAATCTTAAAGAAATAAAAAACAAATAAAAATTAAGATATTTATATTTTTATTTTATTATATTTAATTTGTTTTTGCGTGGTTGGATTCTAGTGAAAGAGATGAAACATCTGCCTCTACGAAAGAGAGTATTCTGTTTCTAAGTGAAGCATTTTTTTCCGTGGTGCTACACGGCTTGTCGTTGTTATGATTATCAGAGTAGGGAGGGGATGTCTGGTGTTGAACCGCAAGGAATTTGGCCATATCTATTTGCAGGAAACATCCCGGAAACCAAGGTAAACCGAAAACTAGAAGGCCGGATAGCAAAGTGGATCATGTCTAAGGACGGGATCCAGCGGGATTCGCGCCAACAGTTTTTTACGCATATATTTAAAACATAGTTATTTAAAGCATTAATAAATTAAATAATAATCGCCTGTTAATCAAATTAATAAATCAGTTTCAATGTTAAATGATAAAAATTAACAGTTAACAATTTTTAATTGGCAAAATGACATTAATTTTTTTGAATGTCCTAAGTAGGTTTTACATTTTTATTTTTAAATCTAATCAAATTTTTATATAAATAATCAAAATTGGAAAATATTCAGTCTTCGATCATGCCTTACAATAAATCACATCAGTTAAAAACATGGTATGCATAATGGCCAAGTTACCACAGATTTATTATTATTATTATTCTAAATAAACGAACGTTCCATAACGCCAAGAGAATGAATTGCATTTCACAAAGTGAAGTGAATATACTCTGTAAAGTATAGACTTGGCTCGGAACAAGATCTCATAACTTTTTGTCACTGTACAAGCACGAGACTTGGACTAGTTTTATCAGAATTGTTCTTGTGGGATTCATTATTATGTCTCCCGATTCCTTGATTGATCTTGTTGTTGACTCATTGTTATCAAAAGAAACATATCACCAAGACGTAAACTGTAAAGTATTTCAGTTTTACTTTAAGTGGAGACTTTCTCGGCGTATGATTGCAGTCCTCACTGATGTATTGCCGGATTTCGTTGTAAAAACACGAAATTTGACACGTGAGGAAGACAACGGAGGCAGCCGTCAAAGTATGGTGTTTTTACAATACAATTCGGCGATACACCCGTGAAGACTACATTACAACTTCTTTTTGCCTTTAGTCGAAATAATAACAAGGAGTTGAAAGGACGCATAATATTCACTCAGATATAATGTATTGTGGTGATTGACGAAATTATTCCAAGAGAGATGAATCGAGAGCCAGAACGGCATCAAAGAACATGTATCTCAAACGCATTGAGACGACGGCCAAATAAACAATAAGTCAAAGGACAATTGCCTTTTGATAGCTGATAAGTAAAGTGGTATGCGATCGTTAAAATTACGATAACGTTAGTTTCGTATCAACGAATAATAAAATTTTAGCCGCAAATACAGAAAATGGAAATAATGAAACCGTGAATAAAAAGCTTTAACTGTGTAGTTAAGATAACGTGTGCGACACATAAAAAATACTTATTATATAGTTATAAAATCGTACTAAATACGTAACATAACTCAAATTATAGAAATGTGTACTCAAACGTAAGTTTTATTGAATACGTAAAATTGGATTTATTTACTTACGAATGACGAAAGTTGACATAAAGAAACATTTATTAACACGAGTCAAATGCCAACTGCAAGGGTACAGGCAATCAGTGTATTACATCCGATAGATCTCGGGTGGGGCAGCGAGTCACGCACTGACACGCGTTTTATCCGCATTTTGCGGATTGCGGATCCCCTTAATTTTGTGCGGGATCCACCAGACTGTCTAATGATGCGGGATCCCGCTTTGCTAGATTGCAATCCCTAATCGTGTCCTACCGAATGACAGGCCTTCCTCTACCGCTTACTGGCAAGGTTGGATCTTAGGCAAACCAGTTTGTAGGAAAATCGCTGGGAGTGTCTTGTCTCCATACAATCAAAGAGTTGTTCCGTGACAGCTTTATCAATCCAGACAATGGTGTCCCCTACACCTAAACCGAACATATTTCGCAACTTCTGTTCAGAAGAATCTAAGGACTTTGCTGAAAGTATCTGCATTCGCCAACACAACCACATAATCCTTTCTTTCCAGCAGTACTTTAAAGATGAACGAGTTAAATGTGCATTACTGTAGAAGACAGTTTTCAGGAACTGTGTACTTAAATCTTTCTTACAAACAGGTATCTTAACATTGAAAATCTACAAAATTAGATTTTAATTTACGTGGGAATTACAATCATTTGAAGTAATATTATTGATAAGATGACTGACTCACTCATAAATAAATGCTTCACTAATTTTAAAAGTATTCGTGAAAATTCGATCTGATTTTTTTTTTTTTTTTTTATTCGCTTTTTCATTAATGATAGTGTCACCTCAACTGAGTACTGAACATTTTAACGAATTTCTGTGCTATTTCGCCCGTAAACCGCCTAGCTCGTCAAGTGCAATGAACGAATGATGAACTAGTGAGTGAACCACCTTCTCGGAACCAAAATGATTTGGCCAGATTTCATATGTACTGAGTGTGAGAAGGAATGATGTGTAATGACGAAAAGCACACTATGAATGGCTTTCTGAAATTCCGTGTTAAGAGACCGAGTGTGGCTACCACTCTGGACTGGCATTCGTGAGGAGGCGGGCTGGAATCCCCGTCCAGCCATTCAGATTTGTGTTTTCCATGGTTTCTCCACATCATTCCAGGCTAATGCCGGGATGGCCGATTCCGTCCAGTTACTTGCCCTCAGTCCTTTGTCGCCTCAAATGACCTCAACGTCGACGAGGCGTACAGCCATAAGTAGGTATATATACATACAATCAGCATCAATCCATTTATTGTATGTTATTGAAAATACAATGCAATATACAATTTTTATCTGGAAATAGTTAGCATTCAACATGGGAAAACAATTATAAAGTAACAGTGTGATACATTATGGTAATAATCGATTACTGAATGTTTACAGAAAGAATGTTGAATGTACTTACTGTGTTAGTACTTCATGAAGAAACCATATACCATGTTAAACGGCTAAATCATTTTACTTTTGTCGCTGACATAACATGCCGAATTCATTCGCACTGAGAGCTTAATGAACAAGTAACAGTTGCTTCTGCTGTAAATTGATTTCAAAAAGACATTTGGAACAGTGAAAAGGAAAACAAAATAAAAGTTCACGTGTCCTAGAAAATAGGTTCTTAGAAGCAAGAAAATCTATGTGCCCATCATGTAAGTGAAGATGTTTGGTAGCAGATTCGCCGTACGCCGTGCAGAAGACACCCTCGCGGTGAATCTGAGTACCGGTTTGCCAAATCTGAATGAGGAGGGAGGGAAGATGGGATCCGCGAACTGAGAAGCGGAACCTGTTCTGCAAGGCGGACTGCTGCGAGCAACAACGATTTCGCAACAGGACCTTGATTTACGCCAGTTAAACTGGTTGTCTGCACAGCCAACGTTTGCAAACTGATCTGAGTGCAATTTCATTTCGCTAACTGGCAAAAAAGGGAAGAAATATTTCCTTGTTGACAGATGGTCACTAATATACTTGATCGTATTTTCAGTATCAACAAGACATTGCCGATTGCTTGAAGATCCCCGTGAAATGTCTGTTAGTAAGTGCAACATATTACATATGTACGTATGAAACTATACCCTTGAATTTAATTTTAAACACCTGTCAGTATTTGCCTATATCGATTTAATGAACATTATATCAAAAATTCCAAAACAACAAGCATTGCTCCTCTGAAAGCAGCTGCCAGTAATGGAACAGTAGTGTTAAAATGGTAATTTGCCAACGGGATTACTTCTTCATTCAGACTGTACTATAAGTCCAGCTCCTTAAGTTGTTACTATTAGTGTATTAATTTCACCGTGTTAATTTAAAGATGAGGAAAGTAGTTCCTGGTATGCATCTCACTTTGTTGTTCATAGTCGATTGCAAAAGACTGTTTAAGTGCACGTTTCCAACTCAGGTAAAATAAATCTTTTCTTAATCCATTTTCCAGGATAGACGCCACAGTTGTTAACCACAATTTTCATTTTATGTGCTGCGCATACAATACACACAACAGATGACACCATACAACATTCGACTCTTACCTGTTTAGCCACAACCATCACTTTATTTTCTATGCTGAAACTAAATCCCTACGTATGGGAAGAATAATAATAATCAAGTATAAAGACCTTTGATGAATTTTAGGTTATCACACCCTTTTCAGCAAGAGATTTCCTTATCTGTAAGTTTTTTTTTTTTTAAGTAATGTTATGGGTTTATTCTAGCCTATTTTCCGAGAGTTTTAGAGATTGAATACGGTACTTTCTTATATATTTCGTGGTAGTATTTGACACCAAGTCGCACAGTAGTAGAGAGGTAGAAATGAAGAAATGCTTTACCTCACGTGGACAAGGACTCATCGGATTAGTATCTCAGACATTACTGCCGAGATCAAAGAAATTTAAATTTGATCCGAAATTGACTAAATTAATCTATAGTGTCTGTCCTCATCTTGAAGGCATTCTGCCTAATACATTTGCATAACTGATGTACCTAGTAACTTCATTGCAGAATGATAAAATTCTATGAATTCTGCTAAAACTTTTGTTCCCATTATTACTCAGTACGAAATTTAAATACAGATAAGGGACAACAGAGTCACCAATTTATAATTTCATTTTCGTGTAGTTTCGCATTCAATAGAAGGTTACAATATGCAGTCGTTTTTACGCAATTCACAGATACTTTTACGACAGTGCATGTCCTAGAGCAGCGTGTTTCAACCCTTTTCAATCGTTTTCAACCAGAGGACAAGTCAAATGTTAAAAACAATTCTACGGACCATTAATTTATATGGGCCTAATTTTTTACTTGTGTACATTATTAAAATTTGTGAAATTTTATGTAGTTCCATCATAACATTATAAATAAACTAGAATGTTTTGAATTTATACGGATAAACCGTTATGAAACTGGAGGCGAACCACTAAAAATGAATAATACATTGAAAACACTCAAAATTTACTAAGCAAATCAATAATAAAGTTATAAACCTACAAAGGGAGAAAGAAAACCAGGTAAAAGAAAAACTAATAGTATTATGTTATTACCGATTGTTAATTTATTTTTTGTTACGACAATTTTAACTCAATTAAATTTTTAATATTCTGCTTATGGACAGAATCTCATGTCCCATCCTCGCTGACCACAGGTGTCACGCAAACCACAGGAAGAGAATCTATCTCTGCCTTAGACTATTTCCTTTATTGTTTTACAAGATTAAAATCAATTATTCGAATGGTCTTTCGGTTAATTAGAATAGCAGTAGATTTTGTGTTTTGTGTAAGGAAATGACCATGTTAATACTGTGGCCATGTGAAATTACCTGCAGTAGAGAATGTCAAGACCAACGTTAACGTTAGGAAGGATGACAGGTCTACCCAAAGTAAATCATCATACGGCATTGTCAAGTGACAGAGTATTCGATTCGCAGCGAAATGCTCCTAACAAACCTAACCCACTAATCCTACCAGGTATAGGAAACCAACAGTTTAAAGTGGTATTAGAACGATGGATACTGTCTGACTTATCTCACATTACACAACAAGCTGTGCCTTAGGTGAAGGTAGGAGGGTGCCGGGCCTCTGAAAATCCCAGACGAGACTGAGTCTGAAAGTAGGGTTACTTCGGTTTCTAGTCAGACTTCTTAACTACTGACCACCAGAATATTCTTCAGGTTCACTGAATGGAATAGTTACTTCGAACGATTAGGACCCTTGAAGTATGCATCATATTAGTAAAAACGCATGTCTAATTAATGAAAAACCACACACAACTTTAACTGATTTAAAAAAAAAAAAACAAATTCAGTATATTCGATACATCAATTGAATCGTATTTATTATAGACACCAAGAACTGGTAGATTAAATAAATAACAATATATATTTGTTTAGTGAATGACAATTTCTTCTTCTAATAAATAATTAACAACGTCGATTGGAGTCAAATATATCGAATATACCCAAACAAACGAAATCTGTGGAAATGACATTTAACAACATTTTTTCCATTGTTAGTTAAACCCACCATGAAACATCTTTCTACAAGGACTTAGACTGACTAAATTTATCTCTAAATTTCAGGTAAATAGTGCAGCATTTTTTTTCTATTCCCTGAGTTCCTTCCCTGTAATTCATCTGCTGCTTTATGGTAACGGTTACGGTTACGGTCTTTTATTCCTTTCACATACTATCGTAGATATGCTTTATACATACTGTCTTCACTCCTTCCTGTCCTGCAACAGTCACTGATAGTGTTCTGCGGTAATTTGCAAGAAGAATAATCCAGCTTCCCTCTTTTTCATGTTCTCTAACTCTTTTATTTGATATCTGAAATGTATAATGTCTTTATCCTGTTTCCTTCACTTCGCAGGTACATCCGTTCACCACTATCTCCAGTAATTTAAGGATTTTATAAACTGTACCTACCAACCGCTCAATATGCCATATCCATTTATTATCAAAAGACATTTTAAGATATTTATATCAAAAGAAGTAACCTGGATTTCCATCCAGCTTTTACCTCTCAATTAACGCTTTTAGTGAATAATTTTGTGATTTAGACAGTACAATATCGAAGCTTCATCACAGATCATGTGTAAATAATTTATGCCGTTGTTCCAAATTAAAAAAATGAGAATTTGTGTTATAATCTCGTTTAGATACCTTACTAAGTGGGAATATATTGTAAAAGTTTTTTCTATGGACACAGATTTACAGATATTTCTCACTATGAGTAACTACGATTTTAATATTCTAAGAAAAATTATCATATTTGTTTAAATTAGTATTATTATATTGAGAATGGTAGCGAAATTTTATTTAAAGTAAAAAGATTATCTGTTTAATTGTTGTAAAAATGTTAACTCATCGTTTAATGTCTGAGAAAAGTTCTATGTGATTAAAAAAATATGAAATAGGATTTCGAATTTGTTAGTTTATCGTTCATTCGATTTGTTGATTAGCTTACTCTTCTGTTTGATAGAAATAATAAACTGTTCTTCATAGTTAAGTGTGTTATTGTTCTTTTAGTTGTCTCCTTAGATTATCTACTTCTCCCTACGCTTTACCTATTGATATCTTTATACCTGCACATTCATACTCAAACTCATTCTCATACTCTACACTTAATTATACTATGCTCAAGTTTACGATCAAGTCTTTTTTTAATTATTCCAGCTTCTCATTACTATCACTGTTGTGTCAGTTATTTTATGACTGAAATAAATTATTAATCCTTCTGCAAATCATTCTTTCTCACTCCCTGGAGTCAATACCGTCAGAAAATATTTCTCATAAAATTCAAGGACTTCTTGTTGGAAAGATTTAACTTTGTTATGTTTTTCTCTATCGAGGTGCCTAAACAACCATGTTTGATTAATCTTTTAGTAATGTTAATAAGGTAACATTTGCATGCCTTAAATACATGTAAACACATTGCCATAAATACCCACTTGTTAAAATCTGTCACAGTTCAGACATACTGTTTCAGTTAACGACTGTCGCTAAGCGAATAAATTTAATTGCATCATAGAATAAAGACGTTTATAAGAAGAAAATCGGATTTTATTTTTCCCAGAATTTTAATTATGTAGTGGCATGAAAATTACTTAAAACGGTACTTCGTGCATGTCACAAGAATTGCAAGAAGGTAGGCAGGTATTTAAGTAGTAATCAATGAATGTAATGGCCATAATATTGATAATTCGTAAACGTTGAATTCAAGTCCAAACGCATTACATCAATCAATAATTTCGTTTTCATTTTTTTGATAATTACTGCAGTATTAATCTTTATGGTTACTTAAGTCTCGATTGTAATAATAAACTAAGTCTGTTTGGCAATAATGACTTAACTGCGTCTAAAGCAACAGTAGATTTTCTCTACCACATTTCACTAATTCCTTCTTCGTATTTCAGAATTGTAAGCAACATGAATGATCTGAAAAAAATTACCCTAATTTGTACCTCCTACCTACCAGTGGTTGGTGTTAACATTAGCAAAATGTACTCGATCCCGTCTGTAAATCAGTTCCTTTATTTATGGAAATAGATAATAGTTTAAAACATTTTGTTATCCCAGAAGATAGTTTCACTTATCTTTGGTAACAGGAATTGTATCGAAAAAAATTGAGTTTTTGAATCTATTTTTGTTATACCACTCTCTAAATCGACAACGTTACTCTCCAAATATAGATTCTGTTTCCTTTTTATATCATTAATCTGTGTGGAAATTCATAAGCAGTGCCTAAATTACTTCATCGCGAAGTGTTTTCTACATTTGTTTGTTGTGAGTAAATGTACCCAGACAGTAATAAATACAATGACTTTAGTAGACGAACGTTCGAAAACGATATTAAAAATTACAAAACAGATAAGTAACTATTACCCAAAAATACTACGTGGAATACAGACTTCGAAATTTTGAGGCATATAATTTTTCAGCATAGTCACTGAGCTCCAATGCTTACTCCAAAGTTTAGCTTACTCAAATTAATAAAGTTATTCCTATTTGAAAAATTCTAACTGTCATGTAGTTGGATAATACATCTAGATGAAAAGGCGGGACAACGGTTTTGGGAAATAAGAAATTCAATTAAAAGCGTATTTAACGTATCATACGTTATAAGATTTACTCTTGCCATGACAAATACCAAAAGTTAACATCTTCACGTTCAGAAACTAAGTAAAACCTGAAGTAGAATTTTACTTATATATAAATGTTTCAAAGTTTTTTTTGTAGGTGATACTGCAGTAATGTTAAGTAAAAAAAAAAATGAGATACTAGTGATGATGATCAGTATTGAATAAACAAAAAATGTATGAAAATGCTTTGTAGAAAGCAGAAATAACGAGTTATGCAGTAAATATTTTGAATTATATATTTTTTTTAAAAAAAAATCAATTCGACGTTTAAAGTACTGTTATGTGCTATGACAAGTGTCGAAAAAATCCTCTGCCTAAGATTATTATTTGAAGGAACGGTTTGGAATAACAATATTTATAGAATTTGTGGGCATATGAAATTTTTTGTGAAGATTTTGAACTCTAAAGAAATTTCAGAATTTTAAATATCACAATTCTCAAATGATCTTTACAGTAGTAAGATTGCTATATGAATGGTAGAGTAGCATGAGAGAAAAATATTAGTAAAAAATAGTTACAGGCTGTATTTTATCTCAATATTTATTCATGTAGTATGTTGTGGAAGCGGTCGAGAAATTGAAATAAACATTTGCAAGTGGCATAGAGTTCAAGACTTAATAAGGATGCTGCGAGTTGCTACTTATATTTCACTTTCAAAAGATATGACGGAATGGCCTTAATAATAACTACAACAATAAACCACAAACATATAGTAAAAGAAGAAGAGAAAGGACTCTATTTATAGGAAGTAAATTTATCAATGTTGGTTCAAGAAAACCAGTTCTTTATAGAGTAGCGAAAAGAAAAAAAGAGTCTCCTTAAAAAGAGAAACCTTGTAATATCAAACACTGATGTACGATTCAGAAAGAAGTTTCTAAAATGAAGTATGGACTCTATGTTTGTAACGCTTAGACTTTGGAACCAATAAAAAAAAATGAAGAATCGTGTCAACGAAAGAAATTAAGTACAAAACGAAAGTGTGTTGAAAATGATGGGTAAAGAATGAAGTTCTTGGACAAGTCGCCTGTATCCAAGATAACGTATCTCAAAGATGTCTCATTTTTAGACATGCCTAGTGCTGCAAACTGAAAAAAAAAATGTTTTTTTTTCAGATTTGTGAAAAAAAACATGAAAAAAAACCGAGCACCCTTGTTTTTTTTCTAATTTGTTTTTTTTTTTCAGAAAACAATGTATTTGATAAATTATAGTTTTATTTATGGAACTTACATTTTACATGTGTGTTTTAAACCTTACTAAATCATGTAATACCTTACATAATGATTCATAAATGTATCTATATAGGTAACATAATTTTTTATTCATTTTCTATGTCGGTACCACATTCACTAGTATCAGTACTACCAACACTAGTTCGGTTGGAGTTAGAATTTTCTGTTTCTTCTTCTGTCCCCTCTACATCCATAACTTCAGAAATAGTTACATTTTCTTTTACTGGTTGTATTGCATGCAAAAGCTTTTGAGATTGCAATTTTAAATTGTGAGCCAAGTACACACTGTGAATGAAGACTGCGCCCATAGTTCTGTATTACGGTCTTTTAAGTTTGAATTTAAATCTATTATCATACAAAATAGGAGCTTTATTTGTTTTCAATCGTTGGCTTACGCCAACGGTTGCAAGGAAATTATTCATAATTACTGACAATGACTCAGTATCACTATACGCTGCGAGTTTAACATGTATACGAATATAAGGAAAGCACAACAAGTAATAAAAAGAGGCAAAAAACCGTAGTTAAATTTCCTAATTTTTTGAAAAGATTCGTAGGTCTACAGATAAATTTGTAGGGCCTGGCAGCACTAGTTCAAATCGCGAGTATCAATCCAAACAATGGGGTACGGGGATTCCTTCTCACGCAACCTAGCCTTTTCGAGAAGTCCCCATTCGTAAAAGAAAATATCAGTCAATGTTTCTAACATTTTTGTAATTTTTTTCCCTACTGAACAAGAAAGATATAGTAGATTTAATAGTTAGATAAGTACTTAGTATAAACTCTAAAACAGTCATATTAAACAATAAATGCCTTAAAAATTTGAAATTTAGTAGTTATGAAAAAAAAAACATGTTTTTTTTTCACAGTTTTTTTCATGTTTTTTCACGTCAGAAAAAAACTGTTTTTTTACAACACTAGACATGCCGGTTAGAATATTTGGAGGAAACTGCAGCTGATTTGATGCCATGAAAAAAATTGCTCAGGATAAGAATAAACAGAGGGTAGTATCTTATCAGTTAGGATAATGATGACAAGATAAGAAAGAGATGCAAGAAAATGGTAATAAACAATCACTTTGTTCCTATTTAAGACTTCATGCCCGCAATCATTAATTAAATGTAAATGTATAATCCGTCTTATGAAACTGAGATTGGTCTCATCAGAATTTTTTTATTATTATTATTATTTACAGTATTTATTTCCCTAGTGAAAAAATTTGAACACAGAATTAGAGACATAAAGTGTTGCATATGATATCAGAATTATTTTTTAAACAAAAATACTCTTCAGTTAGACACGTCTAAATGCCTATCTGATCATACATTTTCCATCCACGATTAGAATCATTAATGCTATTTCTTCATCATCATGTGCAGCAACATTTCATTTCAATAGCTATTACACATAAACAAAATACAGAAGTTCTAAAATTTATATTATTAACTCTAAGCGAAGTAAATTTTTCCAAAAAAAAATTTTAAAAAAAAAAAAAAAAAAAAAATGGTTAACTGCGATTTGTATCTGCGATTGTAACGAAAAAAAAAAACATAGTGACTAAAGGATTAAGTGTTAGGAGTTAGTATAAGGGAAGGTTTATTGTTATTTTCCACAGAAAACATAAAATTTTGTGTCCAACTACAATGACATCGTTACAGTTTGAAGCGTAATTTTTTTTACGTATTTAATGGTTTGTACATAAATATCTGCTTTATAAATAACGTTCAAATTCAGTTTTCAAGCTTATAAAATCATGAAACTGCAGCTAGTTAAATGCACCTACTAGAATCAGAAACTGCAGTATGCTATTCATCCATCAAGTATAAACATTGTGGGACCAATACGTGAGGACTACTGGTATCAATGTGAACGCTTAATTATTTTCGTTAACTTTATTTTTAATTTCTACTTATTTTTGTTAACATAGTACATTATCCATGTTCTCACAGAAATAACCATTTTAACTATTCTGCATTTGTTTATTTCGTATTTTTAGAAGTATGTTTTAATGAGGGACACGTGCTAACACTTTATAAATATCCAAGTGAACTTTTAGTGGATTACATACGACGAAAAACATATTTGTTTCTAAGTTTATAAATGTAACAATTATTATATTTGTCATCCGAGCAAGTTGTAATAAATAGTTGCATACTTTTTTTTAACGTGACGATTACAGCAGGAGCTAGTATGTTGTCGGAGAAGTTTTGGTGACTGCTGTATGTCGTGCCTTTGGCTTTATTGCGTGTGTTTTGCGGCGGCACTTGCTGACGCGTTCTTTGGCAGCCACTTTCCGGGCTAGCGCGGCTTGCCGCCCATTGTGCCTGGCAGGTAGGCTACACGCGGGCGCCGTCTGCTGTGGATTTAAATTTCCCTCTGCGGGCGGTAAAAGTAATGGTGGCGACGGCGCGCCTCGCCATTGGCCGGTGCCCGGCCCCGGGACGGGGGCGTGGCTACGCGCCCCTGCCATGTTTTATTCCTCGTTATTGCAGTGGGCGCAGGCCAGCGCCGTGCACGACGAGAGTACTCATTGGTCGTGGGTTTGAGCCCCGCGCCGGAGCCATAACTTTTTTTCCCGACCAATGAGAGGCTTTTCCTCGAAGCTAATCGCCTCGTGTGTAAGGAGGACGCGAGGTAAACAATGGGTATGCTTTATAAATATTCAGCTGAACCGGCCGTGGACGGCATGCAAACCCTTTCCAGGTTTGACGGCTGTAAATAATATCTGTACCGCCTTAAAACAAAGCTGTGCCGAGTAAATATAAATACGAAGTCATGAGTTTGTTTTGTTTCACAATGAAAATATCCCGTGAGTGAAGCTATCCGGGACTTTTATAAAAAAATAAACTCTGAAGTTTCTATTCCGTTTGTGCGGCAAGCATAACAAAAATATATATAACGAATCTATGTCCCCATCGAATGACAACTTCTTTGATTTTCTCAGCGTCACTGAAGTCTGTATACTGATAACTGTAACTCTCTGAGTAATGTCAAGGAACATGTGGAGTCGTATTAATTTACTACAAATGATACACACCCACTGACACTTTAATATAAGGCGCATCACCAAATTTACAGCAACCTTGGTTAATATAGTTAAACAAATAAATGGTATATCATTAGCAGACGTATTAGTGAAATAAAAGATCAGTATAATCAATGCAGAAACGTCACAGTATATTTTTAATTCGTTGGTACGAAATTAGACAGCTACTCTCTAATTGATTAAAGAACAAGTAAATACTTAAAGATATTAAAAGCATTTCTGGATTCATTATCATGAGCAGCTGTGGTTTAATTTGCTACTAAGTTTTCTCAATTAATCACTGTTTTCAGGGAAAAAAAATATCACATCTCTTCACTGAACGATATACATTATTACTAGTATTACTATTTCAGTAAGAAATGAACGCGTTTGGGTGACGACAAAAGTTCATGAAAAATTCTCAAAGAACAAGAAGACAGTATCGGGTGTCACATTAAGTCATGCGGGATTGGTTAGTTTGTTACAAGAGTGTACAGTTTAAGGAGTGAACTGTAGAGGCAGAAAGAGATTAGAATTTATGAAGGAGACAATTAGGAATTAAGGTAGTAATAGGCATGTTGAGATGAAAAGATTAGCTTAAGGAGGGTAGGGTGGATAATTCCATCAAACCGTGCTAGACACTACTTTCAGTAGAATAAATGATTCGGGATAGTGTTGATGGGTTAAAACAGACAGTTATGAAATTTATGCAACAATTTCACTTCATTTTGTGGCATTTAAGTTCATTTCACAACGCTCTGTTTTTGATTTAGAAGCCTCGGAAGTTTCAACAACATAAAATATTTTCACAGTTCAGCAATACCACAATTTATTTAGCATATATACCAGTCTATAGTACTAATTGTCGTTAGCGATGTTACTGAATATTTATTTTATACATGTTCTTAACGAGCAGTTGTTGTTGAAACAATGTTGAATCTGTTGTTTTCTGTATCAGAATAGTGATACGACATCAAATTAAACATTTTCAAATGATTCACGTTGCTCATAGGCAGGAAATGTGAACTTTGCGAAATCGAATAGTACAATTCAATGTTCTTCATTTTATGTATGAATGGTTTTCTAGGCAGTATCACAACGACATCACATAAATTATCTTGGGCCCATAGCGGATAAAGAATAACTGAATTTCATTGCGAAACTTCATATAATCACGTTTACTCATAAAAATCGTAGATACTAAACATTTAGTTTTTACCCATTACAGTTTCAACATACATTATACTGATAAATACGCTAGCAAATTTGGGCACTTGATCATCCGAACTTATCAAACTTACCAAATTTTTACTTCCTGTTCGGAATGAGTGAGAATTACATCGAAGATGAGAGCTCAGAGATGCATGTGACTGACTATGGAAGCATATTTTTTAAACATTTCAAAATTTTTGAATTCGCTCAATGTCCGAAATATACTAAATCGCCATTTATTGGGTAATGAACTTATTTTATAACCTTCGTTCTAAACGTACCTCAGCCTGTAATTCAATCGTTGGTATGATACCAGCACACATAATCACTGTTTTCATTGTTCATGCTATGAGGAATTTACCAGATTGCTGCTAAGAGAATAAGAAGTATAAGAAATCTACCAGTCAACTATTTTGCTGTCAATAATTTTTAAAATCAATAACAACAGTTGGTAATATTCCATAGGAATGATTGGCTTTGGTATTTATTTTTGCATTTTATAATTTTACCATTCACAGAGCGCTTGGAACGTAAGACTACAGAGCAATCATTTTTACCTTTTCTATTCAGAACCTATTTATTCAAATGCTGATTTCCAGGTTCTATTTATCTGATATCATTGTCTTTGGATAAAGTTTTGATTGTAGTACCAGACATAATGCAACATCAGTCAGTCTTTTTAAGATTTATTTGCTGTTGTTTATCCAAACCACCTCATGTTTCTTTAGCTATCCTATCGTGTTTTTTTGGTTTACAATTCTAATAGAATATTTGCCTAGTCATCCAACAGCTACCAATTCTATATCAGTGTCCACAAAATTTTAGTCCTCTCTCTCCTAGTATGTCTAAAATTTTCTCTATTATCTTGCATAAACCTTAATGTTTCTCGTTTCTGGCTCTAACATTTTCCTAAGTATTTATATTTATTTCTTTTCTAATTCTTCTTGTTTTCCTCTTCTGCACAGTGGGTTTAGGTAATAAAATGAATGACATATATAAATTTTCAATGAGCAAGGTCTCTACAGCTTATTCTGATTGTTAATGTAATAGACAAATCAATATATAATTTCTAATTGATTTTTAAATGTTCAATCTGGTACTTCAAGAAAAAGGAAAAAAAATAAAAAAATTATAGTATAAATTACGTGATACGAAATTCTGTCGATGACTTTCTGGGCGAGGCTAGTTGATTAAGAAGTGTAAAGTCTTAGATGAACGCCTGTATCAATCATAAGATAAAAACCGAAATGAATAAGACAATTCTGCGACATTGGACAATACCAAAATTTAGTAAAAGGATACCAACCCATTGTAATCTGAAATTCTTCCTCAGTTGCGGTAAAATTCACTGTCGGACTGCTGTGAGAACAATATTCCGCTAAGACAGTTTGCTACGAGCGGTTTTGTTATGAGTTGTAAGTAAAAAACAAAAATATCTAACAAATTCAATTATGAAGCTTGAACTTATACCGAATTGAAGATATACACAGATGAAGAATACGAGGTATGAAGGCATGAAAATTTAGCAAGAGAGATTTCAATAATTGTGCCTGTACCAAAATTATAAGCCAGTGGAATGATTTTGTATTTAAATCCGAAATTACTTACGGATAACCAGTATTTTCATTTTTAAAGTAACATTACTAGTTTAACACACTTCACAGATAAATGATAAATATATCGTTAAATGCACATCTATTACGGAATAAATTAAAACAATCAACACTTATAGTTTGAAAAATAATGTTTGAGAATTTATTTTAGTAGCATTTCTGTCTGGAAGATACTTACTGCAATTTTTCTTATATTACGTGGCATCTTCGATCTGTGCTATTGAATAGTGACTCACAATGGTTTAAATAAATTTTTACCATCGCTTAAAACTTATAACTTATTTTAATACATGTAAAAGCGGTGCGCGTATTCTACCGTGCGGTATGTAGTGGATATAAATTTACTTCAGAACCATAATTTTAGTATCGTTACTCCGAACATTCTTATTATTTTATGAGTCTGTCAAAATCTAAACTGAAAGTAAAAGAATTAGTTTAAGTCAGAAACATTGAGATGTATTCTGCAACCAGGTACAGCAATTTAGGGAAAACAAAAACTCTCCTAACCAATTATTCGCACTTCAGGTGATTCTCCTGAATATCCTTTTATCCAGAAACACATCACTTACACTTTACTTGCCTAACGGTAAAGAAGTCTTATTCGAACCTTAGATAATACTGAACAGAAGACTCCCATTTTCCACCTTCAGATTGCAGCAGTTTCTATTGTTGTTAGTGTTTTATGTTACTTGCAGTCTTATTTCCTACAAATAAAAAATGTAGCATATTAAACCTAACATCCTTGATCTCTGACTCTATGACACCAGAGTCTTCCGCAATACGTGATCTGAAACGAATCTCACATGGTTGTCTATATGTAAGATATTTTGGGTTAAATAAGGGAGGCCAAATTGATAGTGTAGCACTAGATTTTTCGAAGGTTTTTAACAAAGTGAACTATAAACTGCTGTTTAATAAGGTAAAATCTATTGAAGTTGGGGAAAAGGTGATGTTCTAAGTAGAGAATTCTTAAAACGTAGAAAGCATATGTTAGGGTAGGAAATGCAGTATCAAAAGAACTGGAAGTGAAAAAGGGAGTGGCACGAGGTAGTGTATAGGGACCATTGCTATTCGTTATTCTAGTGAATGATGTGCTGATGGTCTGCTATCAGAAGTTAGGTTGTTTGTAGATTTTATAATGCTATATAATAGAATCAAAAAGGTAGAAACTATGGAAAGCTGCAGGGTAATTTGGATAGGTTATTTAGCTGGATAGGTAAACATGGGACGAAGATAAATGCAAAGAAGAATCAGCTTAATAGGAACAGATGAAAAGCTAAAGACTGATTGTTGTCATAAGGTGGGGAAAGAATTTCTTGTTTGAGGCTTGAAATGTAAATACCTTAGCGTAACATTTGATAACAAACACAACTTGGAAGGTTACATTGGACAGGTAGTAAGAAAATTTTCAAAATCTTCAACTTCTTAGAGAGGGTGATAAGGGGATGTAGGAGAAAAGTAATTAGGTTACAAAACGTTGGTCAGATGATTGCTTGAATTTGGTAGTGTAATATAAGATCCACATTTTTGGTATCAAATGTAGGAGTTTGAGCGACTGCAAAGAAGGGCTGCTAAATTTGCCTCTGTAAATTACTGCAGAACGCCATAAGTGACTCCTATGATAAAGGAGCTGGAATGGGATTCACTGGAAGACAGGAGGAGGGTGAAGAGGGTCACGGAAATGTACAAGGCGTATATTGATGATGAGGGGTTGAAAGATTTTAGAAGTAGCGCATGGAAAGTAAAAGATGATCATGACCACAAGCTGGCACTTGATATCAGGCAGAAGGGTGTGAGAAGATTTTCTTTCATTGGTGAGGTGTCAAGAATTTGAATAAATTACCAAGAGAAATGGTGAAAAATTTATCTAAAACTCTAAAAGAAGTTAAAATTAGTGGAGGAAAAAAGTACGCGGAAGAAGGAAAGGTAAAAAATGCGTGTATAGGGAAATTGCCACAGAATCATGGCTCCATCTTAATGAAATTAATTTAAGCTCCTCTTAAGGTCATGTTGTTCTTGGTCTCAGACTTAATTGAAGACGATTTCCAGTTGGCGGCGTTTTTCTGTTGGAGGCCAACTGATTTTTGTCTGTTCTCCTTACCGTGTAATCTCCATGTTATATCTTGGTGCGATTCTTACTCTTCGGCCTTCCGCATGCTTCAGCTCTCTTTTTGGGATACATCTCATCAATTTCAGTCTTGCCAATCATCTATTCTGGAACTTAAGTTCCTTTATGTTCTGATCTCAAGTTGCTCGTTGTTCTTCTCCAATCCATTTGCAGGGCAGCTGTCCCGTTTCTTGGATGAAATTTAAAACTCATTTTCCCATTCTGATCGTATACCTGAATTATTTTCCATTCATATTTTTAAACCATACCTTCTTTGTTGCTAATCTTTTAGGTAGTATTTTAAATCAGTACAAGCCTTAACGTAGGTCCGATTAATAGATTTTAGCAGGACGTTCAGACACACAATTTCTATTTCTTTCGGTATTTTTTGTGAATAATTTCACAATGCTGTCACTTAAGTTACATTAGGTACCATGAAAGCTGTACATATTTAGATGACGCATATCTTATTTTTCCTGTGGTTTATTCGCTATCTGGTATCTCATAAACATATGAATTGGTTACTAATAATGCTCCATAATATTTGCTTTTATCACAAGCGTTTATCATTAACGTAATTAATATTTTGCGATATTTTAGGGCTGTCCACTTAATATTTTTATCCTTAGCGCATTCTCCATCACACACTACGAGAAACGTCTGTCCGCTTAATCAAACCTGTGAAATGACCTTTATAGGAGTAAATAAAAAATAAGTTAAACCTGTTATAAACAAAAGGCCGCGGGCTATTTTTTTCATACCGCCTGATACGGTATTTTCTGAAAACTTCTTTGCATATTAATGTATATATAAATATGGCTAAATGGTGAAATTAAAGACATCTCTGGTCGTCTGAAGCAATTATAACAATTAAAATGACGAAACTGAAAAAAATGTAAAATAATGATAATGTTCACGGTAATAAACCTTGTAACTGATCGGCATGGTCCAAAAATATTTTAGCTTATCACTATTTCTGAATTTGTTATTACGCTACTTTTATGAGTGCATTGAAATTTTAATAACGGAAATCCCAACTTCTGGAAATTACTGTTTCAGCTCGAATAGCGAGAGGTTTCCTTTCATGTCTACCTGAATCTGTTTACGGCGCTTTTCTCGTTTTTCAATGTTTCTACGTGTGCCTGTTTGTCATTTTGTGTCTTATAAAGGCGATAATTAGAGTAGCAATGCTCTCATGTGAAGTCGATTTGAGGCATAGGTTTATAGTTATAAACTCATTTGCTTAGAAGATTTTTACAGAGATAAATAAATCTTCATTGATTTGAGCGGTATTGTGATTCAACAAATTGTTATTAAGAAAAAAATTTGAACTAAATTGTGGAGTGAAAATGAGTGCTAATGACAGTTAACATTAAGCATCGCTCGCACAATAATATGTGTAATTTTCTTCCGATTGCAATATGTTTTCCCCAAATAGGAAATGCCGTTTACATCCTCCTCACTGGGCTGTTCTGAATAACATTTTTGTTGCTTAAGAAGAGAGCTCATAATTTGTAATTACGCAAAATTTACTATTCACTGCAATTATTGGGCCGTAATTCAAGTATAAGACTATAGCGAACAAGTGGAACTTAGTATTTGAATGCCTGAATCGTTTCCGCAAGACACATATATTATTCTATTCCATACAGAGAACTAGGCTGAAATATAGCCATTACACGGCTTAATGTGACGACATGATGCCATCATAATTTCTTACCTATTCTAAACATGCTATCGCATTATTTCGGTAGAGATTAGAGCTTTCGATTATGATTTAAACTCTTATGACATCGAAGTCTACGAGGCGTAGAACAAGCATAAATGTAAATAATTGATCTCAAGTTGTACATAATCATAGTGATTCAAAAATTGAAATGTTAATTATTTAAATATATTTGGATGACTGGATTAAATTACCTAGTTTTGAGAAACGATACTATCCAGATTTACTGAGCCTTTCGAAGTTTGTACTACAATGTGCTTACTCATCAGTATATAAATTAACAATTGTAAAATTTTTCGGTTCTAAACTATAAACTGAAGTTTCCTAATCACTGCAGTTACGTTGGAAACACGTATTCATTAGTCTTAGTTTACTAGAACCTTCTGTTTGCCATTGATAACGAATAAGGCACATGAACTATAATTTTATCACATTATAATCTTAAATAAAAAGCTTTTTGTACACTCTCCCGGATTGAAAAACCAATCTGATTTCCTCTGTATTGGCGATGAGTTTAGACATACCATTCAGTGGTAAGAACATTTTCTTTTCAATATTTTGGAATTAGTTCGACTAGTATAATTCTGTAAGATATCAATTCGGAAAAATATAAGTTCATAGTCGATTTTGGTGTTCTGGCACAAAATTAGAATTTTTCAATACCTGGATACGGGTGTAGGAAATGCTGTGAATTGTACACCTTTCGTTTGTTAATTCTAACACAGAACATAAAACTTAAAGATATTTCAGACACAAATAAAAACTTACAATAAGAAATCACTTTCCACCAAACCCAGACTCCATCACTACCACACCGTCGTTCTTCCAGGAGCACTGTACGCGACGGATAAGTCATCATTAACGGTAAATCTCAAAGGAATCGAAAAAATAGAAAGACAGATACCGAGAAAAATATTCGGTCCCAAGATCCAAGATGGCATCTGGCTGCGTAAAAGGTCAGAACAAGTGTATTCACTGACCGAACAATTGACTACACTCGCACGGAAAAGACGCAAGAAATTCTACAGATATATAGCACGAATCGATTACTCACAACTGACCAAGAAAATTTTCCACATCGTCAACGGACCCCGACAAACCAAAGTACGCTGGATTATAAAACGCAGAAGAATCTCGCAGAAGTCAGCCTAGACCCACTAACGTCTACACGCAGTATATATAGACAAATAATCACGTCACTTAAATTTGCTCCTAAGATCCCAACTGCAAAAAATCTTAAACTCAGAAATACATGGACACAAGAGAGACGTCAATCCCACAGCCAAAGAATGAGGAAGTTTTGGGAATATAAGAAGAACAGCAAGAAGATTAAAAAGGACAATGCAAATTAATGGTTCCATGGGCGCCATAGTGGGCTAAACGATACAATAATTAAATAATAACTTACTGCACGATTTTGTACGTAAATATTAAACGCAAAGAAAATCGTGTGCACTCATAAAAGCAATAAGTTAGTCAAACTGCAAGCTGAGAAGAAACAATACTTACCAGGCCTCACAATAATTAACTCTTATCTGTGGTTTCATCACTAACAAGTTTTTTCATCAGCATCGTATAGACCATCATTTTTAAATCACTTTTTGTTGTTATACTTAATATCGCTTTTTTGTATATTATGCATACATCACGTTTGTTGCATTTTGTCATTGTAGTCAGTTAAAATATTGTAAACAGTTTTCATCTTGGAATTGCATAATTTTTGGTGATTATTTACTTCTCATATTATACCAGAAATAAAAATTATCCTAAAATCCGCAACGAAATACTTATTCGGTAATCATCTTATACTTAGTGGTCGAATCATAAAAAAACTGTAGGTGATTTATAAGGATACACCAATTTCCGGAAGTAGTAATAATCAAGCCAGATGTTAAAAAACTCGAAATTCTCTTAAATCTGAAATTAGCAGTTTCATTTATATGCTGTTGGAGGACGTAAAAATTGAAACTAAATTCGAAGCACTCAGTAATTAATTAAATGTTAAAGAGCCTAAATGTTTGTATTACTCCAAGTGACCAATAATTGAAGCAACCCTCTTCGCCATTTAAAAATTCCGGTGAAAATTATAACTATAACGTATTAATGACTTGGTAATGTTATAGGCGACACCAAAAGAAAACTAATATATTATAACTGCTTCACCATTCCTTGTTAGGACAGCAGCGCTGAGCTATTTTGTTGGAATTTTATATATGCGTTGATCCAATTCACTCTTAACTTTACAACTATTGTAACTACATGTATCTTTATTCCGAAAATTTAGTGATTTATTTCTTAAGAAAACATAATGATTTACGGCTTTGTAGGTCATCGTTTCTGTTTCTGTGTACGAACTTTGGTTCATTCGAGTTTTTATTTATAATAAGGTATAATTTAATATATACAGGCACAGAATTTGCGGCGACAGGTTCCTACTTGCTAAAGAGTACATCACCTGCAAAAAAATAAAGATTAATAAACTCAGTACAATGTCTACAACCGGACGTGGCTTGACATCGTGTCTTGGTGTCTGTGAAATCATTTACATATTTTTAGTGTGTGAGGATTAATATAAATTGATATTTTAACACTAACACTATTCCGAATGAAAGAAGCAAATTTGTCCGAACTTCAAATGTGCAATCATACATGAAGTTGTTCGTAATAATATCATATACTGCATACAGTTTCAGTGGATTTTCGTTTAGTTTATGATTTATTTGAGTCCTCTTTTATAGCTTCTGATAATTATATCAGAAGAGAAGTGATTTGCGTTTACAAGAAGTTGCAAAAATAGATTTCTGAAATAATATTTTCTGAAACAGGAATATTTTAGAAAATAATTTGGTATGCCGAAACATTATTAGCAGTAAAAAGAATATGGTTCATACAGATTCAATATAAGAAGCAGTAGCATCTACTAAGGTTTCCACAACGGATTTAATTAAATCCAATGTTGCATGGTACTTAAGATGGAAACCTGCATTTTAATATAGATGGAATACTTATTTTTTCCTCAGATTTTCTAGGTGTAATAAGTTGGAAATATTCACTTCTTTAGGTAATAACTAAATTTTTGCCGGAAACTGAAGAGCTAATATTTTGCTAGGATGTATTTTTCTTATTTTAAACTTTTTCCTTATTTTTAAATGGGAGGATCAACGTTATTGAATCAGTGCGACAATTGATATGCAGTTGAAAGTATTCCATTTTTAAATGGATGAAAATATCTTTTTGAAGTATTTATTTTTGATAGAGTTCTTTACATTTAATGGTTGAATACTTTTTTAATGTGTTATAAGTTTTCCATTAAGATTGTAAATGCAGACAAGGAGACACACTTTCTCCCGAATATTTTTGTTCTTATGCTACAGACTATCTCGCACTGTTTAGTACGCTCATTGAGTAATTTGTCATACGGGCGGATTTAACAAGGATTCGTATAGAACATATTCTTCAGCTGGTTTTATTATAATTGATAATCAATGATACTCGTTTTTATTTTACAACACGGAACCTGAATAGTTTCTTTCAGAGGTTGAATTTTGGTTAATAATCCAGCTGATTTTAATGAGGCAAGTTTCTGGAAATGCCTTCACACTTCCGTAACGATAAAAGAATGACTGAATTCTTCGTAACTATGCGCGGTGCATTTTACAATCAATTTGTAAACCATCAGTTTATTTAAAAAAATAAATTACTCCAACAACAGTGGTTAAGTAATCAGACTGTAACATACAGTCAAAACAAACAACTGTCGTAAAACACTTAGGAAATGCAATTGTATATCTGCGGAAAGAAAGAATTGTTTTTAGGGGTACAAAGTGGTTGAATATCTTTCAGAGTAGTGTATAATAACAATGAGGACGCTTCTCTATTTGGTAGAAGGAAAAATTACGTATTATTGTTAATAGCTTAAACGCCGGTGGCATTATCCCAATACGTCCTTTAGTTGTAAGTGCTCAATTTTATTTTATTTCTTTTTCTCCGTAAAGTAAATTGTCCTGAATATTATTGCACAACTTATTAAAGTGAGAGACCAGGAATACTTTCTCATCCCCTCATGCCTGAGTTCAGTGGTGTTAAAATATTGTTTAATATCATTTTACTTTCCGCAATACTGCTTTCTAATATTCGTCGACTATCCATTCAGGATTCATTACCAAAGTGAATATCTATCACACTCTTCATGCGCAATCCTGTTGTATATTTACTATAAAACGTGAAGATGAAAGGATGTTCCACATTTGTAAAAATTGTATTATTTTAAGGCGATGATGTTTAAAAAACTATTTTGCTTTTAACTGCTACTTTCAGTTACAGAGCAGAAATACGACGAAAGTAAAGACTGAATATAATCAAAATATAGAAACGAAGAAACAACGAAAGAGAAGAAATAGCAAAAAATTACATAAAGCAAAATATTATTACAAACCAGAAAACCAACTTATAATTTGAGAACTGTTTATTTCATCTTAGCTTATCAGTACTATTCGTACTATGTTGGAACTCTTTACGCTATTTATCTGGCAAACATAAACAATGGCATGGTAAGAACGTTAAAATATTTAATTTATCATATCATGAATCCTATGGTAAGAAATCTATCGCCTACCTTTGCATTTATCAGAGTAACCGTAACTGGTACCTTTAATACTGGTCGCAAATCATGCTACCCTACTACAGCAACTGGTGTCGGCCAGTTATTCAACTTAACATAAAAACTTACTATAATGTGCAGAAACGTTTTTTACCATTATCCCCAGGTCAAGAACAATTAGAAACTACGATATAAGTACTTATTAAAGCCATACGAAATATACATAAATCAAGTTTTCTTTGAAAATAGTTATTAGCTGTCTAGAACGTAAGCTTAAAAATACAGCAACAGAAGTCATTTGGGTTCTCAATATACGATCATAGCAGTGCCAAATAAATTTCTTTCACTTTGGTTTACACAATCTAATAACTTTTTTTACCTTTTCTGACAGAGTTTAACAATTCTTGCTTATAACTAAAGATCTCATTCGTACAAAATCATTGCTGTGAAACTAATATTTTACTTGCACCATACAAAGCATTTTCCCTTTATTTTTCTTCTGGATAACCAGAGGAATAAGATAAGAAATACCAATCTAGTTCAAAATTGTAAATAAATGTTGTATAGAAAGGTGCTTTTATCATTTGTCTAAATACCAACACCAGATATTTTAAATACAATTTAACAGTAATGGAGCGCAAGCTCCGGTAGCAATTTCCTTAACAAACTATTTTCTCCTTTCCTGTTCCGGCCTATTTTTGCCCTCTATGAATTTAATTTCTATATTCTTTAGGCGTTTTTGTTAAATTATCCCGCTGCAATGATGATGTTTAATCTGACTAGTTCTCGAAGACTCGCACAGTAATTACAGAAATTTTATATAATTTTAATAATAAAACTTCTCAAAATTAAGAAAATGCGACATATCCAATGAAAAAACTAGAGACTGAATTATATATCTACAGTATGGGTTTAGGTTTACACATCCCGTTAAGAAGAACGCTATCTTCTGGAAACGATTTCAGACACGGACATCGACATAGGATGTATATCGACACTACAGATAGTAACATGGAAAATCGTTCCTCAGCTTTGCGGGCGTGATGTCTTCGTGTTATCGTTCAAAAATTGTTTTAGCTCAAATGACACAAATTTGAAAAAAGAACTATTATATACTCATTTAAATTATTTAAAAAGATTTTTAAAAGTCTGTTCCCTAGTGGACGTAATTTTGCGTCTCATTTATGAATATTGTGCCTCAGACATGCATATTACTCTCCGTTACTCGTATATCTTGTAATCGCGGAAGTCTAAGGAATCAAATTGTTTGCGACTTTCTCGAATAAAACTCAGGAATTACGTCGGTCTCCATATTAATAGATTGCTTTGTACGCCGATGTTAAGATGCAATGGCTATGCTGTGCTTTTAGGTGGTTTGCAAAACTGATAGTTTATTCAGTTATTGAATGTGACGCCAGACACACCTAATAAAGAATACATATAGAGTCAAGAATCTGAGTGACAATATAACGCTTACAACGCTTTATTCTTTAACAAATTGTGTGATTACAAAATTAACATCCTTAAAATCTTTCCACTTTAGTTAAAATTATATTTGCTTTAACTTATCATATTTAAAAAAAAAAAAAAAAAAAAAAAAAAAAAGCAATTTGGATTGCTGAGAGGTTACACTAATTCATTTTTATTTCTTACCTGGCATATTCTTGTTGAGCAACAGAAAAATGCAGAATTCATCTAATCTTTGATGTATAATGACGTATAATTTATATTCGTTTCGATAACTCGACCCATGCTGATAGATTAAAAAAGGGAGCCAAGAGAGGAGCGTTGTGACCATATCACAACTGGTAGAATGTTACATTTGCAGATTACTGTAGCGCCACTTCCTGAGTATAGAGTATGTTGGCAGGAACCAGGACTTCGAACGTAGGGGGTGGGGGTGGGGGAAACCTTACCTAAATAAAATACCTGCTAGCCAAAGTAATCGGAGTGCTTTTAAGTTTCTGTTTTAACATTTTGTAATTTAAAATGTATAGTTATTTATGTTAAAGACGTAAATATTCTTGTCTTGAGATACATTTATTTTAATTTTTTCTTGAATCACTCCAAGGCTATTTTTTTTTCGATTTACACGCTTTACGTTAGCTCGACCTGTATGTATGTATGTATGTATGTAAAGGAATTTTTTAAATTCAATTTTTACCCACTTCCAGATATCCGAAATGTTTGAAATTTTGCACACGTATTAAGATCTGATGGCAATACAATAATTTCTCAACTGTGTCTGGATCTTCTCATTACTTTGCCAGTAACAATACAAGAGTGGTTGAATGAAATGGAAATATGCTGTTGAATTTTAAACGACTTCCAGGTATCCTAATTATTTGAAAGTATTGATAACCGATGACAATACACAAGCTTAAAAAAATTTCTAAGACCTAAAGAGTTAACTACACTATAGATGTGTTTTCATCTCGCGTTTCTGAAATAACAAACTCTTTTTAGGCATAGCAGCATTATTGCCTTTTAACACGATTTTACTAGATTAGCTTCGTATGTATGTATGTAGGAGTGTAATGGAATCTTTAAATTCAATTTTCACAAATAAGTTTCATAGGAAAGTCCTGATATTCTCATTACTTTGAAAGCAATATCAGAAAGTGATTCAACTGCCATACCACAGATGTCGGTAACATGTTCAACCTATGATAAAATAAAATTATAGTTTAAAAAAATTAAAACAAACGCCCTTTTGTAGCAGTGTGAAAGTAAAAATAAAATCATAATTTAAAAAATTAAAACATACGCTTTTGTAGAAAAGTGAACTAAAAATTTAGAAATAATCTTTAAATATAAAAACTTTGTTCAACAGCTCTAGGATGTTCCACAACTCAGTGTACCTTTTTTGAATAAGATTAAAATTATAAATAAAGTCACTAAAAATTAACTTTGCTTATTCGTAATGGCTCTACATTTACGAAAATACAGCGATAAAAAATTTAAGACTACTGATATCTACCATCCCATGCTTTTTTAAATTAAAGTTAATTTTTGGGTCAGTGACTGTATTGATTACTTTTAGCTTATTAAATAAGTTATACTAAACTGAGGTACATCTTAGAGCTGTGGTAGAAAGCTTTTATCTTTAAAGATTAATTTTAATCTTTTAGCTCACATTGATTCAAAAGCGTGTATTTTAGTTTTTTTTTTTTTAAATCCAAATTTCATTTTTTTTAAAAGCTAACTTCAGTTACTCTAGGCTTATCTAAAAAGAGGATTTTCTGATACCATTAACTCCCTTAGCTGTAGGTAGTCCCCTTCCCATCTTGCAAGGCAGCAAGCTGTACGATATCGGTATCTTTGCTACTAGGTCCACGGTTCAAGAAGAGGACAGGCAAAAGTTGCGAGCGCTCTTACACCGCAACCGGAAAACTGGAAACGGATGAAGATCATAATGAATCTAAGCGTTCACGGCAATGTGTGTGTACTAATGTAAACGCTGCTAAATTTTAGTTCAATATTTTTAAGCACTTTCGATTTTCAGTTTCAAGGAAGTAATTTAGTCTATTTTTTACATTTCCCCTGTGTAACTTATCTTTCTAGAGTTATGTCTACATAAATCTGTGAATGCGGTGAATTTTAAATTCATGATATTTTTTTAAAATTTAAAATTAAATTACTATTAAAAATTTTACTAATTGAAAATTTGTTTTGATATCCCATGATCTTGAAGAATATTTAGCAAAATTTGAAGTTATTTTAATAAAACCAACAAACGTGAATAACAGTGTTTTATATTTTTTAATAATAAGTACATTGGTCATTGATTAGTAGGACATAATTGGGTATATGAGAATTTGGATAACAATGATCATAACAAAAATTAACTATTAAATTTAGAGCATCTCTCCGGCCAGAGCTGGTACCACATTTAGACAGATATATAAAATTCTAATTTGTCTGAAAAGTCGTACTATGTTACATAATTCAACAATAATTAAGATATTTGAGGCATGATTTGTAGTCTTGTAAACGAATAAGATTTTCCGTTTCAGCCAAATAACTCGAAGTTGAATTACTTCATTAATAATAAACACAATCTAAGGCCAATGGTTGCGACTTTGAGTTAAACGTTACTATTGAGACTCTTGTAAAGAACAATTTCCAGGGATTCATTTCATTATATCATAAACCTCTTTCCAGTTTTGTACTGGACAAAAATACTTAGGATAAGTGAAGAATTTTGAGAAATAGGCCTAATATGAAGGTTAGTATTAATATTTTCTTGATAAGTATATTCTGTTAGACACTTTCAAATAACGATAATGTGTTTAAACTATTTCGTGTATTATTGTTCTTAGGAAACGTGCATTTAATAACTAGATGTATGAAAATGTATGAACTAAAAATTATATTAGTTTTTATACATTCCATTTTAATAAATGTGATATTCGAAACTATTGGATGGGAACAAAGAAAATAATTTTGTGATTTAAGTAGTTTCTTCATACACTGCAATTTTCTATCACGTAAGAATAATAATCTGAAATCAGAAAGCCTAAACAATGGTCGGGTGATCTAAATTTATTCTTGCATTTAGGTCTAATACTTTCATCTCACATTTTATAGGGCTGATATGAAAGAGTGGTTTAATGGCTTCATACTGTAGATGCACCATTTATTAAAACGAAGTAATTTTTATTTCAAATGAAAAACCACCTGATAGTCCCAATAAATGTATGGTTCCAGTACTGAAATACAAATTTCTAATCGCTTTTGTATGTTTGGTTGGTTTTAAAGATCTAAAAGGTAGTAAGGAAAACATTCAGTAAATTGACCACTAAAAAATACTTTTTTGGTTTTCTGATATATCACAGTATTCATGAAAAATCTATAAATCGCTATGTATTGGCTTATATCAGAATACCAATTTTCCCAGTTGGCTTTTAATAAAAATTGCGAGCATCTTAAAGAAATGTACTCTGTCACGAAACACATTGATAAAAACTCAAAATCCGGTGCAGAGTTTAGACATTCTTAACAGAACCTTGAATGTTGCACTGAAGTCTTGAGAAAAACAACATTAAGAGTACCAATGTCGAAATGCCTATAAAATCACAGCTATACTTTTACTATACGTAAAGAAGCATTAAAACCCTCAGAAAGCCATTGCATGATTTTTTTGAATCTAATAGATAAGAATGAGAATTATTAAAGTATCGCGACATTTCTAATACTGCTGTAATGGTATCGAATTTACTGGGTAATGATCATAAGGCATAGGGAATTTTGCTGACTGATATTTCCACAAAATCTCAATACCTAGAAGTAAATAAATGTAGAGTGTTCATCCAAACGTAGAACAAATGTTTACCCTGTACGATCGCGATAGATAAACCAAAAACTATGAGAACGCAATTAAATTCGGATTTTATTTCCACATTGTCATTTGCTGCAGGAAAAGACTGAGAAGAAGCAAGATATGTGGAAATTTGAAGCATACATCGCAGGCGTTTAGTATTGATACAAAGAAGACGGAAAACCTCCAAGAAAATATATTCAGATTTGTAACTAAGCAATGAAGTGCAATGTTAATTGTGTCGCTGAAGAATAGATTCTCTATGTGAAGTCGTTAAATGTCAACAACATTCTTTTACATTTTATTACATCATAAGCAAAAAATCGCCAGATATTATTCTCTTAATATATATATATATATATAAATCCTTTAGCTAGATGGTTAAGTACAACAACTAGAAAAAAATGTTGCAGATGTTACTAGGAATAATGCACGTAACTAACTTAGACCACAAACCAGAGGTTGATTAGTTCCTACCCGAAGGAGGCATACTAAGCCATTATCTCAGAGGTAGACCAGTCAGTTCCTTTCCTCTGAGACCTATAGTGGAATCCGAACCACTGAACGCCTTAGCATAGTTCATATAATCAAACACAACTCTAAAAAATTTCCTGCCCCACGGGAATTTAACACGGAATCGGACCCTGAACGTTTGAAAAAAGAAAGTGCCTTAACCATTGATCTGCCAGACTGCTCATATATTATTATTCATGTTATGAAAATTATGAAAGATTTTTAATTTTTAAGATATACATCTTGAAATGGATATTTACGTCATCCTGCATGATTTTTTTAAAAAAAAGAACAGTTTGTATTTTCTCATTTTCCTAAAAAAAACTTAACGTCAGTAAGGTGAAGATGAATTTGGGTAGGTGTGATACTACTGTCATTAAATCAATTCACTTCATTCAAGTACCTTGACTAGTCATAAACAAACACAAAAATTTAGAGGAAAATGATGAAAAACAAAAACGTCTCAATAACAGTTCTTCGGTCTGTATAGATAGACTGAAGACTGACAATTTGCTTCTGCTGCATTCTCAATGTTTTCCGTAGTCTCAAAATAGAAATTGAGATACGCTGAAATATCAGTATTGAAATAACGTGCAACTGACTTTTGTAATGAAGTAGAAGATTGTTTCTCGAATGTTGCAAGAATATTTAATTTGAGACAAGTGAATACTAGTTATGATACTGAGATAAAATACGACATGGAATTTCTCAAGGCTCTATCGTAAGACACTTTTTTTTTACAGTAATTCTTGTGGAAACGTATCCGGCAAGATTTGCAGAAAACATTAATGTGACAGAAATAAAAAACTGATAATCTAAAGAACAGGTAAATGAAACACTCAACAAAGACGCAAGCATACTTGTTGAAGGCAAGTTCATTTAATGTAAATTTTGATAAATAATTGCATTAGGTTTAAAACAGAAAATTATGCATAGCAAGATTTATATATAAAGCTAAAAAGAACATAATTTTTGATGAGAAGATCAATTCTCACCAAAGAAATAGAACAATAAGAATATTTTCTCCAACAGCAGATGTGGAATTAATAAAACTTACTTTCAATCAATGTTAACATATGGCCTAGTTCGTGGCAGACTCTCTACATAAAGTATATATATCATAGCAAGGAAATGACCTTTTAGGATGCGATGTAAGTTAAAACAAAGAACTGTCACTGACAACTACAAAAAAACTAAGTATTCTGACAGTGAATTCTAAGTATTTATATTCTTTATGTGCATAGAAATTTGAAAATGTTTCGATCGAATTTCCAGATTCACAAATTCAATACCAGAAACAAAAATTACTTGTACAGAACTCAAATGACAATATCACTAGTAAAAAGAAGAGTTTATTATTTTTAGTACATACCAGTACAAAAATAAATAATGATGAATTTAAAGAACAACAGAACGATTATCTTAACGCTAGCTCCTTAGAAGAATCTGTATTTGATATGACTAAAAAAATTCAGCTATAATTTTAATGTTTAATATTTTCCAATATTCAGTAGGTTTTTCGTTATGAGTATTATTCATCATCTATAATTGTATATTATCAACATGTGTTCCACATGCCAGAGGTCTTTTATAGGCCAAATTCTATTTAACAATAATAACAACTAAAAAATAGAAATAAACACTAGAATGCTTTTAATACCGCATCTCCTCTGTATTACCGACCTTCTTCTTTTTATGACGTTCGATGAGACTAAGTTTCTATTTTCAAACATCCGGAAATACCCCTGTTAGCCAGCCATATGAATGATGAAGGAGTAAAGAATTGTCTTCTTTCACATTAAGAGTAAGTTGTAAAACTTGTTTAGGCATCTTCCGAAATATAAAATTCACAGTATTAAGAAAATTATGTATGTTTATTGTTTCATACTTTCTCAGTTAATGATTTACCAACACCAAACCATTATATCTATGCCATCTGACGTTATTACGAACTTTTAGACCCGTACATCGGGAGCAGCCGTGCCACCTTTTTGCAATCTCTTGATTTAGGAGTGATTGGATAAATACTGAAGAAAACTGGTTTAATTTTCGTTTCAAGGCAACTCTCTTACACCCCGTTTATTATAGCGATATGAAATCCGACAGAAAAAATCGAAGATCTTTCTTAATCTGAAATGATCTGCATGGTTCATTCACACTAAACCAGAAATGTCAATACAATCAACATTTTAAAACCTTATAGCTATAATGATTATAGTTTCACTTTTCATTCTTATAACAATATAGTTTATATACGGGAATTTTAAAACAGAGTTTATTGTTATGATGGTATACATATAAACTGCTGAAGAGTCCAATGGAATTTTATGAGCAATACTTAGAACATTTTTCCAATCCTAATAAGCAAATATTGGTCATTTTTGCGAGTAAAAACAAACCAGGGTGATAAATAACAAATCAAAAAATAATAATAACGAAGTATATTTACATACGGAAATTCAAGTATAAAAAATGTTTTCATATTTTTCTCACTGTATCTTAATCTCAGAAATTGTAAAGTATGAACTACAGACAAAATAAAGTTTAGTTTCCGTAATTTTTTAATTTAAAAATTTCACAAACATATGGAATTTTGTGAGTAATGCAAACATTATCGCATTACACGTTTTGCAATCTTACGTTGCTAATTATGGGGACTTGGTAAAATATTTATTTAATTAAAGGGAATTGTTTTTAAAAACAAACAGTGGATTCAGCAGTGTACACGAGCGTGCGTGTGCTGGCGTCTATATTTCAGGCGAGCGTTGCACAGTAGTATGTACTAAGCAGCTGCGGAATAATTCGTGTGCAAAGTCTGTCAGTACCTGAAGGAAGGCCCGCGGGAGCACGTGGCGGGCGCCCATTGGTGGAAAAATACCCGCCCCCGAGTGCAAAGCCCGCACCCCGCACTCTCTGCTAGCCTGCAAAATTCGCCACTGGAGGGGTGGAGGCAACTGGAAAAAAAAGAAATAAAAAAAAGCGTAGAGCGTAGCATATGAAATCATTTTCATCATCGAGTATGGCCGCCGGGGGCATTGTTGTTATTATCACGGCTGTGTCCCTGATTCCGGGAGTGCAGCCGTGCTCGCTTTTTGCAATCTCTCGATTTAGGACTGATTCATAAAATTTCGCGCTGTTACTTCGTTTCTCAAATGACGTTACTTCATAAACGCTCCATTTTCACGGCCTGGTATTTGCTACTTTCTAGCAGCATAACGCGCAAATGTCCTCGCAAATGGACTTGGCAGGACCGTCCAGATTTCGTGTAGGAAACATTTTCAGAAGAGGAAAGAAAATCACTGCCACCCAAAATTATAATAGAACATGAAACTACAGGAGTAAACTCTGCTTTATAAGCACAAACTTTATTGAAATCTTACAGCCTTGTTTTAATGAAAGTCTCGCGAAAAGTATAGAAATGAGGGGCACTTAACAGGAAATCTTAATAATACAACACTAATATAAAATATCTCAAAACAAACTTTGTTTCAAATGTTGCTACATCTAAGTATTTAACGTTAAATGTATAGTAAATTTTATGTGAACATTTCAAACTTCAAAAACAAACAACTGTTGACAGTTTCATCCATCTCTATACAAACCTGGAGAAAGTATCGGGATTGAAAAGAACAGCTGTGAATTTACAAATGGCCACAGTTAGATATCGAAAATGATAATATGTTTTCAGTGAGTAAAATTCATCTAGAAGATTTCTCTTATTTTATAGGCGGGGTTGCAATTTTTGTATTAATTCTCTGTCAGTTACATATATTAACAAAAATAAAATAATTAATAATAACTCTATCGAATTTCATAGCAGAATTTTTATCTAAGTGCGTATCTAATAGCATCAGATTCTCCTTTATCGGAAAACGTAAGATCATTTTCCTAAACAACAAAAATTATTAAGTTTTTAAGTCCACTGCGTCTGCACACAAAACTTACTTATCTATCAAACTAAGCAATTCTTTTTGTTTAAATCAAGATTTGTTCTGAAAGTTGCATTTATTATTTATGGAACTTTCTGCATTTTCGAGATGTCAGGTATTTCCTATCGATTTAACTGATATTTGTAGATAAGCTTAACACAAGTCTGGCTTCTTCTTTTTATAAAAAAAAAATACTGAGAAACATTTCCTTCACAGTTTGGTTTTTTTTTTTTTTTATAAAAAAGTACTGAGAAAGTCTTCCTTCAGAACACTCGACAAAAATCAACATTCATGATTTTATAGAAAATATTAGGCGAAACGACCCGTGTGTTTCAGCTAACACTGGATGTCAAAATTGTTTCGAATAAAATGAATTAATTAAACAAATTTACAGTAAGAGTTCAATTCATTTTATTCTGTCCGTGTCCATAAACGGATTTCACACAGTCATCTGTCTTTAATACGTCAAACTGACGGGAACTCTCCATTTGCAGCCGATTTCACAGTGTCAGAGATTTCTATGGCGCCGAAAGAAATTAGATTTTATAAGTATACCCAGAATTTCTAAAGCATTGTGGCCCGCGAACATTATATTGCATTACCAAATTTTTCAGCAACATCCCCAAATCTCCTAAAAAAAAAAAAAAAAAAAAAAAAAAAAAAAAAAAAAAAAAAAAAAAAAAAAAAAAAAAAAAGCAAGGTAATAGCATTATTGAATCCGGGCAAAACTAGCTTCAGCCCAGAAGATTATAGACCAATAGCCCTTATGAGTTCATGTTACCAGCTCCTCGAAAGAGCCATCTACATCAGGATCTCAGAAAAAATTCTTGACTACTTACCAACTGAGCAGGCAGGATTTCGATCAAACCGGGGTTGCTGCGACCATGCAATGGCGCTGACCAACCATATTGAAAAGGGATTCCAAGACCCAAAAAAGATCTTGGAAGTGTTTGTAGATTTGACTGCAGCATATGGCATAGTCTGGAGAAAGGGAATGATCCTGAAATTCTCGAGGATTATGTCATACAGAACAATTGCCTCTTCTGAATGACATGCTATTCCATCGAATGATTAAGTTTCAACTAAATGGTAACAGAAGAAAATCTTACAGATTAAACAACGGGCTACCGCAAAGATCTGTCCTTCTCCACTAGTTTTCAACATCTACACCGCAGACTTTACTACCATTTACTAGATCTAGGAAGTTTATATATGCTGATGACATAGTCATGACAGCACAATCTAGCGACTTCAAAACATCTGAAGATATTCTCGAAGGTGACTTTCACAAATTGAATAAATACTTCAAAACTGGGTGCCTGAAACTGAAAATAAATATGACAGAGGTCAGCTCTTTTCACCTAAACAATAGACAAGCCCACTACAGATCTCAAATAAAATGCCGAGACCAATTACTGAAGTACAATCCTCATCCAAAATATCTAGGCGTAGTTCTGGACCGGTCACTGACATATAAGGGACATATCCATATAACAGCGCCAAAAGTAAAAACTCGAACTTTCAGGAACGGGTTGGGGAGCACATGTCACAGCACTCAGAACATCAACTCTTGCTCTGGTATACTCAACTACAGTCTACTATTGCTAAATAGCAGTCACACAAAAAAATCGACGTTCAACTAAATGACAGAACTAGAACAATATCTGAAACTGTAAAATCTACACCTACAGACTCTGCCTGTACTCTCTAACATCCCCCCACCAAGTCTCCCTAGACATGCGGCTTTAAAAAAGGAATGGCAGAATTGCTTAAGAAATCCACACCTTTCATTCCTCAGGACTACACACATTAAGCTCCAAATAGACTAATATCTAGGTACTAAACTTGGATGTTTGGTCAGGAGCTGGTCCAAAATAACTTCAACATAGGTGATGCATGGTGCGCTGAGTGGTTCAATTCCAAACCCGACAAACATGCGCTAATCGAAGACCCTACACAACAGCCTCCTGTATTCAACTTTCATAGGGAAACCTACACGGCACTGAACCGAGTGAGAACACGCCACGGTAGATGCAAGTACTGGATGTAGAATTGGGGAATGATGGAGAACCCTTCTTGTGACTGTGGTAACTACCAGCAAACCATTCACCACATCGCCATGGAATGCCTTCTTAGGAGATTCAGTGTTACAATGCATCATATACATGAAGCAACCACAGAAGCAATTGAATGGCTGCAGTCGTTGATTATCAGTCTGTAGTAAAATCCATGTTTAGTTCTATTTATTGTGATTCAATTTCCTTACTGTTTTTGTATTTCTTCTGCCATACGAAACAGATAAATCTGTCTTACTTTAGTCTTTCTTCTTTGTACTGTTTCTCTTCTCCCCGCTTCTCTCAGGTTTCCGTAACGCTCTCATCCTGGAGTCTTAATTATAACGTATTTTCTGAGAAAGAAATACCCGTGAGGTTACTCAAATGCCTGTGTCCAGAAATCTTTAATGACTTGACGCTGCACAAATATATTGCAGGAATCGTGTGCTCTTTTTATAACTTGTCCTTCATTCTGTAATTCAAAATAACGCTAGAAACACTTGTCTCATATCACCTCTTTTTTCGGTTTGTGCAATGGATTTTTGTGTGTCTGTAATTCCATTCAATAACTTTTATAAAAATTGTCAAGAGTGTGGTACGAGCTGTTATTTTTGTGATTTAATTTTTTTTCATAATTAATACATGTAAAATACCCATACCTATCAGCTATGATTTCACAAGCATAACGCTAAAATTTAAAAAAATACTAAGATGTATAATGGAGAAAGCAGCGAATCACAATCCATCGAAAAGGTTTTGCCATGAAAATTTTGGTTTGAAGATGTCTGTCTACTGCAGACGATTCTTGGATATTTTGTATGCACACATCACTACATACTCTAGTGATCATCACAATAATAAAGTCATTTAGATGAAAATCCTTGCTGTTGATATGGTGTGTTTGAAACAAATTTATTGGAGTTGAGGTCTCCTGTTTCTATGGAATGTGGTGATTGCTTGAGATAACTTCAGTAAACTTTTAAATCATTTAATAAATTATAGCTAGTGAATGTAAGTTCGACAAATGTTGCTACACCTCATTTATCAGATACTGCCGCAATCCAACAACAATCTCACATGCTGTAGAAATGTATCCACTTGTCCTTGCGTTTGTTTCTTTATGGGGGAGTATGAGCTGATTTTTAATCCCATAACAGATCCTTTGGATCGGAAACCACACATCTTGCGAATATACATCATGCAGATAGAGTCTCACTAAAATCTTCTGTCTTATTTACAGTTAATCCCTTGCGTCCAGTGAAATGCAGAAACAGATGTAGAAGTATTTTAGCATGATGACATCTTCATGCATTGTAAGTAATAGCTTCAACTACATGTATCATTAAAATATACCTCATCCGTCCAGCTGACACGTGGAAGAGGCGTATAACACCACTTAACTGTAACCTCAGTCCTACTATTAAGGAATTTTAAAAATTCGTTTTACTGATACCAAATCTTATATATTATGTACTGTCATTAAGAGAGAAAAATAGCATCACTGCAGAAATTTAAATTTAAGAACTGTATTTTTGGTGAATAGAACAGTCACCTTCGTCTTATCTATTACTTAATAGCTTGTAAATTAGTTTGATTTGGTAGCGTCTCTGTTTTGTAGAGCAATAAAAGATATAACATGAGTGAACTATTTTGCAATTCACAGATCCTAATTTTTTTTTAGTTAAAACTACTATGCCTCAGTAATGAATGTGTATAATAAAACTTCCTTGTTTTGGAGAACGATACAAATTGGTCGTTTTAAGAAGAGAATTGTGTACCTGTTACACGAATACATAATTATTTCAGTGATTATTACGCAAAAGTATAAAACTTTTGTTTGAAACATTTACAGTTTTACCTTCCCGGTTTCTGATACGAGGAAAGAATAAAATATGTACTACTTCATGTCAGTTTAGACACACTTATAGACTGAACACATTTATCTTGTAATTACGTTTCATAATAAACACAACTGGGTAAGGCACATTGCGCAGGTGGTAGGAAAAGGTTGCAAAATCCTTAACATACTGGACAGGGTGATGAGAGGACGCGCCAGAGTAGTGACAACCGTCTGGTCAAACGATTACTTGAATAAGGTGGTATAGTTTGGGACTCTCATTTTGGGTATCAAATACAGGAGTTGGAGGGTGTGCAAAGGAGACCAGCTAGAATTGTTTCTGGAACTCAGGACCAAGTCAGTAACAGATAAGATGAACGAGCTGAATTGAGAGTCATTGGAGGAAAGGAGTAACGAGATTGCTGAGAGTGTACGAGGCGTATGTCGGTGTTGGGTCTTGGAAGGATATTGGTCGAAGAATTAGGAATAACGCATAGAAGGAAAAAGATGACTAAGGGTACAAGCGGGCACTCGAATTTGTGCATAAGGGAGTGGGAAATTTTTTTGTGTGTGTAAGGGTCTCAAGTATTGGAACAAGTTACAAAGGGAAGAGATGAATAATTTACTAATAACGCATAACTTGTAAAGACCAAAAGTACACCGTAGAGGAGTTTAAAATTGAAAGTATATGGGATAATAAAATAAAAATGCCCAGAAAAGTGAAATTAGATAACTAGGGAAATGGCCACCGGAGCATAGATCTCCTTCGCAATTACATTCAATTCATTAATGCATGTAAAACAGATAATTTTTTATCTTTATTATAAAATTTATCTATTTATTTAGGCTATTATTTCATGATTTTTCAACTAAATAAAATATTTCAGAAAAATATAATGCAAATAAAAATAAACGCTATGTTAAAATTGAAAGTGAAACCTTCTTATCGATTCTGAACCTCATAGCGTCAAAAATATGGAATCTACCCTACAGCTAACGTCCTCTCCGAATGCAACTTGATCTATTTAATCACTAAGTGTTGTTAAAATACTGTAAATTCCAGCCATCAAACATGAGTTGCTTTGCTCTAGGAGAAAACTGTAAATTCCGTGCAGGTCACTTCTACCAACAGCTGAATTAAAATTAATTGGAATACCTTTCTATAATGTAGAACATTACGCATGCCAGTATTTATTATTGTATTGAACAATTTCCAAAGAAACAGCTAAAAATGTAAGCGATTTTTTTTTTACGATTTTTTTTTGTTTTGTCTAAAGAATGAAAGAATGACAAGTAACTATATCCACTCTTTTCTCTTCAGCGAAGATCAACGTATAAGATACAGTTCATCAAACGGTTTAAAAAAATAAATAACACGCAATGGTTCAGTTTAATACGCGACAATGAGTAAACTCACGAAAGAACAAATATAACAGGAAAAACTTTGACAAATTTTGGGATGAAGTTGCTAATTAAATTTTATTAATGCAGAGCAAGCGAAAATACGTGAAGATATTCCAATTGAAGTGAAGTAGAGGAATTTTCAATGCAAGAAAAAACGAAATCGCAAACTTGAACCACAAGGTAATATTGAAGCTGCTGTGTCAACCGAAAAAAAACCATAAAGATATTGCAAATAAAGAAAATAGGAACTAACACCAGTCATTATAAATAATATAAAACGTAAGTGCTGTAATTGGTATGAAGTTTCATAAAAATGAACTAAAACGTACTAAAATCACAAACGCAGAAGAAAAATCGAAGATGAATGAAAATACAGACATGATTATCAGCCGTTTTCGATGAGAAGAAGTTTTTGATATTGGAGATGAAGATCCTTGAAATCTGTGTAGTAGATGGATTTCATAATTGTACATAATCTTTTAAGACAATCATTTACAAAACTGTGGTTTATACATCGTTATTATTCACGATGAAAATTAACTAAACATTGCAATGAGCAATTAATATTCTGTCAGAAAAAATTGATGTTCTGCTATAATTTTATTATATTTTCGTAATAGTTATTAAGAGTGAAGACACAAAGACGTTAAGACAAGGCTAGTAAGAGATAAGTTAAATATTTTTTTTAAAAAATAGAAATTTAAATAAAAGCTTTAGGTGTTTTGAAAACTGTGGTAAATTATAAATGTCAACTATATATACTTTGAGAACAACCACATTTCATTTTTTTCCAGTTACCTTTGTTAGACTTACACAAGCTGTGCCAGAGGTGAAAAGACGGAATCAGGTCTTTAAAAATTCCAACCGAGTCCGGGGATCGAAACGGGGATCTTTCAATCAGACAACAGTGACTAAGCTGGTACGAGTTCACATCGAGGAAATCACGCGACGGGTAAGTGCTCGGCCCCACTCCATTTACCCGATAGTAATCGGGAAATCTGAAGAGTGGCGATTTACTGCTCCTTGAGTATGCCGGTAATTGAGTATATTTGTCTCGTTTGGTGGCACACTGCTGATTGCCACCTGGGAAAGTTGCATGTGCCGGAGATACGGCTGTTGATAAAATTTCGATATATAGTAATATCGATATTATTTTTTGAAAATATCGACATTTATGAGTGATATTTTTTAGGGCGATATATAGATATTTCGATACTGAAACCAGGATATTGGAATCGATATTTTTAAAAATAAGTTACAATTTTCCCGTCAAGATAATGGGGGGAAAAGAAAACGATTCCTTATGTTGAACTTGCAATAAATTTAATTATAGATAGAACTTCAAGAAATAATGAAAATTTTCAAAACCTGGCTGATCAAATAAAATTTATTGCACCTTATTATAAACAATAATTTAGTGCTTCTGATTAATTACAATCCGAACAACAAACAGAAGTAAAAAATAAGCATTAGCTCTTTCAAGCAGTTAGCCTTTCATTCGAATACTAGCCTGAGCAATTTGCAAAGATTTTTTAAAATTGTGAATTACCCACTCAAAAGTATTAGCATTAATAACTAATCGTAATATACCAACTATGGTAATTGTCCACAGTTAAATATTTTGCGCGAGTTGGTTACACTTCTTGTTCAAATCAACAGAAGAATTGAGATCCAAAAGTATGTCACAGCCAGTTTAGTTATACCACTAACGAATTTGTCTCTACAAAGCGCTTTGTTGAAATGTAATGATATATTTGCGCCTCTAACAACCTTAAATCTCCGCTTCATATATTTTTATTTTGGTAAAGCACTAACCATTTGCAGTGCAATGTCAAAGAATGGAAAATATTTCACATAATATAGGGGCTTCTCCATGAATAGCAAAATAAATGATGCCATCTCTTTGGGTTAAACATGAGCTCATGCTTTTGAAAAATATGCCCAATAAAGTTACTGACATGATTTTTGGTCCAATACTTGTTAAATTAAAACAAACGATCCGCTGAGTATTTCAAGATCATCAGATGACCTAAGAGTCTGGGTAGATAGAAGTCATTTTATTTCTGTGCTGTCAGAAATTGCTTTAAAATACTAATGTCTGTAGGATATGATCGAGATGCATCAACAATTAATCATCCAGTACCTAATAATTCCAGTAATCTATCAACAGAACCTATAAAACAAAGAGTTTTTTAAAACAGCTGATGACAAATATTGGTACACCTAACTATATTTTAATTAATAATTACTGGAAGGACAATCCATGTATCTACCTTACTCTTCATGTGCCACAAAAGTTTTACTGTAAACTGAGCTAAGTAAGATTAACAAATGTGTGGAATTTCACTTCATTCATCACTTTACTTTTGAAATTTGTGGAATTTAATCTCTTTTAAACGACTACGACACTCCTTCATCATAATTCTGCACAACTTACAGTTGTCCAACAAACAGGTAATTTGGTACACATACATGGTTTCAGCCCCAAATGATAAGAAAAGTACCTGTATTTATCCAACGGCAACCCAAAAGGTGAAACGTCTTGGAGCAAATTTGTATGTTAGTTAATTTCCTCTTGACGAGGCTATTTGCCGAAAATTTCTGTTTTGCACAATGATCAGGAAGCATAAGAAATACATTAGATTTTTCTTTGTTAGTATGTTTAATTTGGAAGACATTAAAACACGGTTCTCAGATGAAGGTAACAATGCAGACACGGTACCGCTTGCACAGAACGCGAGCACATTGTTTTAAATGAACTTGCGTATTGTCGAGGGAAGTGTTTCGATATGAAAATTGGCTGTAAGCAGAAATATTGGTAAATGCAGATAACAAATGTTTTCTAAGGTGCAAAAATTAGATCCAAAAAATAAAATAAAATAAGAAGACTAAGAATAAGCTATTAATCTATAAAAAGAAACGAAATTCAAAGTAAAACAATTCATGTAAAGGAAAAAGTAACTTGTCAATTATGCAAACTATGATAGTAAAATTTCTACCTAAATAATTGCCTTTACTGTGTTGCTTTGTCAGTCTTACAAATACACAAAAGGCAATATTTCCCTTGAACCTCTTTTGGGTTTTGCAGGCCTTAGAGTAAATAATACAAATTATGCCTTTCATTTCAGTAAAAATGTAAAATAGCTAAACCACAATTTCCTTTAAAAATCCATTACGGTATAAAAAACCATTTTGTTTCAAAAACTGAATACTCTATTAGGAAGAATATCTCAAAAAAATTTATCAGTAAATAGCCCCCAACACTTGGCCCTATTTTTGCACGATTTGTTTTTGTAACATTATTTTAAGGAAATAGGATCTTCATATCAATACTTTTTCATCGATATATCGAATCCGATATTATTAACTTTCTAAAATATCGATATATCGAAATTCCCATATTTAAAAAAAATATCAACAGCATTATCTGGAGAACAGAGCACTGACGCGGGCACTACATCTGTCCTACCGTTTCCTCACTTAGTCCACAAAGTGTTGGGAATAGTGAGGATCATCTAAAGATTTCGTCAACATGCCGATAAATTCTACTGTATGGGTGTTGATAAAATATCGATATTATTTTTTGAAAATATCAATATTTATGAGTGATATTTTTTTGTGGATGATATATCGATATTTCGTCATTGAAATCTGGGTATCGGAGTCGATATTTTTTCAAATAAGTTATTATATTCAGTTTTCCTCGTAGAAGGTGTCATGTTATTATTGGGGAAAAAGAAAATGATTACCTGTGTTCCACATGCATAATATTTAATCGCAGATAAAATTTTAAGAACCAATAAAAAAAATTATAACCAGGCTAATCAAATATAATTAATTGCACCTTATTTTAAACACTCAGTTAGTGCTTCTGATTAATTAAGATCCGCGCAACAAGCAGAAGTAATAAAAAAAGGCCAAATGTTAATGCTCATTCAAGCAGTTAGTACTCGTTTGAATTCTTGCCTGTACACGTTGCAAAGATTCTTAAAATTTGTTTTCAATCTACGCAAAAGTATTAGAATTGAGAACTTATCGCAACATACCAGGTATTGTAGTACTCCACAGTTAAATATTTTGTGTGAATTAATTATACTTCTTGTTCCATACCAACAGAAGAACTGAGCTCCAAAAGTATGTTAGTTATGCCATTAATGAATTACGGAAAAAAATCTACTGCTTTTGGATAATCTCTACAAAGCGCTTTGTTGAAAAGTAATAATGATACAAAGGTGTCTTTAGAACACAATTTGATAACACCAAAGAACCACCTTGAATCTCTGTTACAAAAAAAATTACATTTTGTTAAACCAAAAGCCGTTTCTAATGCAATATCAAAGAAGGGAAAATATTTCACTTAATGTAGAGGCTTTTTCAATGCATAACATGACAAACAACGTCATCTCTTTGTTCTTGAAAAATATATGTCAAATGAAGTTTCTGACCTGAGTTTTGGTTCAATGATTGCTAAGTTAAAAAAATATTTGGACCACCCTAGTATTTCAAAATCATCAGATGACCTAATTTTCTGGATAAAGAGAAGCCATTTTTTCCTATTCTCTCAGAAATTACTTTAAAATATTTCGTATATTCTGCCACATCTGATCGACTTGGAACAATTAATCTTTCAGTGGCCTACTAAATGCAGTAGTCAACCTCTGGAAGGTCATTCAGAGTGAGGGTTGGTAATGACCTATCCACACGCCGTTCCATTCACGCAGGAGTACCACAAGGGTCAGTGCTTGGCTCTGTGTTGTTCAACCTTTATACTTTCTGATATTCCAGCACTGGCAACCGTCCGCGCAGCTTTGTATGCTGACGATACAGCATTTTACACAGCCCACTAATACAAAACTGAAGCCATCAGACGACTCCAAGAAGTTCTCCAGTAGACTGAGTCATGGGCAAGACGCTGGCGGATAACCTTCAACACAGTAAAGACTCAAGCGATCATGCTGACCAGGCGCCTGGGGAAGCGCGTCAGACAGCAAAACCGAACACCAAATCTGCATCTTAACGGTGAAATCAACGCGTGGTCACCCACTGTCAAGTACCACTGTGTGACGTTAGGGCCTTATTACACTAGGCGACTTGGCGGCGCAACCAGCCGGGCCACTGGTGGCTCTGCTCGTCGCTGGGCACTGAGTCTAATGGAGCTTATTACACTAGGGCAGCCAGTGGCGCCGCCAGAAACTGGCTGCCCTGCCCGGCGACCAGGCCGGCAACCACTGGTGGCCGAGAGTCGTGGCGGGGCATTGTATCTTACGTAACTTATTACACTAGGCCACCAGGCGGCGCCACCAGACTCGCCACCACGCGTTCAGTCTACTGTTCATATACCCCCTTCCTACTTTACAATTTTAAAATTGCAGAGCTACTGAGTGTCAGGTTTGGTGAGATAACTAGGGACAGTCATCCTGTGATGGGAGGGAATGAATCAGAGGCGATTATAAATGACGAACCTACAAAATTTGAAATAAATTCTCATGAAATTGCGAAGTAACTCAGAAAGCTAAAACAGGTGTAGATAATATTACTACAGACTTATTAAAGATTGTGGGATAGGATATTGTATCTTACCTTAAAATTTTGTTTAAAATGAGTTTGGAGACTTGCTGCTTACCAAAGGATTGGAAAAGACCGATAGTAGTACCAGTTCATAAAGGAAGGGTTAAAAATATGGTGAAAATTCCTGGCCAATTAGTTTGTCATCAGTGATGGGCAGAATGATTGAGAAATTGATATACAACTATATCAGAAATGTCTGTGAAGAACGAAACTAGTTTTCAGATCGACAACATAGCTTTAGGCAAGGATATTCATTTGAATCACAGATTGTGGGCTATATGCAAGATATTTCAAATGAATTTGAAATGGGAGGCCAAGTTGATAGTGTGGCACTAGATCTTTCTAAGGCATTTGACAGAGTGAGCCATAAAATGGTTTTAAATAAACTGAAATGTATTGAATTGGATGAAAAAGTTACTTGCTGGGCACAGGAATTCTTAAAAGTCAGAAAGCGAAGGGTTAGAGTAGGAAATACATTATCAAGAGAATTGGAAGTAAATATGGGAGTTGCTGTTAATTATTCTAATGAATGACTGTGTTACGGTCAGAATCTAGGTATTTTGCAAATGATACAATGGTATACAATAGGATAAAAACAGGTGAAGACTGAATAGTTGCATGATGATCTGGATAGAATATCTAAATGGGTAGGTCAGCATGGAATGAAGATAAATGCCAAGAAGAGTCGGCTTATAAGATACAAATATGAATAGATCTAAAGGTTAATTATGATTACAGAGTGGGGTCAGATTTGCTTGATGAAGTGTAAATTCTTTGCATAACGTTCGGCAAACTTTATGTTTTTATTAATAATTCCTGGAAGCACAGTTCACACTCCTTAACGTCAAAATGTTTTATTTTAAACGTAGTTTAGTAAGCTCAACTAATGTGTGAAATTTTACTTCATTACATCGGAAGTTTGTGGAATTCAAACTCTTTGAAACGACTACGACACTCTCTCATCACAACTCTCAGCTGTCCTAGAAACAGGTAGTTTGATACACGTACATGATTTCACCTCCAAATCATAAGAAAATTGCTTTTATTTATCCAACGACAATCCAAAACGTGAAACGTCTTGGAGCAAATTTCTACGTTAATTGCTTTCATCTTGATGAGGCTATTTGCCTTAAATTTGTATTTTGCACAAAGATTAAGAAATACGACAAATTTTCCTTTGTTACTATTAGTAAAAAAATTTAATAGCTAGGTAACAATTTTCTTCTTAAAAAAATGCCGTGAAAAACCATTCTGTTTCAGAAATTGGAGACTTGAGTCAAGAGAATATCTCACAACGTTTTATTGGTAAATAGCCACAAGACATTAACATTTAATCATTTTTCCCCAACATTGTTTCTATAAAACAAGGTTGACATATCGATATTTTTAATTCGATATATTGAATTAATAAGATCGATATATGAAAAACCTGTTTTTTTTTTTAATTATCAACAGCCCTATTCTACTGATCAGTTATCTCGGCGAATATGAAAATGTTGCTTACATCCATAAAGGGCCATTAGTGCATGACTAGGGATGGGCAAAATATATCGATGTATCGATATTTTTTCTAAAAGATATCGATATTTATCGCCGATATTTTTATTTTCGATATATCGATACATCGATATTGTATTTAGTGTATCGATTTTAAGCACCAATTCGATATTTTTTCTACGAACAAAACTAAGTATCCAATTTAATCATTACATATATATAGGATAAATATACATACATATCCAATCTTCTGAAAGTGTCTTAAAAAGTGAATTCGTCGAAATATAACAGCTTCATCAGTGGTTGAGAGGTTAAAAAAGCTATTAAATTTTAACAACTTTACGTTAAAGTCATTTTTATGTTAGCATGTAAGCGATTATTTTATCTTTGTAGTTGAAATATTATCTTTTCAACTGTTTTTTTTTTTATTTACGAATAACAATTAATGGGTTGATGAACCACAAGTCATTATGAATTTAAATGTCTAAAATCTAGTCTACAGTCAAAACTCCTTAATCGCAAGGAATGCGTTCCGTAAATTAGCCGCAAATACGAAAATCTTGAATACGTAAATCTTGAATACGTAAACCTTGAATACAGAATGTTAGTTTATATAGGATTATAGGGAATACGTTCCAAGTATACAGAAAAATTTTGATTTAATGGAGTGATTATCGCACTTTGAACTTAATAAACCAGTTCTGAGTTGCTTTAAAACCTGTATCCTAATGTTCATTGTTATGCTCTTTAAAATATGCATTAAGACATATAGCTTTCTCGTGAATTACAGCCCCACTAAAGAATACTTTCTTGTGATTGCTGTCTTGGATTGATGTAGTGAGAGCGGTTTTTAGTTTTAATCACTGAGACACCAATAGTTTTTACTGATAGTAAGATCCTCTTCGATCGCATCTTCCGTGTCAGGTTGTAGGCGATTACCATGGGTGATGTATATCCCTCCAAGGAAAGTCCTAGGAAGATGAACTGGGGTGGTTTCCCCTTTCACCGAACGTGGTGGTGTAATGGTTAGCTTTCTGGCCTCGCATTCGGGAGGAGGGTGGGTTGAATCCCCGTCCTGGCATCCAGATTTGGGTTTTCTATGGTTTCCCAAATCACTCCAGGCAAATGCCGGGATGCTTCCTTCAGATGGCCATAGCCGAATTCCTTCCCATTCCTTGCCCCCCATCCTTTCCCGTCTCTAAATACCTCGCTGTTAAGAGACGTTAAGCAGTAAAAAAAAAAAAAATCCCGTTTTCTCCTCAGTGTGACAGTGCTCCTAAGTGTGTATGACAGTGACACTGTGTGGTTCAGTATAGAGTGTTGTGGATGAGAGATGAAAGAAGGGAGAGGGTGGAAGCCGGTGTCGGCATGTTCTGGCCTACTTTTGCGAAACATTCTAAAGGGGCGCCAAGCTTAACATTCCCATCCGACGAATGAATCACCATCAAGAACAGCGTATGCCCTTGCACCATACGCAAAGCAGAGAGGTTTGGTGATTAGTAATTGCAACTTACTGGTCAAGCCCTGATGATGAAAATAGTTGATGGAGTGTTAAGTGAAAATAATTCATTTGCAGCACTCTGCGATCACGTAAAAAATATTGTGACTTATTTTAAGCTGTCTGTCAATGCTATGTGTTATCTATTAAGTTCTGAACAAGAAGCATCTGGGGAAAAAGAAGGAGAGTGTAAACTTTGACTCAAGCTGTTAGCACCAGATGGAACTCCTGCTTTAATATGTTAGAACGATTTGTTAGATTCTCTGCAATTGTAGCTAAAATGTTAGCTACAAAAAGTCAGTCAAATATAAACACACTTGATGTGGTTGCAACTTAACAGCTTAATGTAATACGTGACCTCATTGTCCTGCTTGCTCCTTTCAAAGAAGCCACTGAAGAGGTTAGTGGTACAAATTATGTGACTGCTAGCTTAGCCATTCCTGTTACAAATCTGATTCGACGGAACAAGCTACTCCTTCGACCACTTTAGGATTCACGGTAAAAGAGGCTTTACTCCAAAGAATTCAAGAGAAATTAAGTCCTTTAGAAGGAAATACATTCCTTGCAGCAGCTACCATTTTGGACCCTTGTTTCAAACGTAAACACTTCACTTCTCCAATCGGTATGTGAAATTTCGATATCTACAATAAGTAATGATATTCGCTTGGAACTTAGACGACGAGGACAACGTTCTCCAGAAGTAAGGTCTACAGCAGCAACACAATATATCGCAGATATCGCATCAATTTAGTCCGCACATGAAAAGCTATTATCACTTAGCACTACTGTTATGCAAGAGGTTCCAAGCTCTGGCTAAGTTCCTAATGAGCTTAAGCAGTATTTGGACCAACCATTAATAGACAGAACATCAGATCCAGTAAAGTTTTGGGTGAATTGCCAGTGCTCCAGCGCGCTGAAATACCTTATATGTCAAGCTTCTTCTGTGTCGTCCTGCAGTCAACTTAGCTGTATCGAACAACAGGAGTATATTGACGGGGGAGCACATCAAACAGAGTCCTTTTTATGTCCATATCAGACGAATACTGGTTTTATTGATTTAAAAAATAATAAATTAATAAAAGTTTGTATAATTTCTACCTGTGTCTTTAATTTTCAGAATTTTCTTAGATATTTTGATGTATTTTATGATTTCTTTTAGATAATTACTACCTTTAGCCAAAAATATCGATATATCGAAATATCGATATTTTTCCCCGATATATATCGATAGTATTTGTAAATATCGTTTCGATATTTATCGATATATTTTTTTAAATGCCCATCCCTAGTGCAGACGGAGCGATGAGAATAACCAAAAACACGTCAAAAAAAGGAACAACAAAAAGTTATGAGATGCCAAATAGGGCTGTTAATAAAATATCGATATATCGATATTTTTTTAAAAAAATATCGATATTTATGAGTGATATTTTTTAGGACGATATATCGATATTGAAATCTGGATATCGGAGTCCGATATTTTTAAAAAATAAGTGGTTATTTTCCGTTTTCCTCGTAGAATATTCCAAGTTATTATTGGAGGGAAAACGATTACCTGTGTTGCACATGCAATACATTTTCATAGATAGAATTTTAAGAAACAATGAACGATACGAGCACATGGAGAAGCAGGGCCGCCGTAAGCGGGCGACCATATGTTTTTTTTTTAGTTCAACAGCTGCTTCGGGCGGTCGGCGGCGACACTGGGGATGGCAACAATGGGGGCTGCAATCTCACAGTTTTTTGACCCGTTTTGGAAATTTCCTAGATCCACCACTGGCTGTAGTTGTAGTTGTAGGGGGCGGCATAATCGCTATTGCACGTGGGCGCTCAAACAGCTAGCGGCGGGCCTGTGGAGAAGTAAAAAACGAAGGTAAAAATAACTCATTCAATATTCATTAGAATTCTTGTCTGGACATTTTGAAAAGTTTTTAAAATTTGTCTTCAATCAATGCAAAAGTATTAGCATTAAGAAACTAATCGTAATGTACCAGGTATGGGTAGGGTTGCCACATAGCCGGAAAATCCGGGAATGTCCCGGAATTTTGTGTCTGATCTCGTGTTCAGGAATTATGCGTTGCTGTCCCGGAATTTCCGTATACTAGTTTTTTTCTCGAACTCAGTTCACCACGGTGGCCATGAGGTCAAGCCAAGTATCCCATGCTTGCAGCGGGAGGATGGAATGTCCCTTAAATCAGAGGAATTGAAACTGACAGGAAAATTCCTTTTTGAATTTTCTGGGACTTTGAAAATTCTAGATGCAGTTAACATTAACTCCCTTTATACAGAGTTCACATGTCTGAAACGTGTTTTTCAGGTCCTTCCAAAAGACTTTCCAAACGATAAAATCTGGGACAATTTCTTTAGAACAAGCGTTTATAATGATTTTGAATATTTTAAAAAAATAGTTGGTTTTGTTTTGTCAATTCCAACAAGCAATGACTTTTACGAGACAAGTTTTAGCCCGTTGAATAATTTATGAAATAAGAGCGAAAAAGAACGTTCATGGATTCGATCAAGGCTGAACTGCAAACTCAATCAATTTTTAAGACTCTTGCTGAGAAATTTTATCAGTTTTGCAAAGCAGTGATGGAGAAATATTTATGAAAATGGCAAAATCTGGTAATAAATATTTTAAAAGTAGATGATTAAGATTTATTTTGATTGATGTTGATTTTGATTTAGCAAAAGATTGATGCTAATTTTTTTTTATTTGTTGATAAAACCTGATGTTGATTTTCTGCCTAATTTTAATTAATGAGCCTAACAGAAGTGTTCAATTTTGGTTCAATATTTTTGAGATTTTGATTGATAATACCCGATGTTGATTTTGTACCAAAGTAAAAAATTCCTAACGAGGTGGTCAATTTTTGTTTTAAGTTTAGTATTTTTCCTTTTGATTCATAATACCTGATGTTGACTATCTACCATAGTTTAATTAATAAAGTTAAAATAGGTGCTATATATACGTTAGATAGCATATTTACCTAAAATTGATTTTTTTATTAATTTGCATTTTTGTTCACTCTTTAAACATACCGCTAAAATACTTTTTAGACCCAGAAATGTCCCGGAAATTATAAGCCTGTATCTGGCACTCCACAGTTAAATATTACGCGCAAATTGGATACGCTTCTTATTCCATACCAACAGAAGAATTGAGCTCCAAAATTATGTCACAGCCAGTTTTCTTATATCACTTACGAATTTATTAAGATAAGAAATTGAAAAAAATAATCTACCGCTTTTGCATTGCCTTTACAAAGCGCTATGCTAAAAACTTATTATTATATATTGGTGCCTTTATAAAACAATTTGTTAACGCCAAGGGAACTGCCTTGACAGTAGCGGCTCTAGGATTTTTCCAAGCCGGAGAAAAACTGAGATTACCGCCTCTTCAAACATTGTTGCCAGCCAGACCCCGAGAATCGCCTCCTTGATTGTTGGCCAAATGCATTGATGTCGCCACTTTAACTGTTTGCCAAACGCATTGTTGGACACGATTTTGCCGCCCCTCAAGTTATCGCCCAGAGCAAGTATCCCGGTTTGCCCCACCCCTCGCCCTAAATCCTGCATTCCACCTAGAATCTCAGCTTTATAAAATTGTATTATGGTAAAGCGTTACCCATTTGCGAAGCAATATCAAATAAGGGTAAATTTTCAATTAATGTTGGGAGTTCTCCATTCATAATAGAAGAAACAACGGGAAAAACACTAGTTCATGCTCTTTGAAAGTATGTCCAATGAAGTTTCTGACATGAGTTTTGGAGCAAAATTTTACTTCATTCACCACCTTAGTTTGGAATTTTTTTGGATCTGAAACTCTTTTAAATAACTATGACGTTGTCTCATCATAATTCTATGCAACATCCAGTTGTCCTAGAAAATGGTAATTTGGTACACATACTTGGTTTAATCCCCATAGTATACGAAAATTTTCTGTGTTTTTTCAATGCCAATCTAAATGCTAACGTCTTAGAGAAAATTTGTAGGTTAATTGCTTTCTTCTTGATGAGGCTATATGCCTTGAATTTCAGTTTTGCACAAATATCAGGAGCATAAAAAACATAATTAATTTTACTTTGTTACTACATTTAATTTGGAAGTTATTGGTAGTCCTACACCGATGGTAACAATGCAGACACGGCAAAGCTCGCACAGAACGAATCGGACTCGAGCCCGTTGTTTTACATGAGCGTGCGTTGTCGAGGAAAGTATTTTGACATGAAAATTGGATGTAAGCAGGAATATTGATAAATTCGGATACACAATCTTTGCTAAGGTGCAAACATTTGGTCCAAAAAAGTAAGAAGACTCAGAATAAGCTATCAACCTACAAAAAGAAATTAAATTCCACATAAAATAATACTTGTAAAAAGACTTGGTCATCATGCAAACTCTGATAATAGAACATCAACCTAAATAAATGCCTCTACAATGTTGCATTATTGAGCTTTTAAACTCATGAAAGCCAAGATTTCCGTCGATTCTCTTTCTGTATTCACAAGTCTTCGAGTAAATCATAAACATTCTGCCTTTACCTTTAGTAGTAGTATAATGGCTAAATCACAATTTAAAAAAAAAAGATTTATCCGTAACGTTATGAAAAACTAATTTTTTTTTTTTCAGAAAATCAAAACTTGATTCAGAAAAATATCTCACAGCTCTTCATCATTAAATAGCCACAAGACTTCGCCCTTTTTTAAAATGATTTGTTCTTGTAACATTGTTTTTATATAATAGGGTCGATATATCGATACTTTTTCTTCGATATATCGAATCCGATATAAATATTTTTTAAAATATCGATATATCGAAAATCCGATATTTTTTAAAATATCAACAGCCCTAATGCCAAATCAAGAGAAGAGTGAAGGAGGGAATGTCTCACAACAACCGCCCCATTAACGACCTACTCTTAAGCTGAAATTGGCGAAGATGGTTATTATAACAATTTTATTTAGAATGTGACTGATGTTATATCTGTATACTTGAATCACATAGCTCTTACTCTACAAAGCAGATTATAACCAAATGATAGAAGTTGACGTTACAACCATAATTAAAAGACTCTTACGTGCATTTTAACTTATTTACAAAACTGCACATATTCGACTGCTAGAAAACAACTTACGTTTCGTTTGACTCCGTTTCATGCAGAAACGAACTGTACGGAAATTCACGGCATTTTTTAGGCCTGCCAATTTGCTGTCCAGAATTCCAGGAGTAAAATGAGGTACGTTATAACTTGAACCGATGGCAGGAAGATGGAAATTGATAGGATTTTTATGCAAGTTCAGACAAAGTTCAGCTACTATGTTAGGCGTAACATTGAGTAGGTCTTCAAAATACCGAAAAAAATAAGAAGTCATATAGGTTATACAATTTCAAATAGCATGAAGCGGAAGATGTAAACTGTAAAATTGGACAATTTATTGAGATGTGTTGGAATATACGTATTTCGATTATACTGATACCAATCTGATTCAATAGATAACAGTTTCAAATGTGGTTGTTCTCTTAGTACAGAGTATTGTGACTTTATTTTATCGTATTTATTTTAGTTTGTCATACTTCTATTTAAATTTCCTATTTTTATTATCTTTCACTTATCTCTCACTAGCCTTTCCTTAACGTCTCAGAATCTACACCATTTTTAGCCAGTACGAAAATTTAATCAGCATAGCACAGAACATGCATTTTTTTCCCAGAGAACATTAATTCCATTTTAATATGTATAGTTACTTGATTTCAATCCTGAATAATAACGATGTATAGTAATCTGTTTTACCGGTGATTGTGTTTCATGATTCTATTTAATTATTATTACATCTACCTTATACACAGATCTCAAAGTCCTTTAAGAGACCATAGAAAACCAGTGATCTTGCATCTCGAATATTTTCTCTGCGTGTTTGATGTTAATAAATTTTGATTCAATTTTATAAAATTTCTATATAAGTTTAGTGATATGTACATCATGTACTCCAAAGTTTTTATCTGTTACTTCTTACACCAGTTAAAGTATTTCGTCTTATATCATTTACAGTATCCTGGTCTTACAGCCATCTTTCTTTATTTGCAGAATCTTAAAGCTTAATAGGTTGACACAGCAACTTCAATATTTCCTTATGGTTCTAGATCTGAACTCGTTTCTTTCGTTAAGTACAAATTGTTGTCAAGCATTGAAATCCCCTGTCTTCACTCTATTTCACTTCAGTTGGAAGCTCTTAAATAATTTTCGCTTGCTCTTCGTTTATACTCTTTATACGAGTAGTATTCGTAACAATACTACGTGTTTGTGATTTTGCTGTATTTGTTGCTGTTTAGAATTGGGCAATTCACTTCTCAACTTGAATCGCTGTCAGTAAGCAGTAACGGCAATTGGAAATGAACCTTTATTTGGTTTATGGACATTTGTTTGGCACCAATAATTTTTGGTATGACATTAACGTGTATCTTCGGTGTGCTCTTAAGCGACGTGTTTCTTATGATTATTAAACTTTTTTTTCACAAATTATAAGAACCTAGTTCATCGCTGATTTCTTTTTAATAGAGCAATGTTACATACAGTATTTTTTTCACTAGCCCAAAATAACCTTGAGAAGAGACTCTGGTTGGGAACTGAAACGTTGGCTTATAGAAACATCATTAACACAGCGCTTAACCCTAAAAATCTAGTGGAATTTTACAAACATAACGCCTGCTAAACGCATCAGATTTTATATCAACTTTTTCTTCAGTCTGTACACATGCAGCCAGCTTTAGTATTCAACATATATTTTATCCACGTCATCATTATCGTCGTGTGATTTTGACATTGAAAATTTTACCAATGTACATTGTTCATGTCTACTTTATATCATCTACTCAGTATACCAACGGTTTTCTACTTATTTTTTACTAACATTACCACTCTCTTTAACTAGCACAATTTTTTTAAATATTAAATATTAAAAAAATGTAGATCTGGACGGTTGTGCTTTACTTCATTTAATCTCATTAAACCTAGAAATATTTAAGAGGAGCTAATCTAAATCCTACTTCAAAGTTCGTAATCGATTTTTTGAATGTTTTGCCCTGAGAAGTTTGATTAAAACTAATTTGGTGCTGAAGTATTTCACTCAAGGTGGGTTACACGGTTTCAGATTTTAGACACTTCCTCAGTATACCCTTAACGATTTTAATGTGATGTTTTACAGTTGCTTTCTTTGTCTCCATGCTATTCATTGTTTAGAGATTCTGAAATAGCTTCTACGTCCCATACTTATTCTCAATATACTAATAAGAAATAACTTAAATTGATTGTGGAAATTAAATAATACATTTCTTTTTCCGACACCCTAAGTACCTTTATCTCTTACTTCGTTTCATTACCCTAAGATAGCATTTCCTATATCATGATGAATATATTGTCCTGTACCTGATCATACTGAATTATCTGACCATACAATTTAACGTCTTTTCAACAACAATATTTCCATACAGAATTACAGGCCAGCAACGTGACAGGCTAGCCAACAATTTCAGTCCTTGTTCACAATGATAGGCTTAAATGTAGGCCTACATTCTCTTAAAACACTTAACCAAATATTAAAGCGTGTTTTTTTCTGATCTATAGCTAGGCAAAGAAATCAGACATGAATATGGAATACAAAATTACAGTGATAAATGTTGGTAGTTAAAAATGTATAAACTGAAAATAATGTATAAAATTTTGTAATATGACGGTGAAACATACTAAGACGTAAGACATACGAGTGAAGACTTGCATATTGTTGTTCCAGTTAGTAACGGTAGACTCATAACCATAGGAAACCACTGAACGCATGATGAAGACATGAGCTGTATAGTCGCTATGTTTTCACGATACCATTAATCTCTAAGGTCTTAGTTTCAGCAAAATCGTTAAACAAAATAAGTGAATAAGTAAGTCATCGTCTATAAGCATCGTATAGCGTTTGTAAAATTATCTTCATGTAATATGTACTTCACAGCAACAAACAATAGTTTAGTACTCATCTAAGGGGAACATCTTAAGTTTCTTTTGTTACTGAATTTTCCGCTTACTGTAGTAGTATTTAATCGCTTTATTTCTTGTTATTTGTGGTAACTTCTTTATATTTATAATAAATGCCAAGAAGAGAACTGCATACAAATAGTAGATGTAGGTATTTCTTTCCAACGGTTCCTATAAATAGATTATTCTGTGCTCGCTTCTGGAACCGTTAGGGGACATAAAAAAAATCAGTACAATGAGATTCATATTCTCGGATGAAAGAAGATATCTCGAAATTTGATCAGACCGTAGTTGGATTTGCTTCATGATTACTCTAAACACCCATTTAAATTTTCTTCATATGGAGTCTCTTTCTGGCAATTTGATTTCAGCATAATTCTGCAACGGCATATTTCTTCTGTAGTTTCTAATGTATATTTTACTTCCAGAGGCTTCTCAGCTCAATACATTCAACTTCAGTGTATTTTTACTGAATTGTAAGTGATCATGACATGCTAAATTTAGTACACTGTTAATGAAATTTTCAAATCATTTAATTTTAATTAGAGGTTTTAGATGTTGAGCATGATTCTGTTAAATTGTTTTATTATATATTTTTCTTTTTACGAAGGATTAAGAAGGAGAAAAAATCATTATGCTACGATTTTCTGAAGACATTGTCTTGTTAGCAGAGAGGGCTGAGGATATTGAGAAGTTACTGAATGGCATTAACAAAATAATGAAGGAAGATTTTGGACTGAATATAAATCACAGAAAAACAAAAGTGATAAAATGTAGCAGAAATTATACCAATACTAGTCGATTGAACATAAAAATAGGATCGGATGCAATAAAAGAAGTAAACGAATTCTGTTACCTGGGAAGTAAAATTACAACCGATGGCCGAAGCAGGTATGATGCTAAAAGCAAAATAGCACTAGCAAAAAGAGCCTTCATGAAAAAGAGAAACCTTTTAGTTTCAAATATTGATCTAGGAATTACAAAGAACTTTTTAAAACTCTTTGTGTGGAGCACAGCACTTTATGGTAGTGAATCATGGACTTTAGGAATACCGGAACGAAAGAAAATTGAAGCATTTGAAATGTGGTGCTACAGAAGAATGCTGAAAATTAAATGGACAGACAAAGTAAGAAATGAACGAGTTTTGGAAATGATGGGTGAGGAAAGAAGTTTGTGGGAGAAGCTTGTGGAGGGAACAGTCGAAGGTAAGAACTGTAGAGGAAGACAGAGATTAGAATATATTAAACAGATAATTGAGGACGTGGGCTGTAAGGGGTATGTAGAAATAAAGAGGTTAGCACAGGATAGGAAAGGTTGGAGGATTGCATCAAACCAGTCGAAAGACTGACGACAAAAAAAAAAATAATAATAATAATAAAAAAATAATAATATATAAACGCTCTACTATATAGTTGAGACTTTAACAAATACAGTTAGATGTCCAGTGGAGACATGACTCGGATGTCTATTAAATGACTGGCGATCTGGTAAACCAGGTTTTGCCGACAACAGATTTTTTTTTTACGCCTCCACTGGTAGTTATAAATGTTTACTCTAATAGCTAGAGTAGACTGGTAGCTCAATGGTTAAAGAGTTCCGTTCGCGGAGTACATTATCCCGGTCTCGGTTCGAATTTTCAAAATGCCTTTAACCCAACCTTCACATCTGGCAAACTCAAGTACGCTTCTGTGGACCGGATTCCACGTTAAACTGTAGGTCCCCTAAAGGGCTAACAGCCATATTTGTAGCACAAATGTATACACATCCGAAGCAGATTGAAGCCAAAACGAAGACTTCTGTTATTAGTTGGCCCAAACAAACATACCTCGTTACCTAGTGGAAAAGTTTCATACTCGTTGCTCAATCACCCTCCGTCATACTCATTTAAACTGTCCCGGCAATCCCACGACGTGAGCGGTCTAGTCACTCAGTTGGTTAATGCGCGATCCCGATTGGAATTTTTACGGGTCTTTAAAGTGATCTTCATCACTGAAAAAAGCTATGATTTGCTAATTTCACGATACTAGGACGCTCTGTGGCTATTATTCCGTTTAACTGTAGGTCCCCTACACCTGGTAGAATTACCTTTTCTTTAACTGCTTTACGTCTCTTAACAGCGAGGTCTTTAAAGACGGGAAAGGATGGGGGGCAAGGAATGGGAAGGAATTCGGCCATGGCCTTTTAAAGGAAGCATGCCGGCATTTGCCTGGAGTGATTTGGGAAACCATGGAAATCCCAAATCTGGATGCCCGGACGGGGATTCGAACTGCCGTACTCCCGAATGCGAGGCCAGAACGCTAACCGTTACACCACCGTCCTCGGTGTAGAATTACCATGCTAGATTAGGCGGCTGCGAAACAGGCGCTGCTGGAAGGAGCTCTGTCACTCGAAATTATTATTATCCCAGCACGTAACAGGAGCGTCTAAACCACGGAGTTTTTCCAGAGTCGAATGCAGGTTTGAATTCCAAATAATTTCATCTTAATTCGGAGTAATATTATGCCGTCCGATCGTGTCTTGGTAAACATTTCGTCAGCGAGAACTAACATGCTTTTAAATGAGTGCTAATTAGCGGACACTTTTCCAACTTCACACCAAAAGTGAGACCTTCCTCATCTTATTACTATACTGTACATTAATGGAACCCCATCAAAATCCGACCAGTAGTTTTGGTATGAATTACGTTCAGCAAAAAAATGGAAGCTGTCTTGCGATTCTCTTTTCATAATACATCAGCTTTCCACATAATCAGACATATCCTACTTCCTTCCTATGTTTATGGCCAATACATTGTATTTGACCGCAACGATCAATTTTTGGACATTTATTTGGTTCATAATTTTTCAAACATAGTATGCTACTCCTGGTTTTGTAGGCTGAATTCTGTCCGAAATCGCGTCAAATTCCTACAAGTAACCAGCTGCGCGACTTCGCACCAAGACATAACCTAACTCATTTAACTTCTGGAACCCTTGGTCAGCACTTTCTAAATGCCTTGAAGTGCCATACAAATATTTCTGAAAGAATCGGGGTAACGAGTGGATTATGTTTTCTCGCAGTCGAATATGTAAAATCTGGTCTATTAATTTGATATATTTCCCTGATTTCAATGTCTTCAGAAATATCAATGTCACATACAGCCCCGTCACTGCCTTATTTTCGTAGGCAGGTGGAGGTGGAGGATATTGTCCGAAGGTATTGCCTCCAGCAGTAATTAGATGGTTCACGACATTTCTGTAGGTTCGTCATCACGTTGGTGTCATGTTATCTGCATCACCTGTTATGACTTCCGTCAGTAACATTGTTTGTTGTTGGAGCATCTACATTATCAAGCCTAAGCTTATGTTTTTGGAGTTCTTGTAGTTCGCCTGTGGTCGATAGTGGTGTGTAGCGGAATGCTTCGCCGTCGCGAGTAGATCTGGGCCGGTCGCTGCAGGTTGTCGGCAATTGCTGTAGCGGTTAATGAGCTCCTCTGCATGAGTGGTCTTCTGTGTCCGCAACTTCTTCTTCTGTGACTGTTGAATGACTGGGTGGGTCTGCTCTCGGTATGGCTGGATTCAAGATGACGGAGACTATTTCTCTGCTGGTGACAATTACATGGTGGCAAGTGGTTTCCGTCAGCAAGGCCCTGGAGTCTTGTGTGCTTGTAGTGATCTTGCGGCGTTGCTGGGGATGCCTCTTACGTTGTAGCTTCCATGATCTACAACCTTTGTAAGAAGCAGCGTGCCCAGACCCACAGTTGCAGCAAGTGGATTCATTGCGTGGTTTCTTGCAGGTGGCGAGTTCATGGCCGCCTCCACAGCGAACACATCTGACTGGTTCAGTGCATTCACTGGCATGGTACCAGAAGTTTTGGCACTTGAAACACTGGACCAGTTTTCGTGAGATCGACTTTGCTGCAGTCGTTGTTTTGTCTACTGTCTGCATGGTGGCATCTGACTTCTTCTTCACACGACCAGGAGTCATGATGTCAAATGACAATTGGTTTTGTTGAAGGATCTGTATTATTTCCGCGAAGTCGTTCATTCCTTGATGGTCTGGCCAGCAGAACATGGGCAGCTTCATGTAACGCTGCAGCAGAGCCAGTAACTCGCAGAGATTCCATGGGTAGTTGACTGCGATAGGTGTTACTGGGCCTTCCCTTAAGGCAGGGGAGACTACTGGTGAGGCAGGGGAGTCTGCTGGTGATGACTCAGCGAGGGCGGTGATGGGGATGGGGTTTCCCTTATCGGCGTCACCTTGAAGTTTAGGCCGGTCGCTGGATCAAAGGCGTGGATCTTGAATCTTCTTTTGATGTGATCGACGTAATCCTCCCAGTTGAAGTCACTGGCCAGCGGGGTCGGAAACACTAGTGCCTCCGGCCACGCCGCGACTCCCACCCCTTGTGTTGCGGCATCTTTTAATGTTTCTCAGCTCTACCTATTTGTTAGTAATACCCAGTGTTGCCAACCGCAACGGAATTCCGTTACGCGCAACGAAATTTTATCCCTCGGGAGACAGAGCAGCGAAATGTGTAAACTGTCGAAAACGTAGCGTCATTTTGCTATGTTTATTGCTGTAAAATTCGAAAATGAATTTCTCAAGGATAAACATTCATTTTGTTAATAATATCTTCCCTTGAATCTAAACCAGTCAAAAGAATTCTTTAACCCTCTCTTACGCAATCGAATAACCAATAATAACAGGCAGATTGGTTGTGAATCCCCACAAGTGTATTTCCCCTCTTTTCACGTAGCGCTTATATGCTTGTTCTTTGGTTAGTCTAAGCACAAGTTTGCCTCAGACCTCAGTACGAGTTTGCTAATAACTGCTGAAAATAACAAGTCAAGCGTGATGAGTAATGCAGAAGAAGCAGGTTGTTCTACATCCAAGAAAACGCGAGAATACCGTCGATAATTTCCGAAAGGTCAAATAAAGTCGAGAAAACAGTTATTTTCAGAAATGTGGTTGAAAGAAGATATTTTTTCAAAATGGATACAACCAGTGAAAGAGGACAATACAAAAACGAGGTGTAAGGCTTATAAAGTTGTTTTGGGTGCGAAAAAAAGTGATTTGGTATAGCCTAGTGAAAGTCAAAGAAACTCCAAGACCGTGAAAGCCATCGACAACCCAAAACACATTTCTCAGGTAATTAAACTAGATTTTTTATTTGTACCGCGTGTGAGTAAATAATCGTGGAGCTTAGCGATTTAATTACTTAGTCAGGGGTCTCTCATTCTGACGGCCGCGGTTTGAATACTGGTGTCTCTTGATGTATAATTTACAAAAAATAATGTGTTATCAGAAAGGGGATCCGAGCTAATACACCAGAACTTCTCATAATTTGCTGCAATTATAGTTTGATATTATTTCAATTATTTGAACTACAGATACAAACCTAGTGCTTTTCTTTCCTTTTTTCTTTCAGATTTTCTCACCGATATAAACACGACCTCTTTTTTTTATCTACTTAACGTCTCTCTAACAGCGAGGTCTTTAGAGACGGGAAGGGATGGGGGGCAAGGAATGGAAAGGAATTCGGCCATGGCCTTTTGAAGGAAGCATCCCGGCATTTGCCTGGAGTGATTTGGGAAACCATAGAAAACCCAAATCTGGATGCCCGGACCGGGATTCGAACAGCCGTCCTCCCGAATGCGAGGCCAGAACGCTAGCCGTTACACCACCACGCTTGGTAAGCTCGACCTCAACAGCAGTGGATTTCATAAACGTGCGTTATATTGTTTAGGTGATGTTATACAGTCACAATCTGATTAGATAGAAAATAGTTCTAACATAAATAATGTACTGCCCAACTTAGTGGTTCAGACGTCTGACAGAATTCGGAAGGTCCCCGGATCGAATACCGGTCTCAGTTGGGATTTTCAAAGTTACGGTACTTTCCGTCCTTAACCTTTGGTACAACGTGCTCGACCGAACGAAAAAATAATAAAACAAATTGATGTCATTCTTTTTAAGGTATAGATATCTGATATTTTTAATTTTTTTTCAATTTCTCAGATTAAATTTCCTATTTTTCAAATATTTCACTTATCAATCAGTAGCCTATTCTTAACGTCTCTGCATCCTAAATGTTTTTTCCTAGTACGAAAATTTAATTACGTTCGCACAGAATATCAACTTTCTTCACACAACATTAATTCCACTTTGAAATGTTAAGTTGTTTTATTTCCATCCCAAATAATAACGATATCTAACTGACTGTTATGCTAATGACTGTCCTTCATAATTCTGCACAATTATTATATACACTTCATACATATATTACAAAGACCTGTACCATGAATATCAAAAACATTTTTTCATCGAAAACCACTAATCATCGTGTCTGTTTGCTTTTCCACCTGGAAATATTCCTCTGTGCCTTGAAGTTAATACATTTAATAATACCTTTGTCTAATTTTCATGTGTGCTACATGTTAACTACTAAAACACTTTTTATTTTTTACTTCTTCACATCAGTTATATCAATTCCTTTTCATAGCTTATACTGGTATTACTTCCTTGTTTATTTATTTGTGTAACCCTTAAGCTTACTTGGGTGGCACAATAGCTTCAAAAGTTCTCGTGATTCAAATATCTGAACTCGTTTGTTCCATTAAGTACATCATTTCTTTATTCATTGAACTTCTCTCCCTTTCACTCAGTTTCACTTCAGTTTGAATCCCTTCATTGATTGCCGCTTGCTCTACGTTTATGGAATACGTAAACGAAAATTTCCTGTGTGTGTTTGTGTGCAGTATTTGTTGCTCTCTAAGGCCTAAATTTAACTTCTAAACTATTTAACAGCTGATTCGTAGTCAATATATAACACGGGCTATCGGTATTGAACCTGCATTTGGTTAACGGTTATTTATTTAGCGACAAAAATTTTTGCATGAAAATAATGTGAATTCTCCTTGAGATTTCAAACGGTTTGTTTCCTAATTTTATTAAATCTTTTCCACAAATTTCTAGATCCTAGTTCTTCGATCGTTTCTTTCACCTAGACCAAAGTTTCATACCCCATCTTCTTCAGTCTGTGTGCCTATATAATTTTGATTTTCTGCAAATATTTTCTCCAGGTCACATTACCTTCTTATAATTTTGACATGGAAAATAATATCAATGCAGCTGGATCAGGTCTACTTTATATTATCATCTACGTAGCTTTTTGAAAAATTACTCTCTACAGGACACATTTTCTCTTTCATTTTTCGCATCCGTGAAAATTTGTCAGCAAAAAAGTGAATGAATAAATCATTGTCTTTAAGAGCCATGCAGCAATTTTTAAATTATTTTGATGAAATATGTTTTCCATAGTAGCAAACAATATCATTTATTGTTCTTCTAAGGGTACATCATGCGTTTATTTTGTTACTGAATATTTCAATATCCTTATACATATTCATCTGCTACCTTTCTTGTTATTTGCTGTGATTTCTTGATGCTTGTAATAAATTCAACATTGGCATAATTGATTTAAAGAAGAGAACTTCAGTGACGTACTAGAAGAAGCTATCTGCTTCCAACGGAATCTGTAAATAGATTATTTTGAGATCGCTTAATGCACACGTTGCGGGATAGAAAGGCATCCGGTTCACCGAGATTCCCTTTCTAGAAAGAAAGACGATATCTCGAAATGTAATCCGCCAGTAAATGAATTTAATTCATGATTACCCTAAATAACCTCGTTTCTTGGAAAATAATTTCAGCATCGTTTTGCAACACAATATTTCTTTTGTGGTTAATAATGTATATATTTTTTATTTCCAGACGTCGCTCGGTACATACAGTTTTGGTATATTTTTGCCGAATTTAAAATGATCGTAACATTCTAAACAACTTACGTAAAGTGTCAGTAACATTTTCTGATCATCTTTAATTCAATCATTGATTTCAGTTTTAGATAAAAAGTAGGAGTTGCCGGCGACACCGTTCTTTTTTATTTTTTATAAAATTTTAAGAAATATAAAGCCTTACGCACAACATTTAATTATTCGCAGTCAACAAGAATCTAATAAATTCAGTGAGAAATACAGTGTGGCCACAGCTCTGGTCTGGTAAACCAGCATTTTTCTTACATCAATCTTGGTGGATGAGCGGTAACGCCCTGGCATCGCCTTCGGGAGATCGCTGATTCAAATCCCCGTTCGACCATTCAGATTTAGGTTTTCTATGGTTCCCCCAAATCAGTCCAGGCGATGATGCTTCCTACATAAGGCCATGCCCGAATTCCTTCAAGGTCTTGGCCCGTTGTATTGACCTCTACAATTCTCAAAGACAGAAACAAATAGTAATGATAATAACGCTCATAAAAATTTCAAACAACAATCTTCACCTGCGCCTTCGCTTTTCAATATAACTGCAACTAAATAGTAATAGTTTTCGCGTGGTTTTAATCAACTATTAACAAAATTTCTTACCGGATGCTCAATATTCCTCCGTCATAATCATTTAAGCTGTGCAGGTTTTCCTATGACTGAGCGGTCTAGTGAATCACTCAATTAAGACGCGTGACCAGGCTACGGAGTTCGAATCCCGGTCGTAGTTGGAATTTTACGGGTCTTAATGAGAGCTTAGCCACTAAAGAAAACTTTCCTTTGGTAATATGAAGATGTTAGGATGCTCTGTGGCCCGGATTCCACTTGAAATTGTAGGTCCTCTACAGCTAGGAGGATTACCATATTAAGTAAGGCGGTAGCAATAGAGGCAAATTAAGCCACCGGTAAGACCACAATAAATTATTACTATTCTACCACATAACTGGACCATACGTAACGTGTACAATTCAATACGAGTTTGAATTTCTAATAGCTTCATTTTAATTCCGACTAATCCTACGCAGTCAGTACGTATTTTGGTAAAAACATTTAACAGCAGAACTAACATTTAAATGGTACTAATTTGCCTACACTTTTACGACTTCGAAGCTAAATTGCGATACTTTGTTCATAATACGTCAGTTTAACACATCATCAAACATTTCCTGTTTCGTTCCTGTGACTGTGGTCCAATACATTGCATGTGAACGCAACCATAAATGGAAAGTAATTTGCAGACACTTATTTTTCAAAATTTTCATACGTACTTTATTTTACTCCTGGTATTATAGTATTGTATCACTCGGTGTTTAGATGAAATTACTCGGAATTCAAGCCTATGTAGAATTCTGGCAAGTTCAGTGATTTAGAGGCTCATGTTACGTAGTAGGATAGTAATAATTACGTGTCGTCTCAAATGCCTTGACAGAGATTCTTACTACTGGCACCTAAGATAACATGGTAATCCTACCAGGTGAAGAGGATATACAGTTAAACATGGAATCCGAAACACGGAGCGTCCTACCAACGTTGCATTATTTTTAAGAGTTATATGCCACTTTTAAGGACCATAAAAATACCATCCGAGACCAGATTTCGAACCGGGGTCACGCACCTTAACCAACTGAATGACTAGAAAGTTTCCGTGGTAGGGTTGCCGGGCTAGTTTAAATTAATATGACAGATGAAGACTGAGTGGCCGGTAAGAAACAGTGCAACTAGGTCATTAAGACCAAACGAAAACAATAATTATGTATGTATGTACGTTTGGACCCGCTACGATCACGTTAAGCTTTTGTTTTGAGGTGTATTGGCTTTGGATGAGTACACGTCCATGTCACAATTGCGGCTGTTTGCCCTGGCAGGGGCCTACAGTTTAACGTGGATTCCGATGCGCGGAAGCGTTCTGGTGTACTTTACATTACACAGCAAGCTGTGCCAGAGGTGAAGGTCGAGTTACGGACCTATGATATCCCTACCGAGACAGAGATACGAACCAGGGACTTTTCGATCTCCAGTCAGACACATTAACCACTGAGCCACGAGACCACTCAGACATTCCAATCAAGACACTATCGTACAGTAAGTCAGATAGCACATTTTTCAAAATTACTAAATAAGAAAATGTAAAGTAGAATAAATGTAAGTGCAAAATATATTATACAAAGATCATTTTTGGTTTAATAAAGGTAAGACAGACTATTACCTGTAATTTATAATGAAATAGAAGCAGTTTTTGCCACGAGACAAGTATCAGATAAGGAGAGTGTGAGAGTAGGATGTAGTTCTATTCTGATTATGTTAAACTTGTGTGTAAATTAAGGTCGTGGAAAAATAAATGTTCTACAATTTCAAGAAAAAAAGTAAGCATTGTGGGAAATGTTCATAATATTGTTTTTTCCCACTTGAAAAAAGATTATCTTGGGTAGTTTGTGAATGACATGAAAACATTGGGACAAATTTAAACCAAAGCAAGGTAAAAGTTATGAAATGTAGTAGAAATAATTAAAATAAATTTGTGTAAGAAATAAGATGCAATAGAAGAAGTAAGAAACATTTTAAATTTTTTAGGATGTGAAGATGTAACTGAACGCTCTCAAAAACAGAAAAGCTATATCGAAAATATTCTTGTTTTTAAACAAATTTTTTGGTTTGGAATATAAACTTAAAACTAAGGGAAAGTTTGCTATAACGGTAAGATTTACGAAGAGTAAACTTGGGATGTACCAGGAACTAGAAAATTGAAGTATTAGCAATAAGAACATATAAAGTTTGAGGAAAGAGATTTTTGGAAACGTTAAACAGTATGAAGAGACAAAATGATGGTCTCTCGTTTTAAAACTTTCCATTCCGGTTAATTTACTAATGAGACGAGAGGGGCGTACTCGAAGGAAAGAACTGTAGAGGAAGCAACATATATGAAGCAGAAAATGTCGTGAGGTTGATTGTAAATGGAATTTCACGGTTAGTGTAACAACTCTGGATTAGAGGAGAGACTGAAAACAGAGAAAAATGATCAGGAATCGATTCAGGCATAATATAAAAGACAGCAATTCATTTTATTAGCACACTCTACAGACAGGAAATAAATTTTTGAAATCAATCAAGTCAAACCAAAAGATAAGATATTAAATTTGTTGACTCAAGCTAATATTGATAGTGAATCCGAAGGTCGGTTGGACTTTCCTGAAGGAGGTATACTTTCTCTAGTATCGGAGATAGGGCATCCTGTTCCTCTCATCCTTACGTAAACTAACCTAACATAAGCATTCGACCATTATGACCTACTTCACATACACAAATCATGTTTTTTCAAAGGTGAAGGTCGGATTGAAAATCCTCACCGAGGCAGGGATTCGAACGAGGGAATTCTCCAGTCAGACGTCTTATATACTGACCTACCATAGAACTGGTTTAATTTGTAAATAATACGAAAAATACACCACGCTGAATAAACATTCTACTGTAGGTATTAACTAGTACTAACAGAAAATGAAAATGTAACTGGTGAAAATTTTATTTTTAAAAGAACAATGTGCCAGAAAAAATTGTAAAATTAACTTAAAAAAATATTAACTACTTTCGAGACAAAACTGGTAAAAAAAAGACTGATGGTACTATTATTTAGATACTACTTGCAACAAAAAATTTAATTAGTAAGCAATTCATTTAAGTGTAAATGATATTTTGTATGTAATAAGTATAAGATTTTCTCCATAAATATATTATTATTATTATATGCGATTTGATCCTGCTGAATCACGCCTTAACGATTCAATTTTCTTATTTTCCACACAGCTCTCACTTTTTCTCCGTGGATTCTCTTTCTTCAGTCCAACTCGTCCCCGGTCTCTTAGTGACTTCATTCTCCTGTGGTACTTCCCATTTGTTAATTTGTGTCTGCACGTGTGTCTGTCTATGATTTCCGACAAGTTTTGTGGGCTTTTCCTAGGCCGTTTTTTAACTGCTGGACTCAGGACATAGTTTTTAGCTGTCCTATGTACGTCATAATTTTGTGAATGAGTCTTGTTGGTATGAGTCTGTAAATATGCCCCCATAATCTTAATCTTTATTCCTGATGTCTGCCGCGAGGTTTGACAATAATTCCGTTTGCTTTTCGAGATTTAAGTCTGTTTCCGTCATCTGTTTTTTCTTTTTTTTTTTCTTTTCAGGACCGAGGATCTTTCTTATAATTTTGCGTTCTATTTTTAGGTTGTTTTCTATATCACCTTTCCTGAGTTGTGTTAAATTTTCTCTGGTGTACAGGGCTTCAGGTTTGGCAACTGCGTTGTAATGAAACTTTTGTGTATATGGGCAAATATTTATTTATATTATATGTTGTAGGGTATGCCATTGGCTCTCCTAGGTTTTTGCATGCGAACTTTCTGTGCTATTTTCTCTTCTCCTGTGGGTTCGAGGATTTCTCCCAAATACTTTAAGTGCGGGACTCTCTCGATTTGTCCATATTTTGTGATAAGATGTTGAGGAGAAGAACTTGGCATTTTGGAAAGATATTTGTAAGTCTACTCTTTAAATGCATTCTTTGAGACTTTCTAACTATTTCATTGCTGTGGTCATCATCTGCTAGTATGGCTAAATCATCTGCGAAGGCTAGGCAGGAATTTTTAATATCATTCTTGGATCGTCCGTGTTGTATGGGTTTCCAGTAGTTCTGGTTCCATATTTCTGTGTAAGCTCGTAAAACCTATGTTGATCGATTATGTCATCTTTCCAAAACGAGTAATAGTAAAGAAACCTACTATCATATTTCTTCCCCTAATCTAGGCAGTTGTATTATTACCATTTCTTTAATCCTATTTGCTTCTTAAAACAATCCATTAATTTATTCTTCTGGATAAGTACGACTGGATTATCGATAAAAAAATATTCCTTGCTTTATTTTGTAAGTAGGAAGTTAATTCCATTTGTAACAGCAGAAATATATTTTTTCGTCCTGGATTTTTTTTTTTTTTACACCTCTCCCAATTTAGGCCGACGCAGTTAGTTTATTAAACTTGATGAAACCTTCACAGTTCAGGTCCTCCAAGATTACCCTTCCACGGCACTTTTCAGACTCGGGAGTAGAATCTTCTATTGCCTTGGACTTAATCCCATGGATAGTAATTACCATTACTATCATTTCTTTACGTAGAATAAATACAAACTTCTTCCGTTTTTTTCCTTCATCTCTAACCTGATCGCTTATGACGACTCAGCAGTCTTCGACCGCGACTCTAACGGTTGAGTTATTATTTCTTTAACAAATCCAGTTGCTGCCGTCTCACAGAAATGCTACATTCCAAACAAATGTTTCTAAAAGCAACAAAGTTGATGATGACTAATTTCCGTACTGCAATCTTTACTCGACTCAGTTCACCCGATGTTACTTCATATCACCTTGCTCTAGTCGGTACCCACTACGACTTGAAACTTTATTCGGGGAGATACTTCTTGGATACAATAAGCTAAGTTTTTCCTATGTCTAATATGTATATAAGAGATTTGTAACAATACTATCAGTTACTACTTGTGGTCAAATAAAAATTCAATTTTAATTTCAAAAATGTGTTATTGAACTGAAAAAGGGGTAATTTTGTTAAAATTAAAACAATATTTATGAGTTATGTTAGAAAAAAGGTAGTTTCAGGTACCTTAAATTGTTACAAACATTTTTCATACAAAACTTACAATTAGTGTTTTTCATGTTAGAGGTGTGATAAAATCTAAAACTTTCTTGCTGCGGAATGCTTTCTCATACGAAGACATTGAGCTTCACATGGACGACATCTGCTCTTATTAATCACAATTGCAAGGAGAACCGCGAAATAGAGAAAAATTAATCTTCAGTAATGTTTTGGTGAACTCATTTTGCAGAGAACTACAGGCATAACGTGACTTTTGTCACTGACTTGTTTCTACAGGATGTTACAAGCATCTTAAGAGGGTAAAGACAGTACGTAGGAATAGTATTCACAGCAAATGAAGCTGAGTACAGGACCAACGCTTATCTTAAAACGCAAACAAATGTAAAAACAATACTGAAAAATGTAAACTATCACACAACTTACTTTCGGCTGTAATTAAGTTATTTTACAAAAATACAGATAAATTTTCGAAAGAAGCACTCTCCTGAATCACAATTCCATTTGTTTAATCATATTCTAAGGCAGAGTTCAAATACAAAAACACAAGTTTCGTTGGATAATAGTCTCAGTAATAACCAGCTTTCACCCGCCATTCGCCGGTGCAGACCAAGATGTGTGGAGTAATACGTTTACAGTTTAACTATCTGTTTTTCAATCAACAGTTTTTACCTTGAAGAATAAAAGAAGCAGCTTTCCTATTTCGGATGTTAAAGAAGATTCCGATTTTCTTCTTCGCCTTATTTTGAACGTAATTTAATACAAAAATTATTAAATTTTAATTCAATGTTTTGCCATCAGATTTGTTATTTTTCGAGATAACTAATCAATTATTGACACTGGAACTAAGCAGAAACTTTGGTTATTATTTTGTCTGAGGTTTGTATTGTAGAATCCTTGTAAATTTTGCCGTATATATCACAATTATTGGAGCGTTGACGTTTTATGTCGTGGTTTGAGTTGTGTTTTCCTTGAATTCCTGTAATGTACTATATTGAAGAAACTCAAGAAATAAAATAATATCCAAAGTAACGTGGTGAAAAACAACATTAACAAAATCCAAAAAGTGTTTTGTATATTTGTGTTGTAGTATAAACTATGGTTGGAATATTTTTATGTCAAGAAAGCGAAGTTGATATTAGTTGCAGTTCTGTTTGTGGTGAATTTTCCTTCTGGTTACAAAACAGATATCTCTACCCCAGTAACGCAGTGTGAAGTATTGAGAGATCTGCAAACAAAATATTGGATGTGATTACGAAGGCTTCCGCGGCCACTGTACGCATTATCTTGATTCGCCGGGTGGAGCCGCGTCGATGTATTAAAACCTAACGTTTCTGCCATCTTACAACGGCTTTCATCAGTAGTTTTTAATAAACAGACGCGGCTCCACCCGGAGAACCAAGATAATACATAAAATATTGGATGTGTTAGTTTGGTCAGCATGGTGAAATGAGTAACTAATAAAATCATTTAGAAGAATTACGGAAAAGATAGAAACACAATCTAATTCAATATCAGCATAAAACCTCATCAAATGTGATATCCTCAACTAACTCCTATTTCAGCTTTCATCTGTCAGAGAACAACTTTTCAATTGTTGATTATTGGTATGATTTTCTCTGGAAATGAGAACAATGAACTTGAGATGACAATAAAAACAAAAGACATTATAGAAAAATTACACAATTTGCACACACCCACTCCCCTCGACTATAGTAGATCAAATCCGATAACTGCATGTTATTAAACCTGCGAACGAAAAGAAACAAAGTTTCACATATAACACACTTCACAACCGTCCACGTTTGCAAATATAATTCCTTATCACAGCACAGTTCAAACAATATACTTGTTTGATAGTTTTTGGACAGATGATGTTGCTGTAAAATATTGACTTGGTGCATGGAGTTTCGTGGGTGTTTCTAATTTTTTTTCCGTGTTTGGTAGCATTCACACTGTAAATGAGTATTATTGTAGTACTTTCTTCTTCTGTATATTAATTTTTATGACGTATCCGTCCTATGGAAATAATTCACAATTTATCCAGAACCCATAGTTTATAAAAAATAAATCTCTTGTTACTAATAAAGTTAATAAAACCTTTATTAAAAGCTGTGGATTTAACAAGAAAATCATTTCAATTTTTTTCCTTAATTTCCTTCCTAAAACTACTTTTTCGGGAGACATTTTTCATCCGTGCATTCACCAATTTGTTTACTTTATTCCAACGATTATGCGACAGACTTTGTCATTCGAGGAGAAAAAATAACAGCTATAATCACTATTGAGCATTACTGGTAACTGATTTTATTAAGGATGTGGTACAGCGTTACTGTAAAATGGGAGTTGGGTGAAGAGAATTGTGGTTGTGGAACATATTAGTGGCGATTGGTGTAGAGATTTCCGGAGAAGAATTTGAATTAGCATGTTGAAGGGAAGAGATATTTGTAAACATATATTAGAACTGTATTTCAGGCGTAACAGACTGCAAAACTTTTTATTTGTTAGTAAGGAGTTTCAGGAATAAAATATAGAGGGAGGAGGTGAACACTTAACACTTCATCAAAGATTGAAAGAATTTAAAGCAAAAATCCCCGTAATGCAAAAAAGAAAATGATCCAGGAAATTTCATTCAGGTGAAGAGCTCCATATCCATTAAAAATAACAATTCATCGAAAAGGTTGGACATTTTTACAAAGATCACCTGATTTCACCAAATAGATATCCATAATATTGCTACCTACTTTCAAGAAACCACAGCAACAGCGAGGAGCTGATAATATTACTTTATGAACAAAATAAATTTTACCTGTGATATTTCAAGCTGAATCATCGTTTCCAGCAGCGGGTTTAATGTAATTTAATCTAAAATTATGCTTATTCTCTATCCTTCCAGAAGAAATAGCAATTTTATAAGTTTAAACGGTGTTTCTAAACGGTTAGTTAACAAAAAAATTATGAAACAAATTATTAGCCTTCGTGATACATTCCTGTTTTAAAAAAATATGTTATTCAATAGGAAATAACTTTGATTTTTTTTTTTACAAAATTTAGAAAATGTTTAAATATCTTTTTATCTCTACAGTGTCTCGGATATCTAAAATTAACCAGTATGAAACTATATACGAATGAGATTGGTGGAATTAACTTTCCTTGTATTACTACTGAATCATCTATAATTGTTCGTGATTCCCTAGTGGACCCTTACACTTTCCATTACTTATCTCTGGATTGACATCACGAGTAGGAGAAATTAGTCTTTAACCAACTATCTATTTTTTTATCCTAATAAAAACTTATTACGTTACCTACCTGATATTGTCTTACTACTGCTGTTTATATCAGTGTCAATTATATTGTGGTCTGGTGGCTCAGTTGTTAAGGCGTCTGACTAGAGATCAGAAGATCCCCGGGTCGAATCCCTGTATCGGCGGGGATTTTCATAGGTCCTTGCTCCGACCTTCACCTCTGGCATAGCTTCCGTGGTTCGGATTCGACTTATAACTGCAGGTTCCCTGCATTCGGTAGGATAGTCGGGTTATGTTAAGGCGGCGACGAAAGGGGCGGAATGCGCATCCAATAGAAACCCTGTCACCAGGTCATTACGACCACACGGAATAAATATTATTATATGTCAATTATCTACATCTACATCTATACTCTGCAAATCACAAATACTGTGGGTGGCAGAGGGTGCTAAGCACCAATCCTAATTCTGCGCATTCCAATCCAGAACAGATCGAGGAAAGAAGGAATACATAAATGAATCAGTACGGCATCTTATTTCTCTAATCTTATCCTTCCTGTCATTGCCACTAAACCGAAATTACCATTTTTCGCACTTTGTCTGAAATGGAAAACAGTATTTTAGAATATTGTAAATGCATAGTAAGCCTTTTGGAATTAGAGTTCGGTATTAAATAAAAATTATATAAATATAAAATAAAAACTGTTTTTCTGTTCAGTTATTCATATAGTATAGTATTTTACTTCATATTTATTGCGTAAATATTTCAGGTTTGTAATTTACAGCGCTTGCACTGGGAAGGTACGTCTGCATCTAACAGCAAAAAATAACGCATGAAATTTCGGAAAAGATGAATTAATTTGAATATGGTATAATACTGGTCTACAATCAACCGCAGCTGCAACTATTAATAGAAATTGTGGCCCACTGCAAGCCGACACGAAATATAGCTATTCAGCACTAAAAGACGGTTGAAGAACATGGGTGTGGACTGGGGGCAGCCGACGGCGGGCCTTTTACCGAAACTAGTCGCGTGCGGCGCGGCGATGCACCCTGCCCAGCGCGTGCCTACCTGCCTGGCGGGCGCGCTATTGTGCAGTTGGCCCGGGGTGTCAGGTGGCGAGGGTCAACTTTCGGCAACACGCACCCCTCACAGCCACTTGTCGGCACACAACAGTGTTGTAATGTAAACAGTTTACACGCAGAGAGGGCTAAGTGTCCGATTTGCTTTTCTTAAAAACCGACCAAACGTCACTCCATAATGCATCAAGAAACAAACGGAACTTTATGCTGTAATCCGGAAATGTATAGATTTTACTAGTTTAGCACCTGTATAAACGGTAAAAAAAAAAAAAAAAAAAAAAAAAAAGCGGTCAGTAAACTTATCTGACAATCAGACTAAAAAGATTATATTCCATGTTGAATAGTATCGCAGTAGAAAATCTGAATAATTCAAAATGTTTAATTAAACTGATTAATAAACGCAACTGACAGCATTTAATGAAATCTTTCTTCCAATTCTGCTAAATTTAATATGTCGTAGCGATGATTTGTAACTAATTCCATGAATCATAGTTATCGATGAGATTATTTACGTATCATGCAAAGTCTATTATTGTTCCAAGAAATTTAAAAATAATAATACATGGCGACGAAGCGATGAGATGCTTTACATGTCATAGGTATTTTGCTATCGTTACAATAATATTAGTAAGATGAAGGGCAACGAGATTCAAAGAAAAAAATCTAACAAATCCGTCAGCTGCCTATTTTGTGAAATATCTCAGACTAGTTTTATAGGATCCTTCGTATCTTCCTGGGTTAGTTTAATGATCGCAGTATATTTGTTACACCCATCCATCTCGTGTTTTAGATACTCCCAATCATCATTAAATCTGCAGCTATTTCCTTCTACCATAGTTTCTGTTATCTAATTACGTCTCTTTCAATTCGATTAATTATAATGTGTCTCTATTTTTTAAGATTTTTTTTATCAAACTGTTTTATTCACCAACTAGCTGAGATTCCCGACTTCTCTAATGGTGTTGATATAAGATCGTGTGGAAGTTGGAATAAATGGATAAACTTTAAAATGTAAGAGGTAATTTTTTTATTGAAAACATATTCTAACTTTTGCAATACCTGTTCATAAAAAACATTTTTTATTTTGTTATCCGGGGTATATATGAACAAATTTTTAGAATTTCATATTTAGTTCATTCTGTATAGTTCATTCTGTATAGTTGACCGTGTGAAAAGATGGAGTCTTTGGGGTTGATGTCACAATGTTTTAACGTTTGTCCTTGCGTTTTGTTAATTGTAACACTGTAGGCTAATTTGATTGGAAATTGCAGTCTTTTAAATTGGAATGGCTGTTCAGTAGATTATTCTGAGTATTAATACTATGTGTTTCGATTGTGAAGTTTCCCCGGACATGAAATGTAGAAATTCCTCACAAATGCGTTATTAGTCATCAAACAAACTTTTCTACAACCAAATCCTCTTTTTGCTTCAGATGTGTATTTCAATCGTCTATTTACATTTTTAGAGATATATTAGGTCTATATTTTTTATCTCTCTTCTGAAACAAAGAAAACAATCATGGCCTTCTACGTATTCTGGGTTTATGTTTTCTCTAATATTCTTTGAGAAAAGAATGCACTCTCGCAAGGAGAACTCTTATCTCCCGTTTAACGGATTCCGGTTTTTCGCCAGTTAGAGCAGCAAGTCAGTATTTATTACTTTTTACACATGAAGCATATCCAATGAGTTTATATGAAGAGATATTTCTGGTTTTTTTTTCTACTTATGGCTTTAGGCCTCTTCGACGTCGAGGTCATTAGAGGCGAGATGGGATTGGGGACAAGGAATGTGAAGGAATTCGGCCACGTCCTTTTTGAAGGAAGCGTCCCGGTATTCACCCGGAGTGATTAGGTGAAGCCATAGAAAACCCAAATCTGGATGGCCGGACGGGGATTCCAACCGGCGTCCTCCCGAATGCGAGGCCAGAACGTTAGCCGTTCACCCACCACGCTTGGTACCTATCTGTATTTGGTTCCAGAATTTTAAACGCTTCTTACTGTTATGAATAAAACAACACGAGGCATTAAAACGACCAGTCCATTTCTTGACAGTGGTTATAACTCCTATTGCATCTCAAATACTCCAGCTTAGAGTGATATCGATTTGTAGGTCTCACATTTCCTTTTGTCGCCTTCATGCTCAAACCTTGAAAATAAGATCATAAAGAGTGATGTTTGTGCATAACATATTTTTTAATTTTAGGTTTTTCCGAGATATTTTTGCGTCTTATTTCTCTCTAACAGGTTGTTCCATTTAATCTATTGTTTGATTGCCATAAACAAAACTTGTTGGTGATTTTCTCTTGTTAGAGTTTTCATTTTAGCCATGAGTTACACACTTCGGACCACAGATAATGTTCGGAAACTATTTTTCTATTACTGACAGCAGTAATTCTTAACGGAGGCTATGAAATCTTATTGTTTATTTCATAATTAATGAACACCGTCAATAGTTAAATAACTTTATACGCTTTCGCGCGGCAACTCTGTAGAAAAACTTCTCGGGTTTTCTTGACCTGGCTAGAACCCCAAGAAGTTTTTTTTAAATAATATTTTCAATGCTTCTGCTGCTAGAGTCGAGATACTGATGTGAATTAATTAATGGTATCATCTTCCATCCAGTTGTTTGTTCCCTCTTCCTGAGGAATATGGTAATTAATTCCTTAATGATTACAAAAAAATTTACGTCTGTATTAAGTAATTGACAAACGATTTATGAGTTTTTATATACTTCAGCAGCTTGTTACCCATTTGTGTAATATGGATGGAAATGATAATAGTTTGTCCTTCACTCTTGTCTTAACTGAGATAAGATGCTAGAATTAAACTATTATTTTATAGAAAACAAAATAGCCCGCTACGGTGGTAGTAGCGTTTAACATCTGAGAAATAACCGGCGGAGTTATTGTTTATTTCTGTTTTGCTGCCTGGCATATTTCCTTCATCTGAATACGTAACTATCCTTGACACTACCACACGTGATTCTACTTTACAATGACTGAGAAATTAATGCTTCTGTGGTTATCTTCAGAAATCTTTTGGTATCATCTGAAATACAATTTCCGTTTGTACTAAGTTGAGATTTAACAGTGAGAAACACTCCCATCTCACTATTTCTTCGTTATGACTCTTTCCTCTGCATTAACTAACATAATCACTCCTCTATGTATAAAATACAGCAACGACGAGGATGGCGATTAAGGGAAAGTCATATGTTACTTGTTCGTTTACGTTGATGTTTAACTAATAAAATAATAGCTGACCACATAAACTTTCGAAATCTCTGTTGAGTCTTGGGAAACTTAGGTATTTTTTGTTTCTTTTTTTGTTTATATAGAGCTTCCCGCTTCGACGTCGAGATGATGGGGTAAGAATCGGTAAAAAATTTAGTCCTGATGTATTGACGGTACCATTCTGGCGTACGCCTAGAGTGATTTCTGGAACTTCCCACATCCTTCCAAATGCAGCTCTGCCACCAAACTCGGTGCATATAATAAAATAAAATATATTAATTAAGCAGAGAAAGAGTGTTCACATTGAAAATTACTTTTGAGGTGTTTGATGCCTGCTGGGTACTCGTCAAATATAATACCCAACTCGAAAGATACCTCTCCATTAACGAAAGATCGAAATTACAGAACGAAGTATGTGTTGGACAAACGTTTGCGCGGATGGAAGACCCGCTAAAATAATGTTGAGGTTCCTGTAAAACGAACAAGAGCTAGTAATACCCTCTACGATGGCTCAGCGCAACAGTTTCATCAAAATTATGAGTTCTCCGGAATATCTATTGCACCATATTCTGCTGAATGTTAGGAGCTGTGCCGCTTTGCAGAAGAAACGCCTTGTGATTTTACGTCTGTCAGTGGATCAAATAATGACATTTGAAGCAAAAAAATAGGACTAAACATAGAGATGATATTCAGAGCACGCAGGTGATTGGGTGTACTACGTTAATGCAAATTTCAGAGATTCTGCAAGGTAGGCGAGATGCCACGAAGTCAACACTTACAGTGTGGCGGCGGTTTCATCCAGATCTCTGTCTTTATCTCTGTCTTTCGCTTGATAAGGATGCCATAAACAGCACTATATCGTTAAATTGGCATTGTATACTGTCGCACCAGATCTGCGTGTTGCACAGAATAAAGTCGTGTGGTTTTCGGAGCTGAGCCTTAATTGTGTTACACTAATAATCGACGTAGTGTTCCCATCGTTCGAATGCCAGAGCCATTTCAGAGCGCTAGACGATATAAACACATTGCTTGCAATGCGGTGGTGTGGATGAGATGTACTACCTTATTTCTGGGGTGTCCATATTTAGGGTACCTTCGAAACGAAATCCTGATGGATTCACCCATTAGTCGGTACATCATACCCTAGTAAATTCTAAACATTTTAGCTACTGTCGCTCTTATTAAACTTAATAGGTGATATTACAAAATTCGGAGTAATCATGGGGGTGAAAATAATTGTATAGTCGTCAATGAAGTTAAAAAGAAATTTTAATTTGATAATGATTATGAGTATCAAGTAAAATCTGAAAATGTTTTCGGCTTTCTCTTTATTCCTCGATTTGTACGAGCTTTTGGGGAAGAGAGAAAAAAAAAATCAATTCAATGCCCTTTACTTCTGAAACTAATAATCAAAAAGTTGTTTTAAAATTTAGAGTGGTAAGCAATATTGTGAAGTTTTCTGGAAATCTAAATTGATTTTTCTGGTGCTTATTGTTTTCTCAAAATAACTAGACGAGTAATTTAAAACGTCACACAAAATAAACCTTTATTACAAAAAATAATATCTACCATATCGTAGCGAATTTCATTAATCGTAAAAATAAAACTGTAGTGAAAATACACCCACACAATTTTTTCAGTCGATTTGATTGCTTTTTTATTTGTTTTACATATTTAATTTCAAACTGTATTAACAATGACTTGTTTTTAAAGTTTTACAAACTTTCACAGTGAATTCAGTTGGTCATACCTCTATTCGGATACATCAACGTGCAAGAGTGCTCATGCTCGTAGGATTTTTATATTTGACTCATGTACGAGTGTATCATGAAGTGAACATTAAGAAAAACTATATTTTCTTCGACCACTCCAAACTCCATTAAGTCTCGACTGGACGGTGATTATAAAAACCGTCACCTGTCAGACATTCTAATCACAGAAACCGAAGTACCTGAGGTACCACGATGCAAGCAGACCGACTCTACTCTTCCTGCTGGGCGTGTCCTCGCGTCATCTTGTCAAATTTCTTTCTGTTCGGTGATGAGACATTTACACCGGATAACACGACCGTCGGTTTTGTTTCTAACGTTCTAGTAAAGTGATCACAAACTGAAGCTTTGAATTAACCAGTCTGCTTATTCGAAAGAAATTTGTGCTTCTCACAAAAATCGATTTATATTTTTAAATATAAAACAGTGAGTAAGATCAGAGTTTGTGACCACACAATTCGCACCCCAAAAAGTTTTTTAAGAATTGAATTACAGAGACTGTAGAAAGATATGTGACGAATCACAATTATGACAACGACATTGTGTAATTGGGAAAATTATTTCCTCCAGGAAAATTTCCCAAAGCTTAAACATCCAGTTTACCGTCATCCACATTAGGAGCTTTTTTTTTTTTTTTTTTTTTTTTTTTTGTAACAGTTTAACGTCCCTTTTTAACAACGTGGTCTTTAGAGACGGGAAAGGATGGGGGCAAGGAATGGGAAGGAATTCGGCCATGGCCTTTTTGAAGGAAGCATCCCGGCATTCACCTGGAGTGATTTGGGGAAACCATGGAAAACCCAAATCTGGATGCCCGGACGGGGATTCGAACCGCCGTCCTCCCGAATGCGAGGCCAGAACGCTATCCGTAGGAGCTCGTGATATAAGATTTTCGCTGCCACAGAAATCAGCAGGTGTATAACATTTACAAAATATGTATTTAAACGACTGTTATACAGTGTATCTATTACTTGCTTTTAAAGAATTTGTTTCATGACAAACAATCTACTAACAAATAATTATCAAACATAACAATTTAATATCCACCGAAATAAAGGAATGTTATCTAATACTTTTAGTAATTCAGCATACAAATAGATTCCTTACATTAATTTCAGGAAATATAGTTACCTTTGTTTCAAATCCCAAGTTTCGTATCGAAAGTAGCATTTCTGTAAAGCGATTAAATCGAATGATTCTTTTGGATACGTTTTTGTCAGATGGATAGTTTTGAATAACTTTATAACATATTTACAAAAATAAATTATGTATCTTATGATAACAGCCTATTGCAAATTTTTATTTTCTTTCTTTTATTTGTTTGTTTGTTTTTGCATTTCGGACAAAGATCGGAGAAACAACACGTAACACGCGAAATACTAAACATAAGCTATTGTTTGACGAGAAACTCATTAGTTGGTTCAGTTAATACTTCTTGCTAGTATCACAACTATTGTTGTAATATCTTTGAGTGAACTACCTATGCTGATTGACATATAAAGAATAAATAATATTTCATACCATAAATAGTTCATAATTTCAGTGTTTGTGCAAAAAACATCTTTTCTTTTAAAGGCAAATTTTAAGGGCTGATATACGGTTTGCTAGTAATGTTTATAGCTTGTTGATTATTTATTATTCTTCAAACGATTCTGGTTTTAACATTTCTTTAATTTACTAATACGCTCAGTCAGCTCAAAGAATTTACGAATATCTGCCATTGAAGAAAATCATTCGTTATAAGATAACTTCTCAAAGAGCCGTAAAAATTAAATAACTTCATATATCTGATCATGGAAACAATGTATTTTATTTGGTGTTGGTATATTTTTCAAGAGTAGACAACAGGTAACTTACCTTGGTTGACCTTGCGGAAGCAACCCATAATACATCTGAATTTCTTTAGGGAAAATCAATTTAGCTCACAGTAAAACTGAATTGAATACTTACTCCTTCAAAATTTGTGTTCAGTTGCCACTGGAGAAAGATCCAAGTCTATAGAAATAACATTTATGTAATAAAAAGATAACTTATTTAGTTTCAAAACACTATTTATAAATTATAAATAAACTCACGTTGGAAATTCAAACATTTGGAATGATAATTGAGGAAAATTTAAATTTGTACCTATGGCTGCGTAATATTACAAGATACTTTGTTTCTAAATATATAATTTCAATGAAAATTTTTATAAAATTTGATCAATGTTAAAAGTATAACATGGGCCACTAAAAACCCTTTCCACCCACGGCAGAGTCTAATGCTTACATATTCTGGAGCCATTGTTTAATAAGAGTATATACATCTTTAACATTATTGCATTTCTTTAAATTATTATAAAATATTCCCAAGAAATTCACATATAGAAGGAATAGTAGTTTTGAAATTAGAATATCTCTTCGGCAATTACGAGAAACATTAAATTCATAGTTAGTAAGGGAATTGCATTAAGTTCTTCATTTTCCTCTTTTGTAATTTACAAGTATATATGTTTATACTTGATGTCATGTAAAACTAAATATCCCGATGTTCAAACCGACATTAAGGGTAAAAATAAGCTGGAAATACAATTTACAACAAAGTAAATGATAACAAATTACTTGATACAGAACACTGTCATCGATAAAACGTCATCGCTTACCAAAAGGTCCAACTTTCGTAAATAATTATGAGTTATCAAATTACAGCTTACATATAAGTCTCATATGCGCTGATTTTTTAATCGAAATATCTTTTTATTTTTTCCCCTTTCCTTCTATAGCCTCCTCTAAAAATATATAAAAATAAAATGATCCAAATATTATTTTACATTTATAACAGAATGTAGTGTTCGAGTTTAAATAATGTTTTAATAAAAAAAAATTGCGCTGTTCTACAAACAACTATAGTCGGTACATCAACTTCAAATTGACACCTCAGCAGTTATCTTTAAATAAAAATAGGCCTAATAATACTTAAAATAACTGATCTGGTATTTAACATTATCATATTTAGCAACAAAAGGTGCAGCAGGTATAGTAAGGCCAAAGAAAAAAGATATATGTGATTGAAGATAGTAAAATCTAAGTGGAATTTAGATTAATATTTGAAACACTGTATAAAAATGAACACGAGATTTTCATTCAGTGCGTTAATTAGGTCCTGTCAGTTCAATCAAGGATAATCATAAACTAGTCGTCTATAACACCTAAAACCAATGGAAAAGAGGATTTAAAGAAAAACACACTCGCATTGAGGAATACAGCTAAGGAATGAAAAATTTGTTGTTACATGAAGGCATCTCTGTAAAAGTTTGATCTCCACCTTTATCGTAATATACCAACAATATGAAAAATCTGTAATATAGTTTCCAAGTAGCTTCTATAACGAAGATGAAGTACCATTAATGTTAACATTCTGCCATGAGAAAAACATATGCAAATGGGCTTGTAGAACAATTAACGTGTGTTAACGGTGGTGACTGGAATGTTAACTGATTCGCACACGTAAGTGTCCTCACAGAAACACACTGATATATCCTTGTTATTTCTAGAGGACATTATCTTCCGTTCAGGTCGTCTCACATATCATGGGGAGTGTAGCACGAGGACCGTTTGGTCAGAAAAATTAAATTTTCAGAGTAATTTAATTTTCAAAATATGCTCTGTAATATAGTCACTCAATCTGAACCACTGAAGCATATACATCAAACGTTTTCAAAACTTTAGCTTGCCATTAGAAATTAATAGCTCAAATAAATGTAATACATCATACACATTTAAGCTATTTAATGACAGATATATTTACGAAAACTATTTACGCGTAAAAGAGTTAACAATTTAACCATGCACTGTATCAATTAGTTAAAAAAAAAAATCTGTAACGTATTTTAAGTACTCAGAGACAAATTTCTATATGTGTAGTCTATGATATAATTCTTTTAATTTTTTGGTGGTTGTGGGAAAAAATAAAACGCCTCATTCATTCAATCTTTGCCCATTTACATTGGTCTTCAGAAAGATAGCAATATTATATTTGATACCAAAAAACATAAAAGTAAAAAAAAAAGACACATATACAACAACTTCAAAAAGTTTTATGTATCATAAAATCAATTCCAAAATAATCTATGCATACAATTGATCAAAAACGTACTTAAAATATGCAAACAAATAATGTCTTTCAGAAAAGACTTGATACACACTTTGAATATATCGGTTTTGAAGGTGAATTTGACAGCTACATAAAAATTATCAAATGTGTATATCGTATTAAATTAATTTTAACAAAAGTATTTTTTTTAATGTAAGAACTTAATTACACTAATTTTGATTTCGTTATGTGATAAGAAAACGTTAAACGTAAAGTAGAAGATAAAAAAATTAAAGCTTTCACGTATCATACTATGAGATTTATTGTTGGAAACGAACTATAATAAATAAAGCAGAACTCTTGGTACTAAGCAAGCACAGCGGTTACACAATATGTTAAGAACTTACTTCAGTTTTACCAAAAGTTATGTCATTACATTTTGATGATCAAAATAATCTTTTTTTAAGGAGATGAAAATAACCTATCGATATGCTGTGAATGATAGAGGTTTCCGAATCAGTTGATTTCTCTTATCCACAGTCAAAGAGAAAAGCTATATACCCTAGAAACTTGCACATTCGCTTGCAAAAGATAGCTGACAGGGGAGATCAGTGGACGCTCCCCATGCTGGGAAGGAGAGTGGGACTAGTTCGATTATTGAAATACTCTTGTATGTAATGAAATCGCATGGTGTTTGATTTTTTCATTTTTATAAAATACATTAATTTCTATTACATTTCGTGTACTGGTGACCAAAAGAAATTGTCAAAACTGTAATTTTTCGTATGCTTATTTTCCTAGATCTGTTATTCAAATCTGTATGTCATACTAAACCACATAATTTTATTAAGTTTCATATATAGCTGATGACAAAGATGAAATTTAAATACGGCTACCCATTTTACTTGTTGCAAATAATTTTCACAAGTTTTGATTTTTGCAATTAGGGTAGTATAGTGTCAGCTAAGACTACATTCTGTGTACTTGAGTACTTGTAACCCTGTTTTTCTCTTTGTTCATCTGAGTTAAATTCTTTAAGATATTCTAACAGTTAGCCAAACAATAGTGAACTTATTATCGCGAAATATACAAGACATGATTGAAATTCTGAATTCTCAGCACTATTAAATTTTAGTATTTTCGCCTCATTTCTTCGTGTTTAATTCACATTTATTATCTACGATTTTTTTTGTGGTAAATAAATAGAGAATTAATAAATTTAAAGAAAATAATTTGCACGCCGACATGAATGAATACCATTTTTCCAGTTTACACAAAACTGTAAACAGTTCCAAACTTCGGTTTGCTAGTTTATTAATTTGAAGCTAACATATAGTCAACATGATTTATAGTTGCCATGATTACTGCGTTTGTATGTTTTTTTTTTTTAAAAAAAAAAAATAAAGAGAAATGTTATTGGCGAGATTTTATTAGTTTCTCAGATGTCTGCCTGTTAGTAAAAATGTATGAGGAATTTTCTATTGGTAATAAATAAAAACAAATGACTGGAATGTCTACTACAGTAGTAGAGTAAAGTTGAGACAACTGCAGATAATATCTTACGTAATAAGAGGAAAAATTTGGATTTCTTATAATAAAGTAGTGCATGAATTCAAAATTTTAATTAAAGATATACTTAACTATCTTTCTAATAAATAAAATGAAATAGAAAAAAATAAGGCCCTATCCGAAATCAGATGCTCATCTTTTAGAATATTTGTTACTTGTAGCAATTCTTTTGTTAAAATATATATTTAACGTTCTCTAAATATTTCGGGAAAGATAGATATACATTGCCAAAACTTCGATACCGTTTTAAATAAGTTTCATAGAGCAGCTACAAAAATGACATAAAAAAACTCTTTTCCTTGTTGAATGTTAATATAGTTCCACATGGTTTGGTGTGGAAATTATATATAAGAGAATGTCTAAAAGCTTGTTAGTTTGAAAATAAATGTTCTTGCAATAACTATAACGTGAGGCAGGTTATACAGTGAAAGGTTGTGACCTTTTGGTTCCAATAAACCAAAACAATGCTTAAGATTTAAAGTATGCTTTTCGTTTTTAAATAATATTATATGGCCCATTAGCAACATGAGTCACCGTTACTTTTATAAGTCCATATTTTTTAATGCAACTCTTTTTGTATAATTTTTTGTTTAAAAATCTGTATTAGTGTTATGTTTCCTCTTAAGCAAAAGGAAACAATGGAAAGATTAAATAATCTGCTAATTTCTTCGATGTTCAAGTAACCACCATTTCAGTTAACACTACTGCATCAGTATTAAAGGAATCTAATGTTTTATCATTTTCTGACTGTGTCTGTGCTGGATTATATCTAGCTGCTGAAAACTATTCGGGTACAGGTGATTTGTTTCAGTCAAATGCTACAAAGTCTACCTGTATTGAGCTCTGCAATTTCTTTTGTAATGTCTCTATGTAGCGGAGTTCATTTTTCCTGTTTGAGTGATTTTGATTAATAGGTGAATATTAAGGAAAACGATAACTCTCCGCCTTCTGGGGAATATTATTCCTCCTTTCTGTAAATCATATTCTACCATTTCAGTAAACGATATAGTGGCCTTGTTTTTCCAATTGAATGTAACAAAACAAAAACTTAACGTAAAATTTCATGTCATGAAATATATAAAACTAAGGAACCATCTGTATAGAATCAATGCCTGAATGACACGTAGCACATCTGACAGCGTTATGACATTACATATTACTTGTTACATCCGTTAACTTGTTGGAATTCGATAAATGGCGAAGATGATACAAGGTTGCAAGTCATCAGGTTTATAGAAGTTTCTTCCTTGTGCCTCGCAGGCTACAAAAATAGCAATATTTTCTTTTTAAAAATCATAACTTAACACAGGATTTAACTATCTAACATGTATGTGCCTTAAGAATTCATTTGAAACATGCCAAAAAATATTATTACACTAAAAATGGATGAGACCTTTAGTTTGTTTATCAAATTACAGTTTTCTATAGCTGCCTGAAAATTAATATAGTAGATTGTATTAAATAAAAGCCTTGACAACTATCTTTGACATCATTAAAAAAAACATGGAACAGTTGAAAATAAAACTGACTGATCCCTATGAGAAAAAAAAAATGCTTTAGTATTCTCAATAATTTCTCAACATAAAATGAATGCTAACACAGAAAATAAAGCTTAATAGGTACTTGGTCTATGTTTTCACATCTGTTATTGTTTAGAAAATGTAGTAGTATAAATTTAATAGATAGAATAAAACTATCAATGTGAATTTTTTCTTCATACTATATGATATGAGTACACTTAAGATAAAATTTACCGAGAAATACATTTCTGCTGTGAATAAAGTGAGCTTAGTAGTAATTCAAGCAAAGTTTAACATGGCGATGGTTCAGCATACCAATTTTATGCCTGCATAAAATAACAGTTTTTATCAAAAAAATCCTCTGGAAAACATTGCTGGCATTGTTTAAAATCATTTAAATGATTTACAAAATAATTACCGAGTGGCGAAACAAAAACTGTCCAAGTCCTAGTGAAATTTCAACTGGGCGGAAATGTGAACATTGCGATACCTTTGTCAGCATTAGCAGATTGATGTGGTGAGGGGGAAATTAAAAGCGCTGCACGTGCCGGGAGTCGAGACAGGGCCCTCGAGCGCCCCACCCCAGCGCGCTGCGCCCCTTTTTCCACCGTATTTGCTTTTAATTCGGTTTTTGCAGGGTACGCACCGACAAGCCTCGAAGCCCGGGCCACACGTTCGATAGGCGGTGCCTTTGAGCCACGCGATGTGGGTGGAGTCAGCAACGAGGCGCGGCCTTTTTTTTCTTTTTTGGTGACGGGGGCGGGGTATCGCAGTTTTCTAGTGACGTGGTGTGTTTTAAATCTCGTAATGAAAGTACGCTAGCCTCGAAACGAATGGCGGACAGGACCAACCCTTCACCCCCCCGCCCCTCTGCTGTACTCGCCCCGTGCTCGTGCTCGCATACACGCACACACACACACACCAATCACCGTCATGCATCCACTGCACCGTGATGCATTCGTGACGGACTAAAAAAAATAACGAAATCCAGCCGAGATTAAAAAATGGATGGCGAAATAAATATAGAAACAGTGCACTTTCAACTTTGGTACGCTCCTCCTGACACCCTCTAAATGAATTCACCGCTTCTCTCAACTTAAAAAAATTCTTCCACGCGTAGTATTTTTATTTCCTGTGAGCGTACGGTGCGTACAGGCACTGTCATAGGAAAACATTGACGTTAAATACGGTCGCATATATTATTTGCAGAAGTAGGACGAGGAAGATTGGTGTGGAATGGAGGGCCTCTGGGACTGGGGCCCCTGGAGGAAGCAAGCTATGCAGCCCGCGGCACACCACAGCTGATTGTGATTAATCATATCGCATGGCATACACGGGCGCACGCGCTTGTCCTCCAACACCGTGCTACTACGTAAATGGAATCTGGCATACCCGCAGACGATACTGAATAGGACTCAAAGAGCTACGAAAGCGAAAGGACCATAATTTTCCTGCACAATATAAAGAGATGTGAAAATACATTATTTCGCTTTATGTGCGGATTTTAATAAGATGCCTTCTGAAATATTTATTTACTATTTTAGAATATTTGTATCCAAAATTCCTACATGAACATCACAAGCATATAATAATTTATAACTCTATATTATCGAAGTCACTTATAACGGTCAAACAAATCAATTTTTCCAATAAAAAAAAAATTATTTGTCTGAAAAAAAGTATTCTAACAAAATAAATGAAAAACCAATTGCTCCAAAAATATAATTTATGCTTAAGAATAAAACACATGTTTCTAATAAATTACTATAAACTTCAATTGTATCTATTACATTGACTGTAAACTTACCTATTAGTTTTTAATTACTATTACCGTCTGTAGAAAGAAGCAGAAACGAAGCAATCCTCTAACTGTGTTGTCAAACAAATACTTCGAAATGTAGTAGCAAAATCTTCCTTAGTGCACCAAACGAAAATGCTAACAGTCTTTCAGCTAGCCTTTAGTAACAAGAACCAACAAAAGATAAACATAGCACATAGATAGTTTCGTTACTTGGAAATAACTACTTCGTGCAATGGGTTCAATACTATTAGAAAATCTATGACTAAAGTAATTATGAAATTGATTTGTGCTTAAGAATGATTATCGATTTAATAATAACTTTAAATGAGATTTAAGATATATTTATTGGACCTAGCAATAATCAAGCTACTGGAATAATGAACTGAATGTTACTAAAATCTAATACTAATCAGATACGAGATAATGAATTGATTTTATTTCTTTCCAGCACTCAGCCTCTTTATAGTGACTACGAATATAGATTTCTTCAAATGTCACTGACATACACCTAGGCTATTGGATTTATAACTATTTTCTATCAAATAAAAACAATTCGATACTAACATCGGCAATCTCATATCTTGAATTTTTTAATTTATGAAATAGAAAATATCACTGTGTTGTACATAGTTAAAAAATGTTAGGATTCTGTACGCTATAGATTTCCTACAAAATGAACACAGAACTGTCCGCATGAAGTTGGTCTTATTTTAATAACTGGTATCAGCATAAAGTTTGGGTGTTACTCAAAGCTTCCTTCCTACTACATTCCTACTTCGCTGTTATTTCACGGTTTTCAATAGAAATACTATTCAATTAGATATTTAAATTATTTATTTAATATGAGATTCTCGATCAAAAACATATTTTAACCACAAAAAAAAAGATACGCCATTTAAAATATTGTATACAATCGAATATTTATCCGGGTAGAAATTTAAGAATACAATAACTTATCAAAATTCTAATGTTCTCATTTGATCAAAAATTCTTAAAATAGTGAAATTAAATGAGATAATTTACTGCTGTTCTTAACAATTACTTACTGAAAGGAAAATATTCATGTCTCTTAAATATATGAGGTGTCCTTTAAGTATATGAGGTTGCAAAAAATACGTGATGTTATAATAATGTACTGTCAGTCATCCACTTTACATAATAATCTAAAGAAAGATAGAAATAAAGAAGTAACATGTTACAAAGATAACTTTGTATAATTGTGAGTAATTTCAAATGGTGTCTCCAGTTTTCTAGTTATTGTTTTTTACAATATTTCGAAGCCATGTATGCAGCAACTTAATAGCTGAATCCTAGAACACGGACGGTATTTTGTGTTATCAATTAATCTCTGTATAGTGTCTGAAGATTCCTAATTTTTCCAGCACGTTTTATACTTCAGGAGAATAAATATTTTGTAATACCGAAACACCTTTTTGCTGAATATATGCAAAAACTTCTTTGATTCATTTTGTCATCTGAGATATTTCTTGTAAGATGGTTGTACCCACAGGAATTTTTCATGAAGATTAGTTTCTTTACTAAGTATCATTAGTATAAATAATGCCAATTTATGTGTATTATTATATTGGATTCGTGTTAGGTTAAGGAAACATTATATTATAGTTCATAATTTATTATTTTTAAATGTTTTTTTTCTGTAGTCTGCGTTCTACTGGAACTTATATACGAATAACACGTGAAAAACACAAAACTTAACTAGAAAATTCACTTAATATTATGATTGTATACTTGGGTGTGTTCAGTGGATAGCGAATCTATCCTCATTGTTTAATGCAATTCAAACACATACAAAGTTGTGGCAGACAGAAATATATTTCACCAACATTTTCATTTATGTGTTCAGTAGGAATATTCCCATCTTTTTTTTGGTTACAAAAATTTAGATCCCTTTTACAAATATCGTGATATTATCAATATATTGATAATATATATTTAAAACCCATAATTTAATGTAAAAGTAGGTTTGAGATTTTAAATTTGAGTTTTTTGGATAACAGATAGTTTTTATGCCACTTAAAATCTAGAAGAGATAGCATAATTATAATATTAACAAAAATGTTTACAGAATGGTGTATATGACTTTGTGTCAAAAAAATCTTTTAATCAACTTGTTACTGGTTTAATTTTTCGAACTAACCATAAACTCCAGCACATCATCATAATTTTCTTGTAATCTTTAGAAAACTAAATATTACTGTAATTACGATAAATTTTATCGTCAAAAACTTAGAAAATTACTTGTATAAATTCTGGAACTAGAAAAAGTCTACCATTTTAACAGTGGTTGTGTTGTATCCTTTCATTTGAAGCTCGCTACAATTATGAAAAAAAGAATACTAGTTTTTCGTCTTCTTTGGTGTCCGGTAACACGAAGATTGATACTTTATTATTATTGTTTATGATTTTTACAAATTACGAGCAGAAAGAATTAAAACTGAGCAATTACAAATTTCCAGGCTAACGGTTGAGACGTTATTTTCCTGGCAGATACGAGCAAATAAATGTCTCATTTAGAATACACAGAACTATAAAAGTTATTACTATTGCTCATTATGGAGAGTTTTATAATAAGAGTTTACAATACCACTATTTCTAAAAATTAAAAAATTATGGTACTTACCATTTTTTCCTATGTATGTTATTAACAGTATTACATCCTGCAGATTTAGCACATTTTAGGTATAAAGAAATAGTATTTGCAAGAGTTTGATGTAAAATAAAATTGGAAGGATAAATTTCAACAAGTATTTTTGGATCCAAGTTCGTTAAGGGAAAATCTGATAGCCATTTGTGCAAAAATAATTAAAGGTAATCACTTGTGGTAAAAAAAAAAAAAAAAATTAGCTACAATTACGGTATGTAGGTGTAACAATACATGCATGGTTGTATGTCAAAGTTACTTTTTCAAACTGTTAACTTTGATATTTTGATCAATTTAGAAGAAGAAATTTTAAATATGGCAGCAGATTTAGAGTTTAAAAGATAAAAACCACGCCAACCTGTGCATATTGTAGATATGCGATATGTCTACTCACTCTTGTGTATCCATTATTCAACCAGCTGTCAACTTTGCTGGTATAACTGTTCATTTATTCCTGTTAGGCAATAGCAAATTCCTCAAATATTCCTTCGAAACAGTGACATAAATATCTACGTGCGGTTGAAGAACATAAGACAGAACATTTATCTATCCTCCAAATGTTATAGAATCGGGAATGTTTGCTTTGGATAAGAGCAAGCTCATACTGAAACATTTATCTGAGAATTTTACCTATAAACAATTCCAAGGAAATATCCGGTGTGAAACAGTGTAATTTGTTCGAAATTTTCTTTTATTTTCCATGGTTACAGTCCACTCCACGCAGTAACTATTTTTGCAAAATTACACAATTCATTTTCCTTAAGAATTCAAAAAGGATTAGTAACTAATTTTCCAAATCACAAACCTAAAATATAACTTAATAGTGCTTTCTTTGTTCCATCACCGTTTCAATTTCATTTTTGTAACAAAGTTTATCAACAGCAATTATTTTCGTCATTATATATTTTTCAGTATGAGCTATCAAAGAAATAATTCCTTAGTCTGTAAAACCTCAACATCTTTGATAAATGTTTAATTGAATGCAATTCACTTCCAATTTTTTTGTTATTCAACCGAATCTACATACTTAAAAATAATTTTATAGTTCCTCATTGCTTAAAACAAGCTGTCGTTTGCTGTTTCTACGGTTCACAGTTTTATCCGTGAAAAACGGAGTTGTTCAGATTTGAAGATTTATTTTGGATTGATTACTGTATAAGTCTACAAATTAGCAATGATTTTTCAGTTATAAAGTTTAATTTTCTCAAGCAGCTATTACCGATTAAATTGTTGGACATAAATTATTTTTTTATCTTATTAACAAAAATAATTTTTTTATTCTGGTTTTTATCGAATATTTAATTTTTAAATGCCTCATCTTCAAAACTGCTACTGTTAGAAGCAGCAGTTTACTTCTTAAAGGTTTCGAAGTTCACATTTTTTCTTTAGCAGAGCAATTTCTTTTTCTGTGTTTCCCACCCCTATGCATTCTCTGGTAAATAAATCTAGGTATTCTACGTGGCCGGTCTCACAGAGTCTCCTCTGCTGATTATTTATCCTTCCTTACGAGATACCGGTCGGGTCGCTGATGAACCTTGCTGACCCTCCCGACCCGAGTTGTGCACCCGGTCTGAAAAGATTCAGGTTTCCAGGCGGAGGAACCGGTCTACAACGTGCGTTGCTAATGTCACACAACTCGGGTCTCACTGAAATCCTAGAGATATTCCTCAGAAGAAGCGTAGGACTGCGTTTCAGAACAAATTAGGCAATAACAAACACTTCTTGCGTCGAAAAGGTTTGTTCAGATTTTTTTTACTTATGGCTTTACATCTCGTCGACGTCGAGGTCTTTAACGGCGGGAAATGATTGGAGACAAAGAACGGGAAGGAATTCGGCCATGGCATTCACATGATGTGATTTGGCGAAACCATGGATGCCCGAAAGGGGATTCGAACCCACATCCTCCTCAGTGCGAGGGCAGAGCGTTTCCACTCACCTACCATGCTCGGTTTGTTCAGAAGTAGTCATTACATTGATATATAGTAGCACTGGTCTGAAAGAAATTAAAAAAATAATGAAAAGAATTATTTGTGGCATTTAAATAATTTGCTGCAGTTCTAACGATTTTAGTTACTTTAGAAGTATAAACATTAAAATGTTTATATTAAACTGTTAAATTCTCAAACCCCCTGTCAATACTGCCTACTTTACATCCAGCCACTACTCTCAGTTTCGTATACGAAGATTTCTGAGCTGCATAATAAAGCACAAATTTGCTGTAAAGATAGGTAACATTTCTCATTGATGTGAGAATTTATCTGTGTGACTGTATACCTGTTTGACTGTATATTCTTCATAGATTTTTACAACTCGTTCTTGTCCTTTCCCAGTATTTTATCAATGAAGCAAATTCGCCAGAACTTTAGTGAACAAAATGAACACCATTAGACCAATGAAACAAAGAAAGACATTGGTCAGATAAACAATCAAGTCCTGGAGACGACGTTTGAATTTCTATCTGGACTCATGATTTAGGAGGCCACATCCTTCTATGGTTAAATTAGCGTGTGCTGAATTAATTTAAAATATTTTCATTTTTAGTTGTTTTTTTATCATGCTGGAATTGAGAAAAAATATGACTTGTACTAGCATAATTATCTACATTTTGTTTTCCGTGTTACACTCTATAGTCTTATTCCCATTTTCTCAGTAAGTAACTACACAGTTAAGTGTTGGTAACTGTAAAATTCTTACAAAATGCAGTTAAAAAGACGCCTTGTTATGAATATAGGTATGTCTACTAAGCGCCTGTTGAAGCGGGAGCACATTATTACTTACAGATGATAGGTAACTATCACCATACTTTAATACAAAAAATAAAATAAAAAATAAGCAGTGAGCATTTCAGATAACTATGATTCTAAAACCATTTCTCTGATTAAAAAAAAAAAAAAAAAAAAAAAAAAAAAAAAAAAAAAAAAAAAAATTCAGGCATCGTCACAAATTAGCGGCTTGTAAACACCCAACAATCTTTTCGCCCTCCTCTTGTATACCAATGAATTCCAATTCCAATCCACCTCCTTTATCATATGCGTTACTGATTGTGGTCTGCAGTAATTTTCAGAGACAAGTCTAGCAGCCCTTCTTTGCACCCCCTCCAACACCTAAATGCGAGTCCCTTAATACACCACCATATTCAAGCAATGGTCTGACCAAAGTTTTATAAGGCAGTTAGTTATCTCTTTTCTGTGGTACATCCCCTCATCATTTTCTCCAATAAGTAAGGGATTTATTTTAAAAACCAAGATATTTACATTTCAGATCTTCAACGAACACTTTGGTTCCCACTCTGTAATCATAAACTTCCTTTAGTTTTTTATCTCTGTGTATAATAATCAGACCATTTTTTTGTGATTTGTCCTCATTTCATGTTGACGCATCTGGCAGGAAACTATGTCAAGATCACCCTTATTTTTTTTTTAAATTGTACTTAATAAGCAGACGTTCTTACATTCATCAAATTTACTTGATGATCTAGCCAGCAAGAAACCCCGTCCATGTCACGCAAACAACCAAATTTCTGATTATTAACCATTATTACTATTATTCATTAAATAAATAGCAACGGTTCCGGTATACTTCCTTCTTTCACTTAAATTTCTTTTGATAGTGCATTTTTTTCCGTAATCCTATGCTTTCTACCATTTAAGAATACCTCTAGCATCAAGTAAATTTTAAATCATTTCCAATGCTTTTCTTCCTTATTAAACTGCATTAAATTACTCTGTCTGTCAAATACGTTGATAATATCTAGTGCTACACTATCAATCTGACCTCCATTCTCCATTTCATCCGAAATATCTTGTATACAGCCCACTAACTGGTATTCAAATTAATATTCTTGCAAAAAGCCATGCTGCGAATTTTAAAACCAGTTTCTTTCCTCACAGACATTTCTGATATGGTTGCATATCAAACTGTCCTATAATTTACCTGTCACTGAAGTTAAACTATTTGAGCTGTAAGTTAAATCCTATTTGGTGCCCCTATTTTATGAACCCGCACTATTTCCAGTGTTATTTTTGATTCACCAGTGCTAGTATTATCTAGTCTGTTCGTTATGCTTATTTAGATTTCGTATCCTCAGGAAATTTTTAAGTCTGTTTATTTTACTTCTCTTGTCACACTCATCCTCTCATTTACCATATGCTATCTAGTAACCATATGCTCACTAGTAATACTGGTTCATTAGCTTTAGCTATTTGTTTAGGATTTTGATGATTTAAATCATGCATCTGCAATCAGTGTCAGTTTGGTCACCTATTTATACCCCCTCACCAGAAGGGTCTAACCTCAAACAAGCGCAATACTAACACTATCCATACTGGAAGCGAGCTCCCTTAGAGATTTAGTTAACAGCTTGGTTTCTCACAGCACAACCGTTATGTCATTTTTGTATTAATAGCTCAGAATAATGTATGTTACACTGCACCGAGAATTACATTGTATCATAACGTTGATACGTACAAGATATCTGCTGAGAGTCCGTCCGTGACGTCGACAATATCTCGTCTAGAGGCTGTGCAGAATGGCGACGTCGTTGGAGACTGCTTCTGGACCTCAGATAACCTGCAACACAGAAAAAAGTACGATAGTACCAAACATCTATCTAAAAAAAAACAAACCACTTTGAGGCAGTTTGCTTGCAACGCATTTTCAATCATCCCAACGAATTGACATCTTTCAATGCCTCAAACACTTCATTCTGTTTAACTGAAAGTATTTCGTGACAAAACGAAATCCATCACTTGAAGTCTGGATGCACTGGTATCTGCACGTAATCATCTCTACTTACGTTGTATGCACACAATTTAGCATCTCCCTTTCGTTTGTGACGTTATCTAACAGTCACAGACTGAATATTCGACATAGGTGGTAAGTTGTTGCGTCCAAGTGCTTTCTCCTGGTTACCACTGCTGACTCCTGGTTTCAAATACCTGCTGCTTTATTTGGCTAATACCCACGTAATCTCTGAGCCAACATTACCAAACCAATCGCGATCCTTCCTGGTATCCAGTACCTAGCATATACACTCTAGTAATGTACTGGTAATACTGGGTATGTGGGTACTTGCAATTGTTTTAAGATATCATAAGGTTCATCGTGAGTCATACTGAATAGTAACGCAAAAAGCGAACTTGATAGACTCTACGGTAACAAGAAATTTTCTGTCATCATTGATGTTCATCTCGAGAGACTGGTTATTAATAACAAAGTAACTGTTGATACACAATCCATCACTTTCAGTTGCTTCCAAAGACTTAAGTTTCGTTGCACGAAGCTTGGCAAGATAAGATACTATGTTAATCTATCTGAAAATCAGTCAGACAATGAGATGTGGAAAATATTTTATTCTGACAAACAGATTTTTTGACAGAGTGAACTTCTTTCGTCCGCAGATCCAAAAGAAATGTCTCGTTTACAAGATTTGTGTCTAAGCTACTTTCTACATAACAATTGAAGAGAAGTTTGACATCTTTCCTTAACACAGAACGTAAACTATTATCTCTTGCTTTGTAGGTATCCTGTAATATGCAGATGCAAACATTTAATATCATAACGTATAGTTCGAGGCGGAAAACGCATCTCCAACACGATAGGGAAAAATTAATTTATTATAATATAGAGATAAGTAAGAAGAAGCAAATGTCTTTCCAGGTTGCGGTGTTTGTTGTGAAGAAACTTTCATACGTTCCTCCGCTAGATAAGTAACAATATACATTGAATTCGTATGTGTACAATACTGTGATTTTAATAATACTGAACAGTTATCAAATAAGTAAGTGGCCAAACTGAGTGGAACTACCAGTCATACTGCATGCACAGTACTGCACAACCCTGGCCTACTGTACTGGCATACCCGACTGAGATTTTAATGAGGTGTCTTGTAATCATTAAGAAAAATACTGTGATGCTCCTAACACAACAATATAAAAAATCCATATATATATATCACTATATTTCACTTTGCAGCCACAGCTGCGAAGCGCAGACCACTGGGGTTTGTGCGTGTTAGTAGCCTTAGACCGTGCACTATGGTGATTGCATGTCGGTAGTTGTGAGGTGTGGGAGATATGGTGGTTGAAAGTGTTCGATCTAGGACATTTTCATATTCCGACTGAAAAAAAAAATCTTTCAAATCTTTCAAAATGTGCTAAAATGGTCTTGAATGAACTAGAATTTTCCAATTATGTCACATTTTCCAACTGTTAACAAATATAAATAATTTATATGGAACATGTGTAGGTTGTGAATAGTTTTTGACAGGACTTTTCACTGCCGTGTTGCTGATTTACAAGGAGTAGCATAGCAACCTTTTTATCTTGGAAATGTTTAAGGTTCCATGCACAAACATAAAAGTCTTCAAAAATCCTGAAAATCATGAACGAAGTCGTGGGCAACAGCTAATGTATAGTTAAAATGAACCCTGTAAAGTAGCGGGAAGAAGCAGAGACGATTTAAAAAAATTGCGTCATCCATTATAGAACTTTAACACAAAGCACAAGAGAAAATTGTGTAAATCGCAATAAATTGTAACGAATGATGTCGCAAAAAAGAACGTACAAACTATGGTCAAAGTATCCAACTATATTCTGTAGTTATTTCGGGTTGTAATGTAAAATGGCGATCGAAATCATGAAGAAAATATGTGTGGAAAAATGTCTACAACGAATCTGAGGACGCAAGTCAGCCCCCAAAACCAGCGAAGTGGGCCAGTTTTACCAACAGCATGAAATCTAATAAATATGTAGTGACAAATTACGTTTCTGTTCTTGTTCAATACATCCCCGATGAGAATAGAGCTCCGAGATGAACACGACGTAGTTCAGTTCATTGGTGAAGTGAGCCCTGGTTGTTTGTGTGCACTGCTGTGCAGTAAACCTGAAACATCTTCGTCATCAGCTAATTTTAGCATCTAAATAAGTTTAATACTTTCATTTAAGAAGCAAATGGTTAGGATTATTGTTAATGAGGTGAAATAAAAACATTTTTCGCTCGATAATAGAGCTTCAAAAAATCGCTTATTCTTAGTGGCTAATACTCATTTCTTTTACGCTAGTTTTTGATTTTGAAATTAGTTGAAAGCTTGATAGTTAGATTAAATACTGCAAATTGTAATTAAATTTTTAGGTATATCTAATTTAACATCTCAATTTTCTGGTGTAAATAAAAAATATAAGTTTTATAGATTTGGATTGTTGTATATTGTTGTTAACACGTATTTAGACTTTTGTTTTGTCTGAAATATAAGAGTTTGGTATATTCATTAGCATCAAAGCATAGAAATACAACAAATAAATATAATCAATTCATAATTGTTAATATCTGACTTCCTACTTTGATAGTATCGATTTAAAAAACCTCAATGTAGATGTAATTTCGTAACTCTTAAGATATATTTATTAATTATTATATCAATCTTAAATATAATAGTTTCGTGTTTACGTATTTCCAAAAATATTAAAATAGCAACTCCTTAGTAACAAAAAAAAGGTATTTCTTTAAAGTATTTTTTATCAACTTATTAATTACTATAACTTGATTGAGGAGTAAAACTCTTACCCAATTTAATAAAAACGTTAAAAGTGTAGTTAAGCTTTATTAGACTACTTTATCAAATAAATTTAAGGTTCGTTTAGAAGGTGCTGGAAGTATTTGGGAAAAATCAAGACTGGAAAGTGTGGCGGCACCCGTCGCAGGTACGTTGCGAAGGGGTTAGACTGTAGTCGGTGTAAGAAGTGGTGTCATTGGGCACGTAGGGAAGAGGAAACTGGGAAATAAATGAGGTTCTCCCATGGTTTTGTTCATTTTGTCTTAGGGATGAAAGAATGTGGGAGATGGGTGAAAAGATGAGCAAGTTGCGTGAAAGAATCAAGGTTCTTGAGGCTCGTCTTGTGGAAGCTCAGCCTATGGAGGCGTGGCCTGTGTTGGTTCTTCCTTTGGAGGCTCAGCATGTTGGGGCTCAGCCTGTGGAGGCTCAGCTTGTGGAGGCTCAGCATGGGGAGGCTCATCCTGAAGAGCCACAGACTGCGGAGGCACAGCCTGTGGTGGCTGAGCTTGTCGAGACTCATGCTATAGAGGCAGAAAGTAGAGACAGTTGGTTAGAGGAAGTTGAGAAGGATGGTTGGGAGCTGGTAACAGGTCGTAGTAGAAACATGGTTAATAGGGCGAAGAAACCACAAATGGTGGGGAAAATAGGTTTGTCCTGTTGCCGGAGGCAGAAGGAGAAGAGCCTCATATAGATGTAGCAGTAGGTAAGATTCAGCAGGCCTTTAGGAATAAGGGCGTGCAAGGTAAGAATAGGGAAAAAAGGGTTCTGCTGTTAGGTAGTAGCCATGGGAGAGGTGTGGGCCCTCTTCTGCAGTATCAGTTAGGTAGAGGTTACCAGGCCACAAGTTTCTAAAAAACCTAGTGCAACATTAGGTCAGGTAATAGAGGATATAGATTCACTTGTAGGAGTTTCACTAAGGGCAATAGAGGAGTGATAGTGGGAGGTGCGGGGAATATTATTGATAGATACGTGAGTTATAGTATAGCGAGTGACCTGAGGAAGGTGGTGAATGAGGCGAAGCATACCAGGGTGGAACTTATGCAGGTCTTAAGTCGCCATGATCAGCCACGATTGAACTATGCTGTGAAGGCGGAAATGTGGAAACGGAAGTGCTACTTGGGAAAGGCATTAGTTCCGTCTTGGGGGTTGTCTCTCTTAACACCATTGGTAGGTGGGGTTTCACTAGGCATCGCCTAAATCTAAATGGAAGGGGCAAGGGGGTACATTATGAGTTGTTAGCTAAAGCAGTAAGGGAGCTCATTTCCATGATGATGGAGCTAGGACTGTGTTTTTTTTAGAATAGGGGCTGCTGGTGCAGGGATGGAAATAGATGATCAAACTGATACTGATTGTAGATCCATGATGGGAAAAAACACAGATGTTAAAGAAATAGATGAAGTTGCTGAAACAATAACTGACTGGGATAACACTGGGAAGGAGGAGGTTAGTGCTGAAAATATAAAGCCAGTAGTAAGGGTGTTAGTGGTGAACTGTAGAAGTATAATGAACAAAGTAATCGACTTTGCAAACTTAATAGACACACACGAACCACAAGTAATTACAGGTGTAGAGTGTTGGTAAAAATTAGAAGTAGACAAAGAAGTTTTTCCCAACGGTTAGAGAGTGTACCGCAGAGAAAGAGGAGAAATTGGTGGAGGAGTTTTTATACTAGTTATCAAAAAGTACCACAGTCCACTGGTGTTCTTAGATCATGACCATGAGTTGCTTGCGTTAGATTTCTGGGGTAATAAAAAAGAAAGAAAAACAGGGTGATCGCTGCTTACCGCAGTGGAAGAATGACAGATGAAGATGAGAGTTTTGGGGAGGAATTAAATTCATACTCATATTTTGGAGGTAAGAATAGAATGGTCATTATTGCCGGGGATTTAAATTTACCAGGTGTAAACTTGGTAAGAAATATGATTATAACACAAGGGAACAGAGATTTGCAAATACCCTAATAAAGGAAGGAGGATTTACACTAGTGTTAGAGCGGAACACTAGGGGACAAAATATTTTGGATATATTCCTAATAAATTCCGATGATAACCTTGTGGGGTGTCAAGTAACTGAAGTAATAAGTGATCATGAAGCAGTTCTGATGGATATTAGAGGACTCAGTAAACCAGCAGCCAAAATAGAGGGTGAAATAGGTACAATTACAAAAAGCCACAAATTTCGAATTTTAAGAGATATTTCAGAGAACGCTTCAGCAAATGGAAGGAAGGCGCAAGAACAGTAGATTCAAGGTGTGGAGACTTCAAGAAGATAATAAGAAAGTTTAATGAAAAAATTATTACAATACAGAAAACAATGAGATGTAGAGAACCTGTGTACTATAATAGGGAGATGAAGAGGTTAAATTATTTGGTAAGAAGAGAACATAACAGAGTTGAGAGACAGCAGGGTAGTAGGGAATCTGTAATACGACTAAACAAGGACTTAATAATAGCAAAGAAGGTGGTTAAAGATGGATTTATGCAGAGTATTGTCAGTGCAGGGGGACCATTGTCTGATGCATCTAAATTTCTATGGCTATATCAGGAATCTGAGGGGAAGGGAAGGTGTAGAGACGCTTATAGATATGGACGGAGAAGTCGTTACTGAGGATTTGAAAAAGGCTGAGATTTTAAGTAACTGGTTTAGTGAGAGCATTAGGACTATGAAACAGAAATGGAGGATCTAACTCGTAGAATGAGCTTAACAACACAATTAGAAATGAACAGACCAAAAAATTTGAAATTTATCCTGCGGATATTATGAAGGAAATAAGAAAATATCTTAAGGATAGCCGGATATGACATTGTACCTTATCTTGAAATATTATTTAAATTGAGTCTGGATACTTCCTGCTTACCACAGGATTGGAAAAGTGCGATAGTAGTGCCAGTACATAGAGGAGGAGTGAGAAATAAAGTCGAAAATTACAGGGCGATCAGTTTGACATCAGTGCTTGGTAAATTAATGAAGAGATTAATATGCAACCACATCAGAAATATATGTGAGGAGCGTAAGTGGTTTTCAAGTAGGCAACATGGCTTTAGGCAAGGATATTCATGCGAACCTAAGTTGATGGGATGTATGCAAGATATTTCGGATGGAATGGACGAGGGAGGCCAAATTGATAGAATAGCACTAGATCTTTCAAAGGCTTTTGACAAAATGAATCATAAAGTGGCAGTAAATAAGGTAAAAATTATTGGAGTGGATGAGAAAGTGATTTACTGGGTAAAAGAATTTAAAAAAGTAGAAAACAGAAAGTTTATGTAGGAACTGGAGTATCAAAAGAAGTGGACGTAAAAATGAGGGTGCCACAGGCTAGCGTAATGGGACCATTGCTATACATTATTCTTTCTAATTAATAATTGTGTTGAGAGTTCACTATCTCAAATTAGACTGTTTGCAGATGATATAATGCTATATAAAAGTATGAAAATGGTAGAGAACTGTAAACAGCTGCAGGGTGATCTGGACAGGATATTTTACTTGGGTTGCTAAACATGGGATAAAGATAAATGCAAAGAAGAAACAGCTTATTAGATACACAAATAATAAACTCAAGGTTTATTACGAGTATAAGATGGGGAAAGAATTGCTTGTTGAAGACTTAAAATATAAATATCTTGGCATTACATTTGGTTTGATAACAAGCTTAATTGGGAAGGACAAATTGGTGAGGTAGTAGGAAAAGGTTTCAAAATTCTGCACTTGTTGGAGAGAGTGATGAGGGGTTGTACGTGAGAAGTAAAGGAATAGGGTTACAAAACTTTGATCAGATCATTGCTTGAATATGGTAGTGTAGTACGCCACCCACGTTTGGGTATCAAATACAAGAGTTGTAGAGGGTGAAAAAATTGGTTGCTAGATTTGTTTCAGGAAGTTACCTCAGAATGCAATCAGTAACAAATATGATAAAAGAGCTGGAATGGGATTCATTGGAAGACAGGAGGAGGGTGACGAGGGTCATGGGAAAGTGCAAGTTGTATATTGGTAATGAGGCATGTTATGATATTGGTGTAAGAATTCTTTTTTCTTGTATATCTGCTGTATTCGTTAATATTCCGTGAAATTATTACAGTAACCTAGAACGTTATTCCCTTATATATAGTACTCGTTTAATAATTAAAAAAACTTTCCTGTGCCGTAATAAGGAATAATTAGATGAAATGTAGTGATATACAGTGCAATTTCAGAATTTTTTAATCCAATTCACGATGAATCGGAAATACTATTCCTTTGCGATAACTGCATATAATTCTTCAGTGTTTCTAGAATATTGTGCAATATTTTAACTTAGTGAAAAGAACCTCAACTTTTTTACTGGTGATAAAGCAGATAACGTTTACTTTAATTTTAATAAAATTCGTGTTATAATTAGAAATTTGATAAGGAAAAGATAGCACCAAGAGACTTTCGTGAGAACATCGAAGCAACACTAGGGGAAGGAGCACCGGGCTTCCACAGCTAAATAGTGGATTTGTGAATTTAAAAGGGAGGAGGAACAGCAATGAAGATGATCCAACGGATGAAATTCCTGTGGACCACTATCACTCAAGTAACATACTCGTTTTGTATCAACTGGTGGTAACGTGTAGAAAATTAACTGTTGGCTGATTTAGGATACGTTAGACATCCCAAGAACTTCAGTAGATCGTATTCTAAGAGATTACGCGGACATTGGAAAGATTTACACTAGTTATGTTCAGGATAATCTTACGGCAGATAGGAACACTTTTTGAAGCAAGAATCTTTCGAAAATCCTTCCTTCTATGAAGTTATTCTGACACATTATCTTTAATCATTTGCCACGTTGGTTAAATTTTAATGTATCATCTCAAGCAGACGAATCCCTTAAAATACTTCACAGCCTACTCAGTCAGCGGAGGAAGTTATGGTGCTTGGGTTTGCTGATTCCAAGGATGTACTGGGTGGAGATTTTCTGAAAAGGGTGGAAACGTCACAAGGGTTCAATATAATAACCTTGTGAAACAGCAAAGATATAAGATAACATAATCGTCCAGAAAGGTGTTGTTTCAACAGGAATATGTTCCTAGCCATAAGTCTCTCTGTGACTGTAATACGTGAGTGATACCGTAAGCCCCTAATCATCCAACCTACTACACGCAGACTTTCACCCATTTCTAAACCCTAAAATTTTCTGTCTGACAGCCGTTTATAGTACGATGGTGAATTCAAATGCCCTATCATCTTATTTTTTTAACAACCTTGAACAATTTTTTATGATAATTTCATGGGAGCATTTGAATATTGTTGGAGGAATTCTGTGAAGCTCAGATGGGATTATATGGATAAACAGATTACAACTATTTTTTTAATTCATTTGTAATAACCAGGAAGTTATGAGAATATCCTCACATTACATGGATTCCGTTAACGGCACTCGATATATCTGGCCTTTGTCAACTCCATAAAGAGAGCCACTAAAACCTGTAAATGATTTGTAAAGGAGTGAATATTTTTTGCCAATTGATCTGCATTCATTGAACCACTTTGTTTCTCTTATAGTTTGATCAATGACCGTATTTAAAATTATTTCTAGGTACATTTCTAGACCGTGCTTAGCATACTATTACTTCAAAATTTGGAAATTTTCGCTGAGGTCTCCTTGCATGATCGTGAGTTCGTTTAGCTACCATTCGTTTCCCAGTATCTTTACATTTATCTAGCTCGCATTTGCACGACTTAGAATTGTGATGTTAATAAGGAACAACAATAGTTATAGCAGGACGTGCAGAATACTATTTGGACTATTGTTGCTTCATTGCTGGTACTATTTCATCTTAGGTAATTGAGATCACACTGACATGTCTAACCTACTGTTCGTAGTGGGTAATCAGGGATACATAACAGATTTGAGCACTGTTTTATCCACTCCTCTCAACTTATTGTATTTATTATTATCCAGTTTTATAACTTTAAAAGCAAAATTTTTTCCTCCATCTCAGTTACTATAGTAAAATTGTTTCTGTTTGGTTTTCTGTATAAAACACACATATTTCTCTCACCTTTGTTAACTGAGTTGGAAGCGTTTAAAACGCACTCAAAAAATTTTTAATACCTTTTCTCCACTACAAACTAGTAGACCATTTATCACTTCCGTTTTGATCGCTTCCAAAAGTCTTCTCTGGATGTCTCGTTAGAAGATAGGACAATCATTCAATATTGAAGTAATTTGTGATGATTATTTACATTAAAGAATATTGGGTGATTGTTCAGATTAAACGATGAGTGTTTTATGGTAATAATTTTCTATTGAAGGAACATTAACGTGTCTCACCAAATGATTCTTCGTGATCTCTTTATGTGGTTGATGAACGTTTTCAAATTTCGTCTCTTAAGTGAGTACAACTTTGTCATTATTCTTGGCCGCCGCTAAAAATTCTATCACTCTTATCTTGCACAATCCTACATCATTGTCAACCCAGGAAATAGTAACACAATACTGACGAGCCAGTATTGTGTTACTGTTTCTTAGAATGATATTGATGTAGGATTGTGCAAGGTAAGAGTGATAGAATTTTTCAGCGGCGGCCAAGAATAATGATAAAGCGTGTACATTATCCGCCATAATTAAATAATTACAAATATGACCCATTCTCCGTAAACTTAATAATCCAAGGTTACAGCTATATTATTTACTGCTAAAACAATTCGTCAAAGCTATAGTTCAACTGTTTATAGATTCGAATTTATTAATTGATTTTCTCAATCAATAACGTGTTTTGTACTGTTAGAGTTAGTAAATATATTGAAATATGTTTTTGATCATTGCTTGCAAAAAAATATTTGTCAATTTGCGTGATTGAATCTGATTTTCCTTTCTATGTGAAACATTTGAGGTTTTACTATTAAATATATAATATATAGGTAACGCAGTCAAAGAAAAATATTCAAATATAATATGCCAGTGTTAAAATCTAATATTCCAGTGTTCTACAACACGTGGTAAACGTAATAAAATCGAATTGGTACATATGGGCGTAGCAAGGATTTCTATTGTTGTATCGATAAATTCAGGTTCTGACAGATCTTGCTGCGTAAGAGGTTCTGCTCGGGACTGGCATTAAATAGGGCGTAGGTTCAAATCCTGAGTTCGGTTTTACATGGGTTCTCGAAATCATTCCAGGGCGAATGACTAGATAGTTCCTTTAAAAGGACTTGTAAAACTTCTTTCCGTTCTTAATGAACAATCCTCTTACCACTCTAAAAACCTCGTTGTCGAAGAAGCATTAAGTTACAATAGTTAATAGTTACTACCGACGTTAGTAGTCTCGGAACATAGTGGCTTCTTCGGAAGAATGAGTCTAGATCTATTACAACCTTCACTTCATTGTTGTTGTCGAGTAGACCACAGAAATCTATAGTGTCATTCACTCTACTTGACACTCTACGCCATAGGCCAGAAGTCATTCACCTCTTGTTGTAGGTAGATGTCCTCGCTATGAAATCTAATATTTTACCCAGCGAATCCAGAGAGTTGTTATTCCTTACACTCGCATCAGCTACTACACGGTTTCGGCTTAATCGTTTTACAAATTATAGTAAACAAAAATAAATTTCGTGTGGCACTGTTGACCGGGAGACCCCGGAAAGTAATAAACCAGTCAAGTTACAGTTTCTATCCGCCGTGCATTCCACCTCTGTCGTGGCAGGACCTAAAGCTTAACGTGCAATCTGAGCCACGAACCGTCCTGGTATACTCATATGATCAAAGCAGAGTCCAAAAAAGTTACTGGTCTAACGAGATTCGAATCCAACACCTTCAGATTTATAGCCGAGTGCCTTCCCAATCTTTTTTTTATTTTTATTAAAAATTCCAGCCAAAACTTGATTCAACAGTTTAGAATTTTACACAAATCAGGTGGAGAGCACTGCTGATCTAAAGCAATCATGAAACACACTTTTAAGAATAATTAGAAGAATTAGAAGAGAATTATCACAACGTGATAGACATGTTAAGTCAGTTTTCAATTCATTTTTTAGAATTACGTAGCTTTATCGCGAATTTTTTTTTTACTACACTCAAAGGAGGGCGTTCAAATAATTTATATCTATACCACAAAATATTAAGAGAGTTTCATAGCTTCGTAGTACAAGGTATCTACTAGTAACATTTTACCCATTATATGAATCGTCTGTGAAGCAGTTGCCAAAATTTTATTCATAGGTTTATTTTCAAAAACAATACGTAACTCTGCAGCATGATCTGTTATGCCATGAAATCCCTAATCCAGGCTCATCTGAGACAATTTCTTCCCAACTTGCAGTGTTGAGAGCAACAATATCTTCGCGAATTTCAGCCTTAAAGCTAGTCGTTTTGGGGTTCCTCCCACAGCCTTTTCTTGAATTGTCTTCTCCTTACTTTCGGTTGTTCGTCTTAATGGCAATTGATTGGTTGTTCCTTAGCGCTCCGTCAGTACCAATGATCTAATACGTTTATCAACGGCAGTTTCATTTCCGCCGAGACAACTGACCAGTGGAATGGTTTCACAGTAGAATATATAGGCATGTTGCTGGAATCTTTCGATGAGCCTGGCAGTTTCAGACGCTTCGTGAACTTGCTGTGTTGAGAGCTTTATTTAATTTAATTTAATTTAATTTAATTGCAATGGAGCACAGGCTCCGGTGGCAATTTCCCTACACACCCATCTTCCCCCTATCTTGCACCTACCTACATTTGCCCTCTACAAATTTTATCTTTAAATTCTTTCAAAGTTTTCGGTAAATTATTCATCATTTCTCTTGGTAACTCATTCCAATCCCTGACACCCTTACCTAAAAAAGAGAATCTTCCCACACCCTTGTGCCTGAAATCGAGTGCCAGCTTGTGGTCATGGTCATCTTTTCCCTTCCATGCACTACTTTTCATACCTATTGCAATATCTTTCCATGCCTCATCCCCAGTATATGCCCTGTACACTTCCATGACCCTCCTCATCCTCCTCCTGTCTTGCAATGAATCCCATTCCAGCTCCTTTATCATATCTGTCACTGATTGCATTCTGCGATAATTTCCAGAAACAAATCTAGCAGCCCTTCTTTGCACCCTCTCCAACTCCTGTATTTGATACGTAAAATGAGGGTCCCATACTACACTACCATATTCGAGCAATGGTCTGACCAAAGTTTTGTAACCCAATTCTTTGACTTCTCTCGTACATCCCCTCATCACTCTCTCCAACAAGTGCAGAACTTTGAAACCTTTTCCTACCACCTGTCCTATGTGTCCTGTCCAGTTAAGCTTGTTATCAAAAGTAATTCCAAGATATTTACATTTCAAGTCTTCAGCAAGCAATTCTTTCCCCACCTTATATTCATAATTAACCTTTTGTTTTTTATTTGTGTATCTAATAAGCTGACTCTTCTTTGCATTTATCTTAATTCCATGTTTACCAACCCAATTAGATATCCTGTACAGATCACCCTGCAACTGTTTACAATCCTCTATCGTTTTGATTCTTTTATACAGCATTATGTTATAGACTGAGACACACTTGAACTTTGGAATTAGCTACGAGAACGCTCACACAAATTATAGTGAAAGAAGGTACACGTTTCTGGAACCTCTCCTTACGGTGGCACCCACGAGTTTCTGGGTACTAAACGATTCCACCTGCTTTTTATCAGCGATCGTCTGAAAGGAGAGCGGATGTTTGGGAAGAAATACTCAAAACATCATTATATTAATACAAAAATAGGGCCTGATGTAGTAAAATAAAAAAGATAATTAATTTATTTAGGGAGTGATGACGAAAGCAAGAAGGATGTTAACAGCGGAACAGCATCGGAAACTGATGACGAAAGCAAGAAGCACATTAATAGCGGCACAACATCGGCGAAAACAGCCCCATTGAAGAATATAAGTACTGCAGTTTCGAACATTGACCTCGGAACAAACAAGTTTCGAGGAAAAACTGTATGGATAAGCACAACAGTTAACCAGAAGTGAATCTTAAATTTATGGAATACCAGAAAACTGGAAAGAAGCAGATTTTTTTATTTTTTATTTTTTTAATATTTGGTGCTATAAGAAGATGTTGAAAATTTTCTGACTGCATCGAGTTTGAAATCTACTTGATTTTAAATGGCCGAAGAATCTCGCAGAAAGAGAGAGGAAATGATGGCATATACTCTAAGACATCCGGGATTGTTCAATTTGTTAACGGAATGAATGGTTATACGAACGAACTACAGAGGATCGCAAAAATCAGAATACTAGGCGCATATAATCAAGAACATAGGCTGTAGTGATACGTTGAGACGAATAGAGTAACTCAGCATTTGAAGAAATGTAGAATTGTATCAAATGAGTTGAAGAACTAACATCTTTTAACACCGCAATAGAAAAACTTGAGAATTGGCTAAAAACGAAAGCAAATAAGTAAGTATTAGCAGTGAACGGACAAAATTTCGAAAATGCTTGTTAAAATCATTTGTGTCATAATTTTAGATAGTTGGGTAATGTTGTACACAACGAATGCTGAATTCAAATGTAATGTTTACGAAATTAAAAAAATTCCTGAATAATATCACTCGTCGCTGACATGAAATAAACAGATAAAACTTTACACATATTGTTTGAGGCTATTTCGCTATGCTTTTTACTAGCTTCATATAAATCCTTTGAGACCCGAGGTCTTCTCTTCAAATTTCTATCCGCACTCCTAACGTGGTGAGTGAGTGGCATCGCTCTGGCATCGTATTCTAGGAAACTCTGCTTCGAATCCCCGTTCAGCCATCTAGATTTTGGATTTCCACGGTTTTCTGAAATACCTCCAGGCGAACGAATGGATGATACCTTCAGAATACCATGGCCAAATTCCTTTCCTTTCCTTGCCTCAAAATCGATGACATATAATATCATAATGACAAAACTGTGTCACAGCTACAGGTGTCGTGATTTTCACACCAAAGTCTTAAATGACATTAACAGGATGATTAATACTCGCCATTTAACAGCCATTATGCCGTGTATATAACTTCCACTCGAGTTGAGTAGACGTAAATAAATATTAATTTAGTGATAGAGAAATTTCTGCCCAACGCATGGAGTCAGTTCGTTTATAGTACAGAGAAGTGACTTCATCTAGACCCAGGAATATCTGAAATAGTCCAAGAGTTTTTGAGACAAGGTAAGCATTTTTCTTGGAATAATTGAGTAAATAAGTCTTAAAACATTTCTAACGCTGAAAAGAAAGTCTTTTATCGAAATTACGGTACACACTGAAGTTGTTTCATTGTGACATTTCACTCAAAACCTATAAAATAATTTTCCTTCCTTCTTTCCTAGACACTAGCTTTCTATGAACTCTGCGGCCTATTTTCCCATGTTACTTACGTAACTATCAGTCAATCTGCTTTGTTAATGAATATTACAAACACTTGCCAAATAATTGGGTAACAAGCTAGTATTTTGACATATTATGAAATAGTTACTCAGTTACCTATCTTGTCTTCTTGTTCTTCGAAGCATATATCCCGCATATGCAGCGTCTGCATTATTGGTCTTCTTTTTCCTTTCAAGCCGAATTAGTGAATCTTCAGGTGAGGCATTCACTAGTCCCATGTCCACCCGCAATGTATCCAGCCAGCGCTTCCTGTGTCTTCCTCGTGCTCTTCAGCCACTTGTAATGCAACTCTCACAACTAATGAGTGCATGGTCGTACCACCAAGATGTTCCCTTCTCGCTATTTTTCAGGTTCGAACCCACATCAACTGCCACTCGAATGTTGCCATTCCTGATACGGTTAAATCTAGTAAATCCCTGCTGCCTGCCAGTCATCTTCGTTTCCTAGACTTGCAGTTGTTGTTCATGTCTCTTCGTGACTGACCAACATCCCATAGAGTGTCATTGGTCAATTACTGGTTCTGTAAATCTTTGAATTATAGTACAGTGAAATTTGCTGGTTGAAAAGGACTTTAGTGCCCTGACGCCACTTCTTCCAGGCACTGTTAAATCTGTTTCCGACGTCTGAAAATGTCTTACCATCCGAAAAGATTAGTGTAACGAGATATTTGAGCTCAGATGAGTTACTCAGTTAAACGCCGTCAGTCTTAACAGATCCAACGTTTGGAACTCCAAACACCATGTACTCAGTGTTCATACAGTAGTATGGTAACTACAGTAACGTCTCTTCTATGTTGATACAAATAACAGCTGGGTCTACGGTTGAATGTTTAGTTTGCTAGATAAATAATGAATCAAAAGCTTGAGTAATTTTAGAGAAAATATATTATTTCCCGTAGCAAGCTGAGAGAAAAATTTACACAGCAGGTTCATTAAAATTTAAAATATGGTTGAGGGAAACAGAAAATGCTAGATGATGGGAATGGTGGAATAATCTGAAGTTAATCAGAAGGAAGATGCGAAATGTAAACTAAAACTGTAGTTGGAATTAACACAGGGAATAATATGCTTCTTTTGCTATTTTTTATTATTATTATTCGTCTGAAGACGTTAGGTAAAGGTTGACATTGTTAATTTCAAACAAAAAGATTTATGTATGATCTTCAAATATTATAGTAGTAAAAAATGTTGCATAGCTGAAATATAAATTTAAAAATAAATAAATAAACATCTTAGAATTCACATTAACAATACTTAAAATACTTGGCAAATCTACTTTCTGATCAATAAATCCGTAAGTTAAAATTTTCTTGATTCACATTTGTTCAAGAGATTTTTAAGTAGACTATCTCGCTCAAGAAATCTGAAACTAGCAGAAGATTCAGCTTTAAATTTGTGCAGCAAACTATGACGTTTATTGTCACTTAATTTGATCGAAAGTAAATAGATTTCTCTTTTACTTGGTTTGTTTTCTAGAATGAATTAACTGAGCTAGAATCGTTCATAATTCTGTTAACTCTCTTAAAATTATAAAATTAGTTGCAAACAATTTATTTGTAGTTAAAATTAAATTGCACATCATAATAAATTAACAGATGCTTAAATTTTGTTTGTAGATAATACATAGCTTCTTAGCATAGATCACAAGGAAAATTTATAAAAATATTTGAAAATCTGAGAAAAAAAGCCCCTTGAATTCTCTTTTGTGTGTTGCAAGTCTGTCAGAAATAATATTGTAGATTCCTAATGCTTTCTTGGATAAATTTTGCTTTAACGGACCGCTACATATCCAGAAAACCGATATATTTGTAGATGGCTACTCCTATTGGACGGAAACGGAAGTGACAATTGTCCATTTTTATTATACTTTAGGATAAGAAGACAACCTTCATTTATAACTTTTTCCAAATTAACATATTTTGAAAACTCAGATACATTAAATTTCTTTCGCAGGCAATTTGTACACGATTTGTTATAAGAAGCACTTTAACCTCTTTTCAAATGAATTCAAAACTTATTTTATAATCACAAGCAAATGAGCATTTATTTGCGTATCGTTACGGGTCTGGAATAATTCCAGTTATCAGGATTAAAGATTATTACGGGTTGACCTGATTTGACCAAATATAAACTTGACCTGTGTTTCAGGGTGAATAAAATCTCTTGAGCTTAAAGAACTCTGAAGCATTAATAGAGGTAGGTATTAAATACGAACAGGGATGATAGCGCAATAGTACAATTGTTTCGAAGGTCATAGACTCGGACTTACTTAAATACAAATTTTACTTGTGTTTGACCCTTAAAGTTAACTCTGCAAAATATAAAACTACCTGTTTGTTTCGAGAATATCTCATTGTTTTTTTATTGAAGACTGGGCAAATATTAATGTAATCATTGGTCATAATATCTGTGACGGCGAGAGAACTTAATACATATTCCATATTATAAAACAGTTGAGTAACTCCGAAGAAATAGTCGATTTGGTAACATATTTAATCTCATATCCACTTAAAATAACCTAATAACTCACTTACAACGAACAAAGACCAATAACGAAAGTAGTCTGGTAAAAATACCCAAAAAGCAAACAAACCGTAATGCATAAACATTGGTCAAGTAACAACGTTAGTAAAAGTTTTGATTAAATTTAAATTTATCCTAAGCCGGAATGACGATTGGCATTAGTGGTTACAGCACAGACCATGAGTAATATAATTTTTTTAACGTTTTTTTTTATTAATAGTTTTTATTAGCAACTTATTACTGAAAATCAGATCCACGTTTTCTCAGACGCAAAATTTATAATTTCTTTTTAACAATGAAGCGCTATTGAAAGCAAACTTAATGAATGTACTATGGCAATAATATTGGTAGAAGTTGCTTAGCTATTAAATTGTGGACATACCCACGAATTTCTTGTAATGGTACCTGTGGCCGCTGCTTTGCGAGCCAAGGCTAACACGTGACACCGTTGTCCAGAAATAGGGCTGTTGATATTTTTAAAAATATCGGATTTTAGATATATCGATATTTTTAAAAGTATCAATATCTAATTCGATATATCGTAGAAAAAGTAATGATGTATCGATATATCAACATATTTTTAAGAAACGATGTTACAAAACCAAATTGTGTAAAAATATAACCAAGTCTTGTGGCTATTTACTCATAATAAGTTGGGATATATTCTTCTGAATCAAGTCTTCAATTTCCCAAACAGGATGGGTTTTTTTTTGTTTTTTTTTTTTTGAAATTGTGATTTGGGTATTATACATTTTTACTAAAATTAATGGAATGATGTATATTATTTCTTCTGAAACCCGAAACAGGTACTAGTGAAATCTAGGTTTTGGTGAATTTGTAAGACTGAAAAAGCAACAGTAGCGGGATTTCGCATTTATTTAGGTAGAAGTTTTACCATCATAGTATGCATAGTGGCCAAGTCACCTTTTTTACAAGGATTGTTGTATGTAAAATTTCTTTTTGTAGGTTGATAACTTATTCTTTCTTAAATATGTGAAATGTGCTCGGGTGACTAGCCCCGTTAAAGAAGTGTTATAATTGCACGATATTTCGGCGATCAATTCGTTGTCGACATCTTCTGGTGAAGACAACGAATGTGATCGCCGAAATATCGTGTAATTATAACACTTCTTCAAATCGACTTGTCGCCCGAGAACGTTTCGTATATTCTCAACGCCGAGATAAACAACGTTTTTAATCAATCTTCTTTCACGGATCCCTGCTGAAGAAGGACCTCTGGGATGTGAAACATGTCACGGTTAACACACATACATAATATATACACATACATAATCATAGTAAAAACAAGTATATGTTCCAAAGACAAATTAAGAGAATAACAATAAACATTAATTTTTACAACTGAATTTTGCAAAAGTTATATTGAATACAATTAATTAATTTGTTCAAATTCTTGAATGGAGTATAAGGAGTTGCCAATAAGATAATCTCTTAGTTTTTCTCTAAATATATATTTATTATCTACAGACTGTTTTATACTCTTGGGAGGTTTATTAAACAGATGTATACCAGAGTAATTAACTCCTCTTTGTACTAATGTTTGTGTTTTGTGCAAGTTATTTCTGTTTCTTGTATTGAAATTGTGTACCTGTGAATTAGAAGTAAACAGGATACAATGATCTATGACAAAGCACATGAGAGAATATATATACTGAGAAGTCATTGTAAGAATATTGAGATTTTTAAAAAGTTGTCTGCAAGAAGTTCTTGGTTGTACCCTACACAACATCCTAATAGCTCTTTTCTGTGCTATGAGAACTTTTTTACTTTGTGATGAGTTTCCCCAAAAGATTATGCCATATGACATTACTGAATGAAAATATGAGGAGTAAACCTGTTTCGTTAATTCTAGATCTGCTGTTAGAGAACGTGTTCGTATTGCAAAGGTACCACTACTTAACTTCTTCAGTAGTGAAGTGATATGTTTATGCCAACAGAGTTTCTCATCTATTTTAATAACAAGGAATTTTATTCTCCTTGTTTCTAATATTGTGTAATTTTTTTAGCTTACTTGTAAATCTGGCTGTGCATAATTTTTTGTTTTAAACCTAATGTAATATGTTTTTTCAAATTTTAATTTTAATGAATTTGCCTTAAACCAATTTACTACTTCACTAAGTACTTCACTTACATTAAATTCTAGATTGCTGTTTGTTGTTTTTCTCACAGTCAGGTTAGTGTCTCCTGCAAGTAAAAGTTTCCAAGAAGTACATTGCTATTCAACAAGAAGAGAGAAAATTGTTGGATACAGTTTTTGTGGAATTCCATGTTTTATTTTCACCCAGCCTGATGAAGCATCTTTCCTTATTTTAGAATCAAAATTTGAAGCTTTTTGATTTCGGCTTTCCATGTATGATTTAAACCATTTATTTTGCTTGAAATATTGTCATAGCTGGAATAATTTTTAGGTTTTAATTGTTTCATTAGTTTATTTATTTCTGAGACTGTTACTGGTGGAATTTCTACAAATTTATTTGGGAAAGCAGTCTGAAGAAGCCTTAGGGCACTATGTGGGGATTGCTTTATTATGCCTAATTTCCCTACAACTGAAGTAAAGTGTTTGTTAAATATTTCACAAACTTCCGCTACTTCACTATGAACAGATACATTTTGTTCTCGAATTTTTATGTCTTTAGAGTGATTTACAGGTTTTCCTGTTTCAGTTTTTATTATATTCCATATAGTTTTTATCTTATTGCCTAAATTCTCTGTTTTCTCTGATATATACCTGTTCTTGGCCTTTCTTACTACATTTCTTAGTATTTTAGAATAAAGTTTATAATGAGCTTTCAGTGTATAGTTATCTGATTATCTTACTTTTAAGTACAGGCCCCTTTTAGTTTTACAAGATACTCTAATACCCTTTGTTATCCATCCCTTACCCAGTTCATTGATTGGAGTATTGACAACTTTCCTTTTTTTGAAACTTCTTTCGAAAAGTGTTAGAAATATATTGAGAAAGGAATCAAATTTTTCATTAACACCCTGTGCATTGTACACTTCTGACCATTGTTCATTATTTAAGGAATCTATGAAATGTTTTATATTGTTTTCATTAATATTTCTTCTATATTCCCAATTTTTCTTTATCTGTTTATTAGTGTTTCTGGAATTGATACATAACAGCTTGGCATCATGATCTGAGATACCATTTATTACTGGAAGTATGTTGTAATTACTGTACTGAGAAATATCCATAAAAATTATTAATTGCAGTCCTGCTATTATTTTGTATTCTAATAGGGAAATTTGCAAGTGCTGTTAAGTTAAAAGACAACATCAAGACTTCCGTATCTAGCCTCTCATTGCGGTGATTGAGAAAGTGAACATTAAAATCTCCACATAAAACTATTTGTTTGTTATTTTTGAAACATAGTAGCAAAGGCTCTAACTGAGATAAAAATCTAAAATTTCCTGAGGGGGACCTGTTAATTGCTGTTAGTATGAACTCATACTTACCATATTCTAGTTTAGTAACACTTACTTTCTTACTTTTTTGGATCTAATTTTTACACCTTATCAAACATTTGTTATCTGAATTTACCTATATTCCCGCTTACATCAGACTTTTATGTCGAAATCCTTCCGTTGGCAATAGGCACGCTCATATAAAACAATGGGCTCGCATGCAATTCGTTCTGCGCAAGCGATAGGGTACCTACATTGTTACCCTCATCTTATTAGGCGGTGTATCAATATCTTCCAAATTAAATATAGTAGCAAAGTAAAATTAAATGTGATTCTTAAGTGGTCTTCGTACAAAACAGAAATTTAACGCAAATAGCCTTATCAAGATTGAACCACTAATGTACAAATTTGCTCCAAGACGCTTCATCTTTTTGTTTGTCAGTGGATAAATACGATGATATGATTTGAGTGTGAAACCATGAATTTGTATCAAATTACCTGTTTCTTGGACAAATTAAATTTGTGTAGGATTGCGACAACCGAGTGTTGTTGAAGTTTCAAGGAGTTTTAATTCCAGAAACTTTCAAAATAAGGTGATGAATGAAGTAACATTTCACGCATTAGTTAAGCATACTAAGCACCATTTACAACAAAAGCAAATTGTGATATATAAAGATTAAGGTAGAAATGTGGACAGTGTCCAGCGATAAACTTATATGAATCAAAATTTGTCAGCAGCTGTTTTAAAAAAATAGTCATTGTTGTATAAGTTCTGCTGGTAGACTACTGCAATTATTAGGGGCACTGTAAGATTAATAGTTGATGAAACTCGATCAGATGCTACAGATGTGACATAAGATGCCAAATATTTTAAAGCAATTTCTAACAGTACAGGAATAAAATGACTTCTATTTATATAGACTTTTAGGTCATTTGATGATTTTGAAATGCTCAGCTGATCCAAATTTTAATTTAGCAACCATTGAACCAAATCTCAAGTCAGAAACTACATTGGACATGTGAATGGAGATTTTCCCGGTGTGTAAATCCAACATACTTTTCACAGGTTTACAGTGATCTTGCAGATTCTCCTTAGTAAGACACCTGATGATAACAACAGAGAACGTCATCGTTTAAAGAAATTATCCGGCTGTAAATCTGTGAATACTGTGTTACATTGGACGTATTTTCAAGTGCATGAGCTTTGTTTATCTCAAAGAGATGGCATTGTTTCTTCCGCTATACATGTAGAAGCACCTATATTAAGTGAAATAATTCCCCTTCTCTGATATTGCTTTGGAAACGGTCGATGCTTTACCGAAATTAAAAGTGATAGATTCTTTTTTATTTTCTTCTCTTAATATATTCGTTACTGGTATAACTAAATTGGATGTGACAGACTTTTGGAGCTTAGTCCTTTTGTTGACATGGAACGAGGAGTGTAACCAATCCGCATAAAATACGAGCGTATTTAACTGTGGAGAGCAACCATACCTAACACATTACGATTAGTTCTTAATGGCAATACTTTTGCGTCGATTGAAGACAAATTTTAAAAATTTATGCAAGTTGTCCAGTCAAGAATTCGAATGCTTGAAGGAGCATTATCTAACATTTGTACTTCTTTTTTTACTCCTGCTTGTTGATCAGATCATAATTAATCAGAAGCACCGAGTGCTTAAAATAAGGTGCATTTAATTTTACTAGATCGGCTGTAATTTAAAAATTTTAATTGTTTCTTAAAATTCTATCGATGATTAAAATTATTGCCTGTGCAACATAGGTAACAGTTTTCTTTTCAACCAATAATATCTTGATATCCTCTACGAGGGAAACGGAAAATGATAACTTAATTTTTTTTTAAATATTGACTCCGATATTCGGATTTCAGTATACATATTTCGTCCTAAAAATATCAAATATCGATATTTTCAAAAAATCATATTGATATTTTATAAATAGCCCAAATTTGAAACTAAATGATTTCCCTTTTTCATGAAGGGTCTTTTCGCTAGTGCTAGTCCTATTCTATTTAACATCATTCCTCCTTCGGCCATAGGTTGTAACTTTACTTCCTAAGTAGTAAAATTCACTAAGTTCTTCTATAGCATCCAATCTTATTTTTAAATTTAAACTACTATTATTGGTATCATTTCTACTACATTTAATCACTTTTGTCTTGCTTTGGTTTATATTTAGTATAAAATTTTCCATCAGTTTTTTGTTCATGATAGTCAGTAACTTCTCAATGTTCTTAGCCTGTTCTGCTAACAAGACAATGTCATCAGAAAATTGCAGCATACGGTTTTTTTCCACTTCCTTTGGATAGACTACAACATGGTCTCGGACCATTTTTAACTGGTGCGTCTCTCTCATCATCCTATAATTTTATTATAGCTACTTGATTCTTATAAAGATTATAAAGTATTCTTCTATCTCGTTATTTTAGACCAGACCTCTTTAAAATTTTGAACATCTTGTCCCACGTAACATTATTAGAAGCTCTTTCTAAATCAACAAACGCCATAAACATATGTTTGTTTTTCTTGATCCTCCCTTCAAGTAACAATCTTAACGCCAGAATCGCTTCCCTAGTACCGCCGTTTTTCCTAAACCCAAACTGTTCTTCCTCTACCATCCCTTCTACTATACTTTCCATTCTTCTGTATATTATTCTGGTCAGCAATTTTGAGGCATGTGATGTTAGACTTATAGTACGATAATTCTCACATTTGTCAGTTTGTGCTTTCTTCGGAAGATGACAATATTATTAAAGTCAGTAGGAATCTCTCCTATTTCATAAGTTTTTGATAAAATTTTGAATAATCTTTTGCGTTCCTTCTTCTCCTAGGGATTTCAGAAGTTCTGCAGGAATCTCATCAATTCCAACTGCTTTATTTGATTTCAAATCTCTATCAAATTCTGTCCTCAAAACTAGATAACCTAAGTCATCCATGGTGACATCAACTTCTCTTTACATTATACCGTTGTTCAAATCATCTCCAACGTCATTTAGCTCTATCACCTCAGCTTAGAAGAGGTATCCCATCGGCAACTTTTATGTTTGTACCTCTTTTCTTCATTTCCCCAAAATTCTGACTGATTTTCCTATTTGACACCTATACATAAGACCATTTCCTTTTCTAATTCTTCATTCTTGCAGCCATCTTCTTTTTGGTTCTTCGCATTTCCTGTTTATTTGATTTCTAAATTGTTTATATTGCTTTCTTCCTGCTTCATCCTAAGCAGTATTGTTCCCTCTCCTCTGATCCAACAACTCAAAATTTCTTCTGTGATCCAATGTTTTTGGGCGGTTTGTTCCCTAAAGCCTAATGTTTCTTTGCCCCCTTTCATTATTTCGGCCTTTAATGCATTCCATTCGTCCTCAGTTGAGCTCCTTTCAGAGTTACTTCTTACACCCACCTCCACCATTTCTGCAAACTTTTTCTCTCATTATAGATTGTTTCAATTTATTCACTTTCAGTCTATTATGCTTGTATTGTTTCTTTATTCTCTTGAATTTCATCCTGCACTTCCTAAATATCTGATTATGGTCAGAGTATATGTCTGATCCTGGGTATGCTTATCAGTGTAGAACTTGATTCCTGAAACTCTGTTTGACCATGATATAATCTAGCTGATACCTGCCTGTATCCCATAGACGTTTCCAGGTATAGGGCCTATATCCATTTAGCATGTGTTCGCCAAGTTTATATTTTTCACAAAGTTCTAACTATCGTCTTCCACGCTCATTTCATTCTCCTAAACCAAAACTTCATACAGTATTTCCCTCATTTTCTTCTCCCACTACCTCATTCCAATCACCCATGATTATTAGATTTTCTTCCCCTATACATATTAGATTAATTATTCAGTTTCAGTTTATATTTTCTTTATTTCTTCGTCATCTGCCTGTGACGTTGGCATGTAAACTTGTACTAACGTGGTTGGGCCGGGCTTAGTTTCTAACCTCATCAAAATAATCCTGGCACTACACTGTTCACAATAACTCACCCGTTTCCCTACTCTGTTATTCATTACAAATCCTACACTAGTGACTCCATTGACAACATGTGTGCTAATTATCCTTTGTTCACCATACCAGAAAGCGTGTGCTTCCTTCCATTTAATCTCACTAATCCCAACATCATCTAACTTAAGTCGTTCCATCTCACTTTTTAAGTTTTCTAATATACCTGTCCTATTTAGACTTCTAATAGTCCACGCTCCAACTCGTAAAATGTTGTATCTTTATATTTATTATAAATGGCCATTTTGTAGATATTTTAATAATTACGGCCTCCAGGGGATAAAGTTTCGTTTACTTTTACTTACTCTTTACTGTCCCCAAATAAAGAAGGTAGTCTCTAATATTTTTACACAAGTTCAAACTTTATTAACGTCCTTTTGTATATCTCTCCACGGAAGTACATAAGAGACACAAGGTATACGAAAATGCCAGGTTCTTCTTTTATCAATGACTGTAACATTCCTAGCAGTAGCCCACGCACACGTTATACGCTAGTCAATGCTCGCTATATCTCTCACTCTCCATTGTAACCCAAACTTACATTTACCTTTTTAAGAGCAAACGTTATACAAACGCATCAATGTCCAAGGAACGAAATATAATTTGTCATGTATAATTATTATTATATTCCATATCAATCCAAAATCTATTGCTGTTATGTTAGTATCTGATCCTACATTGATTAATGAAGTGACATTTTACTCTTGGCATCAATGTTTTAATGCAAGGAACTAAGCTGGTTGAGGCTGATGAAACCCTTTTGGAAATGGATGCCTACTTTCGAATATGACACCCTGTCACGAAATTGTCTGGTGTTGGTGCTACCAAACATGTACCGCAAAACTTATTACTCTACGTCACTGTAAAATTTTGCTTTTGGCGCTGGTTTAATGAATTTCTTCCTCACTTAGGTAATTGCTTAGATACAAAGTCATGTACTGGGAATTTTACCCAATAGTACTTTTCAAGACGATAATAAAGTTTGTAGCTTTGTCCGTGTTGACGGGGGCTTTATTGGTACCTGTTCAAAAGACGGACTCCCTAATTAGCATGATCAAATGACACACAGACTATTTTGATTGTTTTACGGCCACCATCCCTTACACACGAAAATATTTTAATTCAATAATATCAATAGTTCATACATAAGGATTTTTCGTCTGGAAATGAAGGCGAATTTCTCCAAATAAAGTAAAAACCTACTTCAATTTAACTTCATAAGCATAGTCCGGTACCACGCTGCATCACACCATTGTCATCTAAAAATGGATTTCTATTCTAGAAAAATTACAGATTAAAGTTTTAGAAAATTTAGGCACTCTCTTACACTTTTCACATGCCACACACTCATATTTTTTGACTAACGGGTAAATATTGACATGTAACTCGATCTCATCGTGGTACGTTCATGTTTGATTAACGTGAGATGGTCATTATGGCTGCAGCTTACACTATCCTGACTGCTCATACACGCACACTCGCCCGGACCAATTTTCCAGATATTTCTGCCATTTCCAATATGGCCACTAGTCCTTCTACACCTTCCCTCCAATCTCACGCGACCTTAGCTTACCAATCTTAAGTTCTCCTACAAATATTCTACGATTCACACTAGCCGCTCTACTACCTATTGAATTATCTGATTTCGATCAATTTGCATCTAAATTCATTAATTTATCAATATTTCTCTAGTTAAAGCCAAATTTCATACCTACTTTTAAAACAACTTTTTGTGTAATAATAAAGTGCTTAGTTTTATTGTTGGTTAATGTTTCAATTTTGCCAAAATAGCTTGTCAACTCATGCTTATCTAGTCGAAGTTTCAACTTATGCGTTACAGTCTTCAACCCAGACCGCAGAAAATAGAAGTAGCTACATTCCATCTAAATAACAAGCAAATGAACTACCGCAAAACTATAATGTTCAGAGACAATAGGCTGAACTAAAACAGTACCACAAAATAGTTGGGAGAAAATTGGTCAGGTCCCTCACTTATAAAAGGCACCTTCAGAAGCTTAAAGTTAAGAACAATCAGCTTCAGCGGCTGGCTGGAACTTCCTGGGGAGCTGAAGTGAATACTTAGGGCCTTGGCTTTGGTTGACTCTACAGCTGAATACTGCCCTAGCGTGTGGTTCAACAGCTCTCACAGCCAAATGGTGGACCTTAAGCTTCTCCGAACCATGCTCATCGTAGCTGGCACGATTCTATGAACACCTATCCGGTGCTTAAGATTATCCCACCATCTCACATCAGAAGGCAAAAGTTCCTAATCCAACTAAGGCTGAAGGTCCTGAACAACGAGGCTCTTCCATCCACAGAGATATAAGGGAATATAAAATGCGGTTGAAGTCACGTCACCCTGTCTGAGAAACTGTTGTGGGTCTAACATCCAACTCCACATATCGGTGGACAGCAGAATGGACATCGTGCAAATTAGTGATTCCTTTTTATAACCTCCAGGATTCTACATTCCGCGTCCTATTTACAGTAAATTAAATCGTTTTAGATGTGACAGGGGAATAACTGTTTCAACCCTCCACACAAGATTCTCGGCAGATTCGCCATACTACGACTGCGATGAGGCTGTACATAATATGTAGCACTTGGTGCAGGACTGCCCAGTCCTTGCCTTCCCTGGATGGTGGCCTGCGTAGAGGATCTTTATTTCAAGTTACAGAAGTTACGGCTGGCGATGCTGACGTAGCAGCTGAGGGTTCTGTCCACCCGACTCTGTATATATTTTTAAATAGTTTCATAATGGCAGGCTAATGGTTGTTTGAGGTCCGTTTTACATGGCACCATAAATTTCATGTAGCTTTGAAGACAAAATAAATAAATAACAATAATAATGTCTGAATACTAAATCGTTTGATTGTGGTAGTTCATGGTTTTGTATATTATATAGACCTGACTCGCCCCTAATAGTAATACCTCGCATACAACACCCAAATTATCCATTTAATTCTCTCACAGTACGTTTACCCATATCTAGTTTTAGAAGCTGACTGATATGTGTTTTAGTTGAATTTTGAGATCACGACTATCCGACCTGACAGTATGTTTTCAGCTTTGTCCAATACCGTCTGCTGAACGACGCTGACTTAGTAAAACGTAAAAATTATTACTGAATACTATAAATTCAGAAAATCGGAACTCTGAATTTTTTTCCCCACTGAAATTTTCATTTATTACCTTGTATCTATTTAAATTCTGAGCTGAGAATTTTTCTAGATCCATTACTATACCCAAAACGTGGTAATCGACTCACAAATAAGCCGCCAGTATTTTGTCTATAGGAAGTTGATCATAGTAACTATAGAGATGCAGTAATGTCTGTCAGGTTCTTGTTGCATTTTATTGCACTTATTACGAATTTATAAAGTGCAATATTAAGATGTTTAAACTGAAAAACATATGGATTTACAGAAACATAAAATAGAGGGTTGAAACCTTTAAAAATTATGCATGACAGATTTGGAAAACTTGGGGTTACTAGACAACGGAAATGGTGATAAATCATAAAAAATGTCAGGACATGTTAAAAGAGATTGGTCGAAACAATAATGGTAATATAATTTGTTGTATTAGAGGGATTGAATAGAACTCCCAGGTCTTGTACGGGGGTAAAAAGCTACTAAAGCTCACTTGGTAGTAGCGGAATACAAAGAATGTTCTAGTTTGTTTTTACAAAACCACGTCCTTGAGATTGTACACAATACAACAATTTCGTAAAACTTTTTTTTTTTTTTAATCTAGTGACTTGGCCATTAGCTAGGGTTTTAGTAAACATCATCTATATAAACATCTTGAACGCGTGTTTTATCAGTTTTATAAACACACAAAAGCTAAGTTTTCCCTCGTATCTCTTTCAGGTTTAACAAATTATTCCAGTAATTCATACATACTATTCCTTTCAGTTCAATAAAAATTATGACATGCATACTGGCCAAATTCATAGTTTTTTTTATCCTTTTTTGTTTTTTAGCTATCGATTAATAACACTGACGGAAACCATTATGTTTCTGAAAGTAATGGTATGCACACTTTGTGCATCTCAGTCTTGTCTCTGAACTATATCTCACTAATTTGGTCACAACCACAAGTAATATTTTTTCAAGAATTATTTTTGTGGTATAATATTTACTCTATCTCTACCGTAAATCACAAGTAAGTTCATGAAATACTTTCGAGTCTATTACAAACTTTGCGAGTGTAAGTATACAAGTGCATGTTAATCCACTGTATGTTATGTAACATGATATCAGGTTTGGGCAGGTCAGGTTCTGACCCCCAACACCTGCCCAAAAGTTGGCCCCTCCGACCTCAAAGGTGCCGCGGTCTGAGCACGTGGCACACGTTATGTTTCCTTATGGAGTGTGGATCCTGACTGCATAATGTCGGCGTCTACAATGGGTGATGCTAATTACGTCCAAATGTTGACTCTCATAGGACAACAAAATACGCATAAGACTTTCACTACAGTTAATACTGGCGACTGTAAGCTGCCACCGAGCTACAAACAGATTATGAATAGATTCCTTATATTTTAATACTTCTGTCTGATACTAAATCAGATGATTCTTTGGCGAGTATTAATGAATCAGATCGGTTACGATGTGTTAATCACTGTATTATGCAACAACCAATTTTTAGATTGGAATAGCGCGTAACTCCTTTGATAATCACTGTTCCCATAACTGTCATCACACCTAGGTAAAAGCGTTTAACAGCGATGTTTATCAAACTGAATTGGCAGTACAATACTACTATCGCTAGGATTTATAAATCAATAAAAACAATAATCGTAATATTAGATAATGTGAAAACATCAGCGAGAATGAAATTAAGCAACAATGAAATTATCTTTGAACGTAGTTGTACAACTTTGTACATAATGGTTGTGGAAATTTCGTATAAAATAAACCTTTAAGCTATTTCTTTATAAGTGAGCAACCAACAGAAAGAGTCGAGCCGGTGAACAATCTACATAATGGGAGACGCAAAACAATTACAAATTCATTACTTGGTGAACCATGTCTTAGAAGATCTGGTGTAGAAGTCTAACAAAAACCACACCAAGGAGAAGGCGGGTTTCTGATAGGAGTAAGTGTTCAAGATTCGCAGCAGGTCCTCTGACACCTTTACTTTGAAGTCACAAAAGGACTTAATTTTGACGGAGCAAGCCTACTCGCCTTCATAGTTTATCCTCAACAACAAGCAGATCAATTAAAAGCTAGCAAATCGCTTTACTGGAATCATACCCGATTGTTTTAAGTATGATATAAAGGGACGTTCCATCACTAGGAACAGTTAAAAAAAAAAAATCAGAATGCCCATTAAATTTTTTTACGTAAATCTACTTTTTTTTGTATGTCTCCTGATAGCTTACATTAAGATACACACATTCGTTTCTTAAATTCAACACGGGGTGACAAATTCTACTTTCATTTATAATCTGAAAAAGTTATAATAATTTCAAGATGAAGTGATGGGAAATAAATAATTCTTCGATCTAAATGGTCAGCCTTTTGTAACAAATGTTTTGACCCAATAGGAAAGATTTAAACCACAGACAGTAAGTGGTACCTTAGGAATGACAATCCGTTACTGTTAAGTGAACATTGTATACGAAAATTCAGGTTTTTTACATTTTGGTTCCACCCAGCAATGAAACATTAAAGCATTACATTATAAAAAAATGAAAATGGGGAAATAACTAATCAGATGTGTAAGGAAACAGCGATGGGGGCGCGTGGTCCAGGACAATTAAATTGATTCTTTAAAAATATATATATATATTATCAAGTGGAATAAACTGTGCGAGCTTGTGGAAACATTGGCAGGTTTCTGAAATTTTCGCCATTTTTTGAAAATTAAATTTGTATGTATTTGTCTCAAAGAAACAACAACAACACTCTTCAACAAAAGTATGTTTCCTGCTTGTAAATAGCAAATTGCTATTGAATCTGGCTTAAAGAACACTAATTCAGCCTTTAAAATCGCTAGATAGCTGTTAGTTTCACGATATCACATTTCCGAGATGTCTATGGGTATATTTCTAAATTATACGGAAATTTCAGTTTTGATTTTTCCTAATCAGTCTGAGAGCATTGTTATTGTTATTTGAGGTTAGTTTTCATTTACCTCTGTTATGAGGTTAGAAAGTGGGAGATATATTTCCTTTCTTTGCTTAAAATTTGAAAGAACGGAAGACGGAGTATCACGTTTGTACGAAACACACATTCGGTTCTAGTAATCCGAAAAGGATAAATCATTATTAGTTGAGTAAGCTGTTTCATCTAGATCAGGGGTGGCCTTATACTTTTTTCCGACCCGCGAGATTCATCACACGTTTACAAAATGTATTTATTTTATAATGGCCAAAGTAGTAAAAACCAATGTTTTTTAGAAAATAAGTTATTTGTGCATCCATAAACACAAAAATTAACTTTCGTAATTATAGGAATAATTAATTTTGATGCATTCCAAAAGTGGCCCGCAAGGTCATTTGGGTTGGCCACTCTTGTTCTAGATCCTTCATGATTCTACATGCTGCGTCCGTATCACAATTGTAAATGAAGTATCCTTAGTCTGCTCCTTTTCTGTACGTCGGATGAAGCCGCGGTTTGAAAGTTATATCTTCTCGATAGTTTCATCTACTATTTACGGATGTTGTGATAAAGTATGTTTTAACTACCGCTTGAATAATTTCTTCTGCATGTTTTACCCAAAAAACGGAACTTTCTGCGCTGCATTGCCAAACAAAGGCTCAAACATACGCCCTTTTGTACCTCAATTTCACGAATAAGGCTCCATCTAAACAACACGCTAATTATTTTGAATTACTCTACTCATTCATTCTATGTTGAAATATTTTTAGAATCTGACTTATCAGGAATGACGTACAGCCAGTTATTGAACTGTCTCGCTACTGTTACATGGATGCAGTTACTCCAAAGGAGGATATTTGAATAAACAGCCATGAAGGACGAATTTATTAGGTTTATCCAAGTCGACAATTGAATCCTGGTGGAGTCATCACATTAGTCTCGCTCTTGTATTCGCACTTCTTATTATTGTCCTCTAATCCCTTACTTTAAGCCATTTCTGTTTCACGCCTGCATCTAAAAGTAAAATTAGACATTTTAGAATTAGTAGCAGCATTCTCTTATGAGACTACGCGTCACCTGTTGGTTGTGTTTATTGCTTCTCCTCAAGCAGTAAATACTGGATCCTGCCGTCAAGAAATCAGTGAAAAAAATTATTAATAGTATAGTTCTATTATTTGTGTGCCTGCAGATGTGGTATTAAGTGCTCTTATTAAGTATATATCATTTTTTTAAGGACAGTGAACGTGTTTCGCGGCAGCAAACCTTCTATACAAATATCAAATTTCTAAACAGAACTTAAAGTTTTAAGTGATATCTGGAAAATTTTGTTTACTAGAAAAAAATATGCTAGGGTAAGAGAGGACGACTTGATCCTCAATCAACCACATCACCAATATAGTCGTCTGTATTAATAATAGAGAACCGTGACAATTAACGGAAAACTTTTATAGTATCTAGTTGCGATATGAAAATATTAATCATCCTCGACCGCCATCTTCTATAGCTCTGTTCATCAATACTTTAAGTACATCACAGTATAAGAGCAAATTTTTTACGTGGGTATACGGTTCTCCGGAATTACACAAAACTGCCAAGAAGTTCATAGCTTGTGGCTCAGTACTGCTCCAATACCTGAAGTAAAACTGAAGCGAGTCCACGAATTTGCTTTGAAAGTTTTGAGAAATCACCACCAGATTAGCTAGCAGGCCATGCTTAGCTCGTGTTATTTCGTGTCGAGATGTCGTCGATGAAATCCTTTTTCTTGAGAGTTTTCCGAGAACAGAATGGCTATTTATTCCTTTTACAGAAGTCTGCAACTTTAATTGAATTATGTGGCCATAATTAGATTTCTAGAGGAATAAATGCTGTTGGTTTTAGATTTATCCCGAGCCCCACATGTCCAGGGAGGCGCAGTCTTATTTAACAACGTTTTTTTTTTTTTTTTTATTTTTTTTTTTGCATTTTCAGACATTTGTTCTCAAACGGTTATTTTTTCTTGAGGTGGTATGTGGTAGATGATGACATTTATAAGTTTCTTGCATGAAATTTCATGCCAGGCTTCCAGTGTTATAGTTCTGGGAAAACTGATTTTCACATACCCGAGGCTTCCAGTTATTTTTGTTTTTTCTTTTATATATCCCAATACTCTGTGTTGTCCCCTCCAAAGCCAGAAGACAGCTTTGCCTTATGAAACCAGAGATAATCAATGATCACTTATTTTTAATAAGCAGATATTTTCTACATATATGCTTTCCAGTTGAAAATCTAAGTTTCTAGGTTCTAATGCCGTCAAGTCACGGTGGGTGGAAACCACTTTTAATCTGCGATTAGCAGAAAATGTAAAAAGTCTACGTGTCTTTATATAACGCGCTTTAAATAAATAAATAGTTTTTTTTCTTTTAATTTTTAACACAGGTTCTCTATCCAAAACTATATATATTTTTTAAATTTAAATTTATGCTAGATTATTACAGGGTATCTCATTTACTATAACTGTGCACTAACTTAATTATCATCCTCCCAGCCATATATTAGTGATTAACGAAAATGACATAGTATCGAAAGACCTCTGGTTCGATGCGTAGTCTCGGCTGGGACTTTCAAAAGCGTTTAACCCTTCCTTCAACTCTGGTAACGTTTGATTTGCGTATGTGAAGTCCTCTAAAACGCTTTCATGGTTTTGATTCCACATTAAACTGTATATTCGATGGAATTACCGGTTCGGATAGGCAGTAGCATAGCTGGTAACAAACTCAGGGACCAAGTCACAGACAATACAATTTCAATTTCTTGTTGTCTACCTTGCTTCAGTATAATTCTTTAAAGGTATGAGATGATCATCCCTACTTAGAGAGCAGTCAGTACTACTGTTGTGTATTGCGTTGTATTTGTAAATCAACATCACACTCTCAGAAGATAAGAGTAGCCTCTCAGACGATAAGAGTGGCCTATAGTTCGTAAGTTAATCAGAAATCTTTACAATAACAGGACAATAGAAATTTCTGTAACTATGCCATAACAACTTTCTACCGCTGAGCTTTAGTGGGTACAGATCAATTGAACTAAAAATAATAGAAAAAAGGATATTTATATTGATTTTTTTACACCTTATATGAGGATGCAGTTGAATAATAACAGAAAGAGTCTGTCTCCTTGTCTTGCTCCTGTTGTAATAATGAAAGATTCTGCTATTTCCCCCAAGAATTTTATTTCGAACCTTGTTAGTGTTTGTTTTATTAAAGCATGAGTTTTGGGGATCTAAGCCTTGTATTTTCAGTATCTCAAAACTGTTGATTCATTGTAACGTATTCTGTTCCCTACCTCACACGATATTTAAATAACTATTCTTTCATGGCAGTAACTCAACATATCTCACCACACGTATTCAGAAAGAATGTACTATGGATATTGACAAGTGAAAATAAAAAGATTAAAACTTTTTTAAAATGTATTTTCATAATTACAGTAGTTTTGGAAACGCTTATAATTTTAAATAAACTACAATTTTTTAGAGATTTACTTTTCTAAAAATAAAAAGTATTTCTTTTTTAAATACTCTACTATCTACATAAAATGATTACTACAATAAATCAAGGCAAAAGAGAAAACGTATAATTACGCATTTTTGAACAGGAACTCTTTAGGAGACGCATATGGCTGAATTATTCTGGAATCTTTCTCACAGAAATACACAATGATTATAATTTGTGTGCCATAATGTAAATAATTTATAGAAATCTTAAAAATAAATTTATATTAGATTTCAAAAACTGTATTTAAAATAGGTATATCTTTATTAAACTTTCTCGGGTTTCAAGCCGCGTCAGAATTCAGCCGTCTGGCGACGTTTCGGAAGCTTGCACTGCTTCCATTGTCAAGCCCCCGCTTAACATCAGTAATGTTAAGCGGGGGCTTGACAATGGAAGCAGTGCAAGCTTCAGAAACGTCGCCAGACGGCTCAATTCTGACGCGGCTTGAAACCCGAGAAGTTTTTATAAAGCATTGCCGCCGCGAAAACGTACATAATTATCTAGGTATATCTTCTTTGATTTAAAAGGTGAAAACTATAAGTCTCAATGACAATATGTAGTAAATAACAAACAGCAGCCTCCGTAAATATGAAATCACGTCCTTAAATACGCGGCATAGGCGACGGCAAAAACGAAATGGATTGTTGTGTGTTACCATTAATTGAAATATTTTATGATTCCGTACCGTGTGAGTGAAAAATAGACCAGTATCAATTCGCCCTCTTGTGTATCTGAATAGCTGTCTGTATGTCTGTCACACCACCAGACCTCCCAAGCTTACACGTTTTTGATTGCGCGCTGCTTTAGTTTATACTAATTTGTACAAGCTTTATATATATATATATATATATAAAATGTGGCCTTTGTTTCCTATTGATCTGGAGAATTTTTGATGTATATATATATATATATAATTTACATTGACATGCGACCTCTTAACGTTTCTTGAAAATTATTATTTTATTAAAATAACTGAATAGTCTTGACAAATATTAGTCCTTATCATAAAGTCGTATCTACCATTCGATAATGAATTTCAGAAATTGGATATTCAAAATATAATGGTTCTTAAAATTTTTCAATACCCGATATTGCATTACTTTTTTTTTTTATTAATGATTGATATTTATCGTCTGAAAACAAATTGTTAAGACAATGAACTCTACTTAAACATCATCACTTTCTTCATTTTTTACCAGCATTTATACATTTTTTTAATTAATTCAATTTATACACAAATTATATATGGAACTCTCAACGCGCAACATTAACCCGCACTTGATAATAAAATTTTGTTTTTTTAAATTTTTCGTTACAATGTGGAGCGCGTATCGTTTCTTTAGCCTTCTACACTGGAGCCGCATTCGCAGACCACATTGCCGGTAGGGAGATTAAGTGATTATGATTATTCACTACGTAATCGCCTGAAAACCAAAGAACGACTCATCGAGAAATGTTGTAACCAACCCCGTCCCAACCTTCCCACAAGTATGCTTCCACATTTTGAGCAAAAACTCGCACACTAATCTAAACCATATTTATAACTGAAGAACATAATTTCTCTTTTATTTAAGATACTGTGCATAAGTGGGTCGTACACTGGCAATCTGAACATCATTACTAGTTGCTGTGATACTAGTTTTATATATCAGTCGTTAATATATGTTTCCGCAAATGAGCACCCAGAAATGCGGAAATCATCAATGCGAGCTGCCTGCGCGGACAGAAGCAGTGGTTGCACTCGTTCAGTAGGTCCACAACTAATAAATCAAGCAAGCAGTATCATAAGTTTAATTTTTTATGTCATTTTTAGGTGAGTCCTTTCAGTGTATGATTATCAACTCTATGCAAAGCCAACATTTTGCTGTGGCTGAAATAAATCAATAGAACATGGTACTTGTAGGAAATATGCTCCGCACGCTATTTACAATTTTTACAGAAGAAACTAAACCATTTAGATCGTATCAGAAGGTATGTATGTGCACATCAAGTGTCCACAGTTGTATGTACCGTTGCCAGTTGATGAGCGGTAATCGTAGGTTGTCGAGAGTTCGTTTTTCCTTGGTTTCCTGAATTAATTCCAGACGAATTCCACAATGGTTGCATCAAAAACTCATAGCCTAATTCCTTCCCATTCCTCGTTCCAATCCTCTCCTGCGTAACGCCCCCCACCCAAAAAAAAAAAAATGTGTATCTATAGAGATACGTCACTGAAGGGAATGCACTAACTTTTTCTCTTTTCTTTCAATCTGATTTAATTGCTTTTACTGCAGATGGTTGAGGAAGTTGTCATTACTGAGGAACGTGATGCTTGGAACGTGATCAAGTGGCGAAGAGTACTTCAGATGAACTGAATGCAGTAGAAAGTCAGCTCTTTTAGTAAGTATGTAACTGGAAGCGGAGGTGAAACGTTTCGTGTTGCTACTAGAGAAGCGAGACGTTCGTTTCTGGATTATGCCACTGGGACGGAGGTAGAGTGGAGGATACGAACTGATAGCACGATTACTGTAACCACCGTCAATAATAAATTTACTCTGGAAATCATGCGACACAGCCACAAAGTCTTCGAAGGATAGGTATCACGAGTTATTACATATTTCCATCGGACAAATAGATAGGAGGCAGCAAATATAGATGTCTCGCTACTGCGAATTGGAGAAATAAAAACTACTTCAGGTAACTGGTGACAATTATTTAAAACTGAGTCTACCTCATAGTGCCAGAAAAAAATAAAAGCGCACACAGTTGAAACAAATACTTTCAACCCCCCACAGGCTAAATGAAATCGTTGGTACTAAAGAGTTTTATGAATGCATGAAGAATTGAATGTAAAATTCCTAAGAATGCTGAAAACTGAAGAATTACTGTTGTCAGACAATCAGTTAACCAAGCCTATCAGGACCTCCAATTTAATTGGGAATCAAGATCTTCTCAAAGCCCCGTAGTCATAGCACAGTTTCCAAACAATCTCTTCCTGGCGTAACAGAAAGTATTAAATCACGAAATGGCAAATTTTCGGGTCAAACGTGGTAACTATGCACAGAAGTATAGTTTCTGCCATGGTGTCTCAATTTTCAGAAGAAATTTCTATCCAGGCGACTCCATAACATCTTGATAAATCCCATTTCCACGCACGCAGTACTTTCAAATAATCTGCAAGTTCAAAGAACATCTAAGTCTGTAATATGTATGAAAATGTAACGATGTAAGTATTTTTCTTTTCCGATTTTGTATCAACATGTCATTTAAAAATTCAGAATAAACCTCTCCTATAGAGAATGCACTTGAAAAATTAGAAAACACTGTTGATGAAGACTAAAGATTTTGTATCGAAATGTCATTTAAAAATTCAAAACAAACCTCTCCTATAAAGAATGAACGTTAGAAAACGCTGTTGATGAAGACTAAACGATAATTTGGTTTTAGAGAGCTGTATCTAGCAGTTCGAGTGACTTGAATGACTTCAGTTAACAAGAAGTCCTTCTACTTCTTCATCCTCACTACCTTTAGATGTCTGTTGTATTAATTAGTTTTACGCATCACTAGCAAGGTACAATTTGGAACTTTAATCTTAGCACCTAATCCCTGAAGCAAAGCATTTTATACCTACTGTCAGGCCTTACTGCATACTAATGGAAGATGTGAACTGTTGCATCTGTTTTCCAAATGTGTAACATGTTGTGGGTGTGATAAGCGTATTTTTATTTTACGAAATGTGTAGTTCGTGAGGCGGAGGTTGGGGACCGTTCTCGAATTCACCTTGATGGCTGCGGAAAACCGTTTAAAAACAACTGAGGGATGATCATCCGAGAGCCTGGACTTGTGTCCGACTCCGTTGTACGTACCTGACCAGTGTGAAACACCTTGCCGCAATCAGTTTACAAGAAGTTCAGATACAAAAATGTATAGAGACAGGATTGATTATTCAGTAACATTCGCACAACATTAATGAGTTGGTTTCCATTTGTTCCTTAAAACTCAAAAATTATTATGGAAAAAAGTTTTTTTTAATTAAAATGGCATTTGGCTTCTCTTAAACCATTCAGCCTGCTCACGTGTGATTTCAGTTTCTCCTTTGTAAATTATTTTACAAGTAACTCTGGACACGACATGTACATACACACCTACACTAAACACCCATACCCTCGGCCGGACTCGAACCGGCGACCATCAGCACTTGGGGCTAGCACTCTACCCCCTACTCTACCGAGGCCAGAAGGAAAAAAGTTATTTAACAACAGATTCGTGTAGTTTTGGTGAGCGTAAACATAGAGAAGTTCGACGAAACAATATGTATTTCGGGAGTTCATTTTAATGAACAACTTTCCCCTGAATAGTTTATCTTATAAATGTTTGTTATATAGATAAAGAATTTAATTTTCAGTAATCATAAAATATGCGGTATCTCTTAATATTACACATCAATATCCACTTTTCATATTGGAAGAGCGTTCCACTTACAAATATACATCGGAGACTTTTTCCATTAATACAAATAGTGATATTGGGTTTATTCCATCAGGCTTTTCTTATAACAGCGCCGAGAAACTGAAATTCTTAGGGAATGACGGAACACGTTATGGGATACTGATATGATCTGTTAGTATTCATTTCCTTCGCTTTATTTTTTCTGTTCGTCGAGGTTCCCCAGCGTCGAGAAGCCTCAATACTTTCGAATTCGCTGAATGGAACACTTTTGTCTTTTCACTGAAAAAATGAAAAATAAGTCTCAGTAGAAGTTGAATCCAACATCATAGATAAATTTCTTATGTCCTACGTAACTATACATTATTTAGAAATTATCCAACACATTGAAAGCTACTGACAGATATAAATTTATTCATAACGGATTATCGCGTTATCCTTGCTACGCTTTTTGCAGGAATTTAACCATTCAGAAGTAGCACACAGTATGAAATAATGTAATTACACCAAATTTAATGAGTGCAGTCCCAACTCTCTGTAATGAGATTTTGCTGAATACAGCTCATACTATTAATCATCATATATTTTAGAATTTTTCTTTCATAACTCTGAAACACTTCAATAGTTTAATATTTTTAACTGTTTACAGTCGTGATAGAGTAGATATTTCTGTTTTTTCTTTAAGCCTGAGACACATACGATTCCATATATAAGATTTATGTTCGCTGTTTCCTTAAATCTTCAAATGGTATTGGCAATATAATAAACATACCATTATCTAAGTCTGTTTTCTTGACACTTCAGTAAATGAGGAAAATGTCACATAGAGGTTGGTCGCCATAGCAAATACACGAATGATTCAGTGCATACAGTGCAGAAAAATTTCATTTCTCTCAACCTTAGTAATGACTATTTTTGTATGCAATACATTGAGCAATAGATAATAAACGCGAGTTCTGGTGACAAGTTGAAAGAACCCACAACCTTTGTCTGTAATGTTTACTACTGCATCCACATGAATTTAGATAAAAAAGAAAATTGCAGTCAATTTACAAATAGCTTTTACGGAATATTTTTCTTTATGACTGAAGTATTCTGAGCAATTCTTAGTTATCAATTATGAATTTGTACTGCCCATTAGTAACATATTTTCAGTATTTTTTCTCAGGCAAAGAAATCAGATACATATTTTTTAGCGCACTGGCTATAATTGATGTTAAGATTACAGAATTTCATCTGCAAAATTAGTCTTTATTCTGAGAATCTTCACCTGTATAGTCTGTTGGTTAAGAAAATGATTTCACCACGTAGTTTCCCGTCGTATCGGCAATAGATAACTTTGATGTTAGATTGGCTGGGTCATTCTTGATACAGAGAGGTGATAATTCAACGTACTCCTCCCATGTTGCGGTACTCCTACTTCAGTCTCTGGTAAACTTTTTAAATCGAAATGTTCTACCATCTTGATGATGACCGGGATGACTCAGCCATAATATTCCAACTGTTCTTTCTGCTGAGACAAGATAACTGCTTTTCCTGTTGCGACTAGGAAAGAGAGAAACAGTTTCCCTCCAAATCAGCCGTCTCCCGACGAACTGGTCAGTCAGCCAGGGACGGAGCAGAAGTGCATACAGAACCTGTCCTGCCAGGGCGAGACTTCCAGGAAGACGTCCTCCACGGTGCGGGCGGAATCGTCCCTTATTCACGTGCACCACTGCAGAATTTTTTTTTACTTACTATAATCAACGCCTCTCCGTAAGTCAACAAAGCTTTTTGCAAATAGAACTGATTAAGTTTGGTAGTTCAGTTCCATTTTTGTTCATAATTTTTCGTTGTTGTTTGTGTTAATACATAATTTATTCAATAAATTAAAATACCGTTAGTTCACTCGATATAATCTTTATATATAAAGATGAATGTTTGTTTGTTGGTTGGTTTGTTTGTTCTTCATACAAATCCACAGTTTTCATCCGATCTCGATGAAACTTTGCACACTTATCCTTTGAAGCAAGGAGAAAAATACTGTCTACATTTGGTTGAAAAATTATCTGTATAAATAACACATGTTGTCTCATAACTTCGAAATACGGCGATAGACAGACACGTTGGATGTGGACGTCTCCAGACCGTGTTTCCGTTTAGTGAACTGGCAGCTCAGTGGCTAAACAGCTTGCTTACGAACGTCGTGGTCTCCGGTTCAAATCTCCGTGGAGGCTAAGATTTTTAAAAATTGTTTTTCATCGTAAGAGTCAGGCCTGGGCCGTAGGTTATTCGGATTGAATGTTAAACTGTAGATATTAGAAAGTTAGGGGTGCAATGCGAGGCAAATCGTAGGTAGTCTTGCAATGTCGTAGGTGTACACTTTTTTACGTTATAATGATCCCTCAGGTGTTGTTCGCTGTCAGTTTGTGAGTGAGAACCACAGTAATACTAATATAAATACGGAAGTAAGTATGTCTTTTTGTTACGTTTTGACGACTAAATGGCTGTATCGTTGTGATGGAATTTTGTAAGGAAAGCTGTATGAAAGGCACAGGATATTTTTTCCAGTATGATTAACAGTTGTAGTCACGAAATTTTGAGATCTTATCGAATAGTGACAGAAATATGTTGGAAATTGATTCTCTTCAAGAGGCAGGTTCTACGGTAGAATGATATAATGATAGCTTTCCTGTCATATTATGCCGACTCGATATTGTTTGGGACCAATCCTTCGTTACCTACAACTTTCTATATTTAATTCTGGCAAAAAAAATCTTAATCCACGCGTACGAAGTCGCGGTTACGAGGCTAGTATACTATATTACGTTTCTTCATCATTACATTAAATAATAGGCTCTATACTCAACCAGCATTCAGATATATATGTTCACTAATACATTTTTAAAAAATTGATTTCAAATGAGAGTCTTAATTTTTATTAAATTCGTTTCCCAAATTTGAAAGAAAAACTCAGATTTTTCCAGCTAGTAAGTAATTTTTAATTAAATACATTTTATCGATTTAAGTGAAGATCAATGGTAGACCAAAGGATAATATAGCTGTACTCTTCGCAGATCAAGGCCACCAGCGTGCGTTGCCTGTGAACCATTTAAATGTTAAATAATATTGCAACAATATAATATCTTTATTTTTAATTGCAAATAATATCGTCTGAGTACTTTTGTTACGTTACAGTCTAGCGCTAGGGTGCAAATACTACTAATTAATTAGTTCAATGAGTGGTAAGCTTTTATTCAAGAAGATAAGGAAAACACTCAGTTCAGTGTGGTTTAACTGTTACACGAGAAGAAACTAAAATAAGTAGCTAGATTAGTAAACTATCTTCTCTTACTAGATACGATATACGCACAAGATATAAATAAAGCATTTACGTAAGCTGGGGAGTAATAACACCATTGGCCACAAAATTCTTTAAAAAATTATATATACGCAGAAAACACCAACTGCTTGTTTATTTCAAAGATCTCCAAGTCTTACACTGCGTTGAATGTCGAATGAACGTACCATTCCGAAATATAAAAAATATCACGAGTAATCGAATTTTTAGTAACAATTACTTCAAAAAAGAAGGGAAAAAACGAGAACCAAACAAGATTAGAAGTTATTGGAGGAAAAAACTGCTGAACAATAGAAGGTTCAACATTTTATATTTCGGATCTAAATATATTTATTATTATATCGAGCAAAATCTCCTGTTCTAGATACCCAATATTTCGACACCTACAGCAAAAGATCTTTCAGTAGTATTTTACATAACTGATAATAATATTTTATATCTCGGATCTGAATATATTTATTACTATGTCAAACACGATCACCTATTCAAGTTAGACACTATCGTCACACAAACAGCAAAAGATATATCATAAGAATTCTACAACACTGACAATAACTTTCAGCAAGAGATAATATGCGTCCGAGAGCAGACACATTATCAATAACAAATGCTTTGAAACTACGAAACAATGATTTATAAATTTTTAATCTTGGATTCACATTACCCGCATGATAAAAGAACGAACCGTAATATAGCAACCACATTACCCTTTCCCTTCACAAGATATGAAAAAGATGTTTTTCTACTTAGCTAGCCAAATTTGATATCAAATTACATAAAACGAAGAATGAATCGGTTGGTTGGAAGGTCTTGTGCGTTGTTAGCTGTCTACGAACCCAAAATGAACAAATGAGTCCTCCATCAAATAGTTGCATAGCACCAATATCAAAATTTTCACCATTTTTCCAATGTTAATATACATGTATGTTCCATCTATGGTCGAAATACTCCGAATAAAAATTAAGCTGTGATGTTTGGGGTGTTGTTATTAGGTAAACTACTCGTTTTTTGTTATTATTCTTTCAGGAAAGTGTTAGTTCTACGTATTTAGACAAAATTATCATATTTCGGATGAAATGGAGAAGGGAGACCCAGATGATAGTGTACCACTGGTCTATTCAACGGAATAAGAAATAAAATTGAGGTAAATTAGGTAAAAAACCGTTTTCCTGGAAGAAAAAGTGACTTTCTGGGTAAAGACATTTTGAAAAAATTGAAAGCCAATAGTTAGTGTTAAAAGAGGTGTAAATTAAAACAAGAATGCCACAGGGTAGTGTACTGGGACCATTGCTATTCATTATTCTAATGATTGATTGTACTGGTGGCTTAGAACCTGAAGTTTGCTTGTTTGCGTATTATATTATGTTATAAAATAGGATAAAAACTGGAGAGGGCTGTGATCAGTTTCAAAGGAATTCCAAAAACAGAGATTGTTACCCACACCTAAATTTTTTAACGATTTTAGGATGGAGACAGAATTGATTGCTTAAAACCTCAAGTGCACATATACTTAACTTTTGGTAGCAAGTTCAGATGGACAGGAGAAATTGGGAAGGTTAAGTGAAAGGCTTCGAAATCCTTCATTTATTGGCGAGAGATGAGGAGATATAAAGTGAAGGAACTTGGTTATTACCCCTTATCCGTGCTTGAGTGTAAAGGGGGGGGGGACAGTATAAGAAACACATTATGGAAATCAAATACGCGAATTTATAGAGGTCACGAAGTAAGGCACAAGATTTATTTGTGAAAATATTTGAAAGAGAGAATGTGGTTTAAGAGAGTGCTGGGAGAGAATAAGGCGTATATTGCCAATGAGGCTTGGGTGGATATTGGTAGAATTACTTGCAGTGCATAGAATAAAGAATTGGTTTAGACCAGTGTTTCCCAACGTGGGGCCCACGCCCCACAGGGGGGCAATTTGGTTTTTTTAGGGGAGCAATTTAGAAATTGACTTGATACGACTTTACCGCTTTCTCTTTGGGTTATTTAAACGCAATGCCAGATATTGTTACAAAATATAGCAAAAAAGCAAATTCTTAAAAGGATCACACTAAATTGCCATAATAAATGTTTATTATAAATCTTTTGAATTTGAATTTTAGTATTTCATAATGTTTTTTACTTTTACTTACTGTGTTTTATGATAGTATTAAAGTGTTTTAATTCAAAAACCATCCTATATCAGTTTCTTTAATAACAAATAATTTTTTTATTAAAAATTATGTATGGGGGGCAAAAAAATGTTGAAAGTGGGACATGACCCAAAAAAGGTTGGGAAACACTGGTTTAGACTATATTCAGGCACTTGACGTCAAGGGAAATAATTGAAAATTCATGTGAAACACTGAAAGATTTTAAATTTAATTAATACTGGTAAAGGAAAAAGCAGACTGGTAGTGAAGTTTCCCTCAAATAAAACACATCAAAATCATGAAATGCACAAGGATATATGTGTTACACTTGTCACTGTGAAATGTAATCCGTAGCAATTAAATAAAACTAAAAGATTAAATTAATGTGGTAGTGCATTTATACCATATTATATTTTTTCTCCGGTTAAAAGGCGAATGTGTATGACGTGCTTCATATATTCACATTTTTTAGCCATAATGAAGAAGGAAAAGAGTTATCATACAATAACAAAACTTATTTATGGGTGACGTATGAAAATATTAAAGTACAATGAAAAACTGATTATTTGTATAATGCGAAGAATGGATGAAGAGAGTAGCACTGTCACTGGGCGGAATATTCCAAACAATCAGCCACGTAGGCTGCCGGAAAGAAAAAGTTAACAGGGGACAGAGCTCTCAGTAGTCAGATGTGACAAGTCCACTCGTTTGAATGCATAGATGTAACGTTACAATTTGTGGGGGGAGAATTCAAGTTTACCGGACATGGTTTCAAGCACGGTAGGCGACGACCACTGCAAAAATTCCTTAGAAGAAGCAAAAACCTGACCATGCCGAACATTTTGACTGGTTTGGACGTATGAAGACTGAACATACCTAGTTACGAAGAGAATGTCTAATGATGTATACTCCAATGCTGAGGTGAGAAATTGGCTCCATGAAGGTGATTGCCGTTAAAGTTTGACTCAGCAACTCGCGCTAAAAAGAGGACCTGTGTACGAGAGATACTTCACTTGGATTCTGGCTGTCGGCGATAGGTGGAGAGAGAAGCTCAGTCACGATAGACTAAGATTTCCTTGTTAGGGCCAAAGTGCTAAAATTATCTCTGATCTCAATTTGTTGATAGAAAACACTATTTGATTGGTAAACTCAGATAGAGTCAGTAGATTAAGGGTGTTTAGTCATCAGTAATGTGAAGAATACAGTCACGTAGCCGTGCAAACTTGAATTCACATTGATGATGAAGTAACTGTAAACTTACAGAGTCTTTGCACTGTCTCTCCTGCAGTTCTGAAACTGAAGGGCTGTGTGTGGCATTAGCTTTCAAATTATAACGCGTTGTGCTGACATGTTCTGACTCGTTGTTGTCTGCATAAGTATATAGCAAGCTTGTATAAGTCTGACGCCAGTAGTTATAGTCATTGTTTCAATGCGTGTTGTAAATATGATTTGTTAAATAAATACGATTTGTTAAATGATATTGTGGGGTGTAACAATTTTTGTTGTCATATATATATATGACAAATTCTGGTAATTTATTGTGTTTCGAGGGGATGTCGTGTACGTTCAATATCAATATTTTAGGGCAAATTCATTTTATTTGATTAAGAAAAATACAGTATCGTTGAAATGGAGCCTCCTATCATCAGTCCCAAGAATGAAATAAAATTAATAGTGAAAAATGTGCTCAAAGTTAAATTAAATTAGAACTTAGAATAAACAGCAACTATTAAATTATCTTAATTAAATAATAACCAATCAAAATTTTAGTGTGAAACTAAAACTGAAATATTGTTGTAAAGGCTTTATTAAAAGAATAGTTACGTACACAATCAACAAAAGAATTCCAGGAAATCCTATAGATTGTAATTCAAGGTTCTATGCTAAAAAATAAATTTTTTAATAAACTTGCAGGAGCTAACTCATCAACAGTTTCAGAACCTAATATTAAAATTCGTACTACTTTAGTTCCTTTAAAAAGTATACCAAGTTTGCGGTACTGTTCCTAATATGTTAAACAATTGATTTGTTTAAATTTCCTAAATAAGGATTGACTGCAAGATATCTATATTTCAACCACAAAGTATCTGTCACAGACGTAACACAGCATACTGTTCCAGTCACTAAATTCTATTAAGATTCGGTGTTAAGAATTTTTAATAGATCAGATGTAGATTTTAATTAGACAGTTCCCCTGGCGGGCATAAAAGTTATTTTACTAATTAGTTCTAATTCACAGCATTTAAATATAGTGCTTACATATTTTATTTAATAATAAAAATATGAAAAATTTCGATTCGAATGTTTTTCCCTCCTAGCAGTTAATTTTTTTCTACATACGTGTAATGAAATGCGTTTTAACATTTTATTCATTAATTCCTGTCCACTTTTCTGTTAACAAAGAGGTTTTCTGTCCTGGTAGTTAATAACGTCTGCTGTATAAAAACAACATCTTTCCTAAAGGTACAGAAGGCACAAAACTTCCTTACAGACCAGAAGTAGTCCCGAAGAAAGTGTAGTCTGCATTGATTACAATAATTTAAAACCTGAAAATAGTATGAAGGATGGTGAATAAAGCACCTCATTCGGATGTCTTAATGTGAAGATGTTACAGAAAGAAGTAATCAGAAATAAAATATTTTAGTGTGTTAGAGAAATCAATATAACAGATGTGGGAGACGCTTTGAAAATGAGTTATGACAGCCATTATCAGGTATGAATGGGATTTTGGTTGCTAAACGGAAAAATAAAAAACATTTCTGTTGTGATAAATACAGAGTAAATAAGAAACAAGCTACAGAAGGAATTATAGGTCGAACATTCCTGTAAATATACATGCCAAATCCACAACGGAGATATAACTAAACACTGTGTATGCACGGAGGAAACGAGGCTCGTATTAGGTTTTAAAAGGGTGATGACAATGTAATAATCATTTCGACTGGAATGATATTAAATTAGAAATGAAATAAGGATAAATAGTATGATATTTTTTTTCTAAGATAAAAGTAGTAAACGTATAATTGTGCTTTAAAATCTTACAAAAATGTGAAGTAGTTGTTTCAACACTTTGTGAAGCAGTCCTTCAGAAAAATAGACATAGCGTTCCATGAATAAATCATTCTGAAGGCGCCACGTTAAGGTTCAGAGTTCAGAATTTTGGACTATATGGCCTACGTGTGCTGAGATTCTCATTACAGTCTAATTATGACTGAAGACATGGAATATCTTTTTTATGCTCAATGGGACAATATATCCTGTTTTTCTCAGAAAATTGCCCTAAAAGATTAGTATAAATTAATCTATGATCAATTTAAGCATGACGTATAAATGATTTAGAGTACCAAATTTTGATAGCAACAGCATAAAATGAAGATTTCAAAAGTTGATGCATCTTATCCCAAACAAAAGTAGCTGAAAGTCCTTTTTAATGGCCATAGGGTTAGTTTTATCAGTCAGTTCAAAAATTAATGATGGACGGAGGACATAAACTCTACATTGGGACCGAGCGTGGTAGGTGAACGGTTAACGTTCAGACCTCGCATTCGGGAGGACGCCGGTTCGAATCCCCGTCCAGGCATCCAGATTTGGGTTTTCCATGGTTTCCCCAAATCACTCCAGGTGAATGCCGGGATGCTACCTTAAAAAAGGCCATGGCCGAATTCCTTCCCATTACTTGTGCCCAGTCCCATCCCGCCTCTAATGATCTTACCCATCGACGAGGCGTAAAGTCGTAAGAAAAGGAAAAAAAATCTACATTGGGAGATCATATCCTACGAAATAAGCATAAAGCTAGTTTGCTTCCTCATTGTGCACCCTAGGGTACTCTAAATGGATTAGCACAATGGTTGAACAACAATCGTGTAAGATATCATCTAGGTCTGCTGACCATTACGAATCAAGGAAATGGAAAAAGTTATTCGAAAAATCTCCCGTATATCACTCAGAGTCCAGCTGGTTTTCACCTACTCACAGGAATGCGGATTGGTTTAAATAGAATTTGGACCAGTGGAGAAGTGGCAGATGTGAGACTTCATCCCCAGAATGTAACTGAGGAGCAGAATTCCAAAATATTCACCATATAGTGCAAGAGTTACCCTAAGGGCGTACTCCGCCAATTGAATGATTTCCTGAATGTGACACAGCAATTAATTATGTTTGCAGAGTTGATATATGGTTTGTAATATTCACTCTTGTTTGTTCTTTTCGAATTATTTTGGGCATTAATGCAATTTATTTAATAATAATTAATTAAAAAGTCTCAAAATAACATTGGCTGCACTCTTGAATACCTATCCTACGATATCTCACACTCTCACATTTACTGATTGGGAAAAACCATATAAATTCTTTCACTATATGTCTATGGATCTGCTTTGATCAACAGAATATTTCTTCCTGCGGAAGTGGATCACAATCGACGGAATTACGAGCTATGGCATACATATGGACGGCCAGGACGTAATTCAATTTTTCCATTTTCGCCTACCAAGTCCCAAAATTTTCTATGGTTATAGAAGTTTTCTTCCAACCTATTAAGATAGTCTTCCATAAAAATCTACAGATTTAAAAGTTATTTATGCAATTCTCATTTAAAAAAAGAAACATTGCTGTCGAATAAGAACTTCAGTAATTCAAATAGTTAGTAAAAACATTTATACTTCATAGAATAAAAATAATATTCACATAATAAATTAATACAAAACCTAAATTATTTTAAATCTAATGTTAAATTTTGTTTTATTAAAGTTAATAATTGTGAATTACCCAGTAGGGTTCAATTTAGTTTTAGATGTTTAAATATATCTCATGAATTTAAAAAAAAAAAAAATATTTTGAACATTATTCTAAGTTAAAAGATTGTTTTATAATTAACATTTAGCTTATCAAAAAAATTTCTTTATCAGATTTTGATAGAATTCGACGGGTTTAGTGATAGATGAGAAATTTTGTCTGAAATATTTTTAACTGCCTCAAACAAGTTCGTTTCTCTCAAGTAAGTAAATACAGGTCTACAGAAGAGCTTAACAGGTAATCTGTTGTCCATCAGAGATATTTTATTGTCATTCTGATATTCATAACATGCAACAACGATGGCAGTTACAGTTGATCTCCACTGCATAAGCTCATAAAGTAGCGTAACAAGTCTTAGGAAAAAAATAATAACACAAGCAGCGTCGAGAAAATAACTATTGTAGACAGAAGCATTTAGTTTAGTAAATTAGTGTTATTGTGGTTTAATAAGAATCAGTCAATTAAAATATGCCTAAGTATCAACTTCAACGGAGCTAAAATATGCATCGACACAATTTTGTAAGACAATTGGTAAGAGTGGTATTTTAAATTGCTGAGATTTAAATATGAAAGCTGTCATATTTTTCTTTGTATCCATGGTTTATTAAGATGTATAACCTCCTTACTAGCAGATGCTTAAGGGGCACAAAAGTAATTTATGAGGAACAAAAAAATACACCTACACAGTGTGGGAATTCAAATTTTAAGAATCACAACCATACATTTGTTAACACACAGAATCGTACTAATAAGATTAACACCATATGTAAAAAGACCGGAACCGTTCAGAGGACAATAAAACTTTCTGCTGTGAAGAGATCCTTTTACGGTATGAACACGCTTAGTACCAAGCTGAAATAGCGTTTTGGTTTACTAGTAAATTAATCATCACAAATAAATTTAATCGTAGATACTGTAAACTAAATGACTGTGAAAAAATAACGTCCTGCTTACAGAGTAAAACAGAATTAAATGGCCTTAAGTTATAATGATTGATATGCGATAGTGTTTTAAACTGTGCCTCAACAGTGACAATTGCATATGAAGTTACGAGATTTTTAAAAAAATATCATTTTCGTCCTTAAAATTCAACTTCTCCTCTATTTTTCAAAACGTACGTCAGTCCAGCTTGAGTTCTACTTGTCGGCAAAAATATTTTTCTTATGAATAGAAATTATCATGAGACGGAAACTACTTCCAATAAGCTTAAAATCATACATCAGGTAGGAGTGGTTTGATGGCTCAGTGGTTAAGGTGTCTGACTGGACATCAAAAGGTCCCCGGTTCTTATCGCTGTCTCAGTGGCGATTTAAAAGGCACAGCTTGCAGTGTAACATGAAGTACGCCAGAACGCTTCCGTGGTTCGGATTCCACGTTAAACTGTAGGTCCCCTGTACCCAGTAGGCTTGCCGAGTTAGGTTACGGTGGCTACGACAGGGGCGGATTACGCAGCCAGTGGAAACCCTGTCATCATCTCATAACGACCACACGGAATTATTATTAATATACATTAGGTTTTTTCCCCTTGAAGGAACAATTTTGATTCCCATGCTATTAGGATTAATTTTGCATTCATATCTAGATTTGTGTCTACGTATGTGATCTAACGAGATCACAGTACACTGTTACGAAAACTACAGCCATAAAATGTTTTAAAAATAATTTTGAATGATTTTTGGGAGCTTGCATAACGAAGTGGCTTACATCAATTTGAGAAACTCTCAAGAATTTTACTGTATATTGTGAGATAAGATTTCTTTTTTAAAATCGCTCCAATAAATTTCCAAAGTTTGGGTGTGAAGTGCCAATTTGGATGAATGATGAAAAAAAATATTTCTAACCAAAATATTTGAAAAATGTTCCTTGTATGCAGGGAATAAGAAACGTTATTTCGCTCACTCCATATTAAAATTTAAAGGGGTTAATGGTACCCATCACTCCTCATAGTTTCGTACCGAGAGTGGTGGGTGAACGGTTAACGTTCTGGCCTCGCATCCGAGAGGTTCGAATCCCCGTCCGGGCATCCAGATTTGGGTTTTCCATGGTTTCCCCAAATCATTCTAGGCGAATGCCGGGATGCTTCCTTCAAAAAGGCCATGGCAGAATTCCTTCCCGTTCCTTGTCCTAAGTCCCATCCCGCCTCTAATGACCTTAGCCGTCGACGAGGCTTAAAGGAATAAGCAAAAAAAACCAAAAGAGAGCCGTAGTTTCGTTAAACATTTAATCTCGGCAAGGAAAAAAAAATATAAATATTTACTTACTGGTACACACAAAATATAATGGATGTCTGAATTTTTTTGAAAAATCCAACTGCAACAAAGTTATTCCCAAAATCATTTCATCGAGCTAATATCAAAGTATGTAATTTTTGTGAACAAACATCTGTGAATATGTTTTTCTCATAAACATGTTATTTCGTACCTCACCTCAACTGAGTATTGAAATCATGGAACGAACTCTGCAAAAATTTTCATGCGAACAGTTGGTAAAATTTATCGCGAAAATACTGCTATATATATATATATATATATATATATATATATATACATGTTTCAGAAACATACAGAGACCAGTATAGTCGAATTTTGGGACAGCTAGTGACTAGAATAGTTGCAGTTGTAAAAATCTGTTATACGTCCTTCTCGTTTAAAGTTAAATAGGAAATTAAACCAAAACAATACTTCCAGTAAGACTTATTGAAGTACTGAAAAAACTACTACAAATAAAAATCATACAAAATGAAATTTTGTAGCTATTTTGTAACCTACAGGGAATAATAGTGTGCTAGAAAAATCTGTAGACTATTAAGAAGCGTTCAAAGATATTAAACATGTACTGCCTCGTCTACCTCACGCACCGACAGAAGACTTGAGTAACCATTGTACCTTATGTACTATGGATTGTTCGAGAAGTGTGGAAAAAAATCAGTAGCTCCTGAAAGTCTAAGAACTAAAAAAAAAACACATTGGATTATGTACAATTTTTTTTATTAATTATTCATATTGACAATAGTTGTGTTTTTTATTACCTTCATGACAATGGTTTTCCATTAGGTACCTTTCACTGTAATTAAATTCTTCTGCTTGAAACAGCTAAATTTTACATTTAAGTGAACGGTATAGGCACATTACATTCCAAACCGGCACTCCTACAAATCGATCGGCAACATATATACTACAATTTAGTCTGAAAAAAAGATATCACAAATTTAGAAAAATCTGTGGTAGGAACTTCATTGGTCAGTAAGATAGTAGCTTCTTAAAACAATTATAATAGTAGCATAATTTGTGTATTTAATAAACTACACTAAGCTCGTTGGAAACATCGTTTATTCAGTTGAAGTTACTAAAAAAAGTTCAGTAATGAATGACTCTTAATTATTGCTCAAAAACTTTTCCAAAACTGTTTCTGAAATGAGATATATAAATCGAATAAAGAATAATTTGAACCAATAACTGTGGGTTTTAGAAAAAATTTGAAATATTTTCACCGCATATTTATTACCTAATTTTTGAATTCTCCAACAAAAAAAATTAGTTTTACTCATTTTGGGAAAATGAGGAGTTCCTCTAAACTATAGAAAGATACATATCACTGAATCTTTAGAAAGAATTTTCAGATTAGTTGTTTTGGAAATAAATGGAGGAATAGTAGTTCTTTGTTTCTTCCCAAAAATTTGTACAAATCGCTAAGTGAAAAAGAAAATCCAAATACTTTGAGAGTCGGTTTATTTATTTAATACTCACGAATATTATCGAAAGAAAATTTTCGCATCATTCCCCCCACATATCGTTTTCACCCTCTACGAATTATCCAAATGTTTGATTACAATCGTGTTGAAGATAGCAAGAACTAAAGTAATGCATGATAGCAAATTCAGAAGTTAAAGGATGAAGAAATTATGTATGCATGATGATCGGACTGGCATACGTGCAAATGAGCGAATCCATTTGGGTCCCCTGTTTGATTCAAATGGTAACTATCTATAAAGACGGAAAAAAATGTGCCAAAAGAAATATTTTGTGAAGTATCCATGAAAAAACAAAAAAGATTAATTACAAAAGTTGTTTGAAATAGTAGAAATACATTCGGTAACAGAGCTGTTAGGAATTATTTCCACTGCCGTGATGCGGTTTCAATAAAAGTCTCAGCCGTCGATTAATCTAGTTTGTTCGAATTTACGAAATTTTTTCTTCTTTTTCAGACTTTATGTCCAGTCCAATACGCTAACGTCAGTTACCATCTTGAAGGAAATCGGGGGATTTTAAAATTGTTATATACTGAATTGTGGAAAACCTACAGTTTGCCACCAACTCGAATTTCAAACACCAATGTTAGTAGTGTTTGTAGAAGAAGCAGGAATATTAGATAAGAAGGGTTAATTTTTAAGCATTTTTACCCATCTCCGGTTTGGTTATAAAGGTATTCAAATCATGATTTAAGCCAGTGCCGTGCTATGATGACCCTCTTAAAATGTGGTAGGATAAACAAGAATCTATTTACGAACTCAGGCTGAGATATCAGTGACACTTTAAAACACAGGAATGAATCTGAGTCATACTGAAACTAAGAAATGTGGAAAACCTTTCTATGGTAATGCATATTGTAAGTGCGTTGAATTTTATATTGATCATCCAGTTAATACGAAGTTATAGTTAGTGTAAGATTGCAAAATAATGTTAGAAATCCCCGCAGGAAAACATGTTGGTTCGTCCGTACCTAGGGCATGATGGCAACGGCTTTTTGCTAATAGTATCGCAGTAATAAAATCTAGATGGAAAAGAGCTGCGCTACGATCAGATGACTGCTATTCCGCGCTGTGATGGGGACCAGCGCGGTGCAGTGTGTTTGCGGATATCGTTTGCACCGAGCTCCGAAACGGCCTCTGAAACTGATCCGAAGAGCCGCCTTCCCACACGGCAGTCACATCAAACGACCGGCCGCCAAAATACAGGCCGCGCAGGGCGCGTCCGACACGTTTTTAATTGGCATTCCTTGCAGCCAGTGTCACCCTGTACCGTGCACCCACCTGCAAACACGTAAAAGAATTCTCAACATCAGCATGTCAATCTTTTTTTGGGTACCGAGGGCCACCGGAAATTACGAGTATACGCTAGGAATAAAATAACGAGGCTGTTGGGCGGGTCGTCATTATGCAGGCGCAGTAGCCCTGGCCCGTTTGGTACAGCTGAGAGCTAACCGAATCGCTTGCAACACATACATACTGGTTTCACTTACGCGGCGGCCACGCGCACACATTCAACCAAAAGTATGATCGATCATTCAAAAAAAATTTCCCCCTACCGTTGTTGCCGATTATCATAGTGGAAAAAAAGGCAATTAAACGCTTCAACAAATATCACAGTTTCACTGTAGAAATCTGTGTCTACCACGAGCTCAAGTTTTAGTGAGCTGAAGGTACAAGTAATTATTTAGTGCCAAATGTACCAGCTCAGAATCAAGCACTTAATTTACAACGGTTCGTTTCTTCTGAAAAAGTAACCTCAAAATATTCCCAATCAAGTTTAGCTCTGAAACAAAATGAAGTATTGCGGCCTCTACTAGAATCAAAATTATCATTGAATTTTTATTTTCGAGAAATTACATAGTATTAATCCAGATCTTAGAAAACAGTTTTAACAATTTTAATCACTGACAAACACTCTTTCTTAGCATTATTGTTGTATTTCAAACTGATAGGTATTTACTGAGTCTATTTGAGATTCAGTTAAGTTCGCGATCTAACTAAACTTGAATTCCAGTCATTGTTTTCCGAAAACATAACTTCTATTCATCGCCACGTTCTTATCAGCAACTTTGTCAGTACCAGCTTTCCATTAAATATGGGCAGTAAGAGTGCGTTCAACCGTGACTGGATTTTTTCCCATAGTGAAACAAATATGTTTATAACTTTCGCAGTTAACGCCTAGACAAATGTGATAAAAGGAATAAACTCTAAACCCATTCAGACGAATGAGAAAGGTTTAGATGGAAGGTTTGATACCAGTCACAAATAATTTAACGCATTAGACTAAGAGAAGTGTGCGACAACTACAGATAACTACGGATAGGCACCGTAGTTACAAGTATGTTTGCTGCATTCTAAATATTATGTGTAAAATTTTTAACTGCATAGCTAATATCCTAAATCTCATGTTGTGAACATAGTTGTTACCTCCCAGAACTAAAACTAATTGCACAGCAATCATTCATCCTAATATCAAAGTAAAATATATTCGATGATTTATCGAAAACAATAGATCACCAAGTCGTAGATTTTGCGATACCCGTTAAACAAGATATATTAGTTAGAAGGGTGGCTTCTCCGCTGTACCAGTTGCATAAACCACTATCGAGCCTCCCATCCGGAGATCAGTTCAATTTCACGTGACATTTCAAAGTCTCTCCTGATTATTTTCGTCACACTTCGTTGGCATATATAGTACGAAAGCTATTTCCAAAACGCCGCATCAGACTGACGCGATCCCAAAATGGGAGATTCTAGAATGTTTTATGCTATGTGTTTGTTCTAGTTGTAATCACGTATCGATTAGATTAGACTAACGTGTCTTTGCAGCTTCGTAAATATTTTATGGTAAGCAACATCAAAAAACATACCAAAAAAGTTAGAAATTTTAGAAAATGTAAAAAACAGGGGAAATAAAAATACTAAATCCATCAATCATAAAAATAAGCGAGTTACACCAAAACCCTGCAATGAAGAATGAACTACAAACCGTTGAAAAAATAGCAAAGCAAAACCAAATTATAAATTTATATATAACACAGTGTCAACAATAGTTATAGGATAAACAATTGTCAAACTACCGTTTTTAGAGTTCGTGGAAAACTCAATTAATGTGTTAAAACTTATGAAAACCTATTCCTAAAAACTAAAATGTTCAGGAACTACTATGTAGTGGTGTACGATAAGATAGAGTTATAAGTTTAAAAAATAATAATATTACATCATTACAGCACAAAAACACGCCAAGCTGGTTCAGTTGGCAAAGACACAGCGCTTGGCACGGGGTTAGCTGGTTCCAGTCCTGATGTTTGAAAATATCTTCATCATAACAACACCAGCAGGCTAAGAGTGATGATGGTTCCAATCATAAGACTGAGCAACAAAGTTCTGCGTTAAATTTCAAACCATTCTGCAAGGGGGTAGAAATGGGGGTATATGACGCTATCGATGAGGATTCATTCGTCAGATAGGGACTTCAAGCCATCCAAATTGTATGACATAATGGGCCTTCTTCCATTTTCATTCATTTACAACATAATCAAACTACAGTGAACCACGGTAACTCACACGGAACATTGAACACGTAAATACACTTCCATCGCTGTTGAAAGCAAACGGAAACCGGCAAACTTGCAGCATTTCCCATTAATCTGTATCCACCAACTTAACGGTTGAGAAGAAGGCGACAGTAAATTTTAAACTGACAGCAACCCACAATTTCATTAGTGCAGATAATCATTATTAAACCCGTTAACGTAATTACACAATGTATTGAATTTTTTTAACGTATTTAGTTGCTTCCAGGTTAAGTCGGCGAGTTGCAAGAGGGTCTCTGGGACTATTTTCAACCTAGCTAACCTAAGGAGAGGGACGAAATTCGGCCGTGGGCTTTGAAAAGAACCATCCCGGCATTCGCCTCGAGTGAGTGCGAGAAACCAATGGAAAATCGCAGTCAAGACGGCCGGACAGGCTTTTCAACCTCCATCGTCCCGAATGCCAGATGGAGACCGATATCGCACTTCCCTGACTCGTAGATATAATGTCAAATTCGGCTGCAGATTTCTATACAAGGACTTCAAACTTTCGAATGTAAAAAAACCTTACGTTTCTTTGACCACGATTTATACAAAAACTACTGGTCGGATTTTAATACGATTCTGGACAATTTATAGCCTATGATCCCGGAAGGAAAATATGATATGATTTATCACAAGCAAAGGAGAAAAATTAATAGTGTTGGAAAGTAGATTCCGTTTTTCGTTCAATCACAAAGCTGATGGTGTAATTTTTTTATGGATTTCAAATAACTGTACAGACCGTTGTCCAAGGAGTAAAATGAGTTAGGTATATATTATCTTGGTTTGATGTCGTAACGTTCAGGATTTTTTTTTTTAATTTACCGGAAATTATTTTCAATTTTTCGATGGACGCGATTCAAGAAACCAGTGATACTGTTTTGATAAGATTTCAATCAATATTGTAGCCATGGTCCGAGAAGTAATAAAAGGAATGTTTCAGTGGTAAAACTGAGAATATAAAATAAGTTCCATTTTATAGGTAATCTACTTCTCGTAATCGAAATGTTTACCGGGTAAAAGGCCAAGGAGTGATATTATTTGGAAATAAAATGACATGTATATTCAAATCTGGAACGCTCCGTCGTATGGATTCCAGGTTAAACCGAAGGTCCCGGTTACCTAGTAAGATAGTGGGTTAATTTATACGGCTGCGACTGAGGAGGATTAAGCAGCCTGTAAGAAACTCTTTTTTATTTATTGTCTGGCAATTTTAACCCAGAAGCTATCAACCCCAGTCAGCGGAGGCATAAACAAAAATCTTTTTAGAAATGTGTTAGTGCTTTCTAATAAGGTATACACCAGGTGATAAGAAGATGCAAGTATCCAGATCCCGATAGCACCGTGGAAAAAACGTGTACTTGAGGTGCTAGAGTTGGTCCTTTGATTTGTACCCTTTTGAGTAGTGTGCAAGTTTTCTGACGTGATCATGGCCAGACGACATAAATTAACAGACTTTGAACAGGAATGGTAGTTGACGCTATAAGCATAGCGCATTCCATTACGGAGATTGTTAGTGAATTACTCATTCCTCTACTCAAAGTTGCTACAACAACACTCAATGTGAGACGTTGAAACTGACGTGTCTGTGCTGACAGTACAGCGAAATTTGGCGACCAATGGACACGAGTCGTATAAAACGCCATCGGCTGCAACGGCGCTCCTGGGCTCGTGAACATATCCGTCGGACGGTAGGTGATAAGAAAAAGTTTGCGTTATCAGGTGAATTACGAGTCCAGTTGGTTAGAGGTGATGGTAGGGTTCGAGTGTGGCACAGTCCCCACGACGTCATAGACCCAGGTAGTAAAGAAGGCACTGAGCAAGTAGGTGGTGACTTCAGTCTGGTAGGGGCTTTGTTTACATGGTATCTATTTGGTCAAAGTAAGACATCCATTGATTGGAAATAGACAACTATTGACTCGAAATGGTTATATTCAGCTTCCATTCATGACCTTCCATTCCAAAACATACATGGACTTTTAAGGATGACAATGGACGCTGCCACCAGCACAAAATCGTTCACGATTAATTTCAGAAACATTGTAAACAAATCCAAATCGTCAGCGAATGTTTTCTGGACATTATCGAAAGATTAGTTAACTACGTGCTATACTGGTAACCCTTCCGCAATTATGGGTGGCTGTAGTGGAAGAATAGGTGAATATTTCTTCAGGAGACTTCCGATAAATTGTTGAGTCAATGCCACGCACTGTTACCGCGCTTCAGCGGGCAAAATGAGTGCAAAATCATATTAGGATTTATCCCATGAGGTTTGGAAGTTCAGCTCAAGAATGATTCTACAACAACAATCCATTCGGATGTTACAAGAAGAAGTTGGTAACTCTACGCAACAACAAAATGTGGACGTGGTGATTGCGTCATCGTGACATGTTTCTTCACTTGACGAGACTAACACTATAAACAACGGCACAGTCGGCGAAAACTCAAAAAGAACCAAAATAGATTGCAACAATTCGGAGAAATAATTCCAAAACGAGGAAATAAGACAATATACATGTCTCCAGCAAATCCATTAATGACGTTTCAGGGAGACACAGCGATACGAGTCTTCAATGACATTTCAGTTGGACGCGGCTCAGTCAAGTGATCAGAATTCTACCTCCGAAACGACGAAGAAGCCCCCGACGAGTTCCACAGATACTGTGAAACGAAGATAAATATAAACGCTGTGCAAGCAATATCCGTAATGATGATCAATCATCCACACCAAGGGAAGCAACGAAAAGAACAAATCCAACAATATTTCGGTGATAATGTGGTTCAGTAGCAGACTGTGTTGTCTGCAGTAACGACCAGTGTAAATGGAAACAATGCAGCGCGCGTTTTAAGTTGTTAAAGAATAGTGGTACGGATATTACTTTTGCGACCGATTGTTGTTTCGCATGATTTGACTGAAGACACTGAAAAACTCTTCAGGCTGGTCTACACGTAATGTCTTGACGGACGTTTTCCTTGATCAGGCAAAACGTATCAAACAAAACACTGTGTGTTGACAGCAAAACGGACGTTTTAATTGAAGTGAATGAAGACGAATGAATTCCAGAAAACGGTTCAGCAGGAGCATTGTTTTCGGTCTTGACTGGCGTATTCCCTTTAGTCTTTAATCATCTCATCTTGTATGGAGCTAAAACAACTATTATTTTATTTTTATTTTCGAAAACATTTTACGCGGTGGTCTTTTAGAGTCTAGGATAGTGGTTTGTTTACAGAATTCATTGAGTTGTATCCCAATTATCCTTGTATACGGCAAGTAAACTCAAATGACTATAGCGGCCGAGACTAAGACAATTAAAAATATGCTTTGATTGATAAATGTAAGCAAGTGTATCTAGGATATACAAAGGAAGCAGATCTGATAAAAAAATCAATTCTTTTCGCTTCTGAAAAGTTTTCTAAAAATTAAGCAGTCGGCTCGTTTTGGTGCTGGTGCCGAGGATATTTACAAACCTTCTGTGTAGAATTTCGACCTTATTTTGTTCTTAAGTTATAAAAATACCCAAAGAGAAACAATTATCAATACAGAGGATGATTCAGAAGTTGTTAACCGCTATAAATAAACTGAACTGTACACAGACATGTACAGTACATACAAAAATAGAGTAGATTTATTTAATAGCTAGACAGTAGTAGTGATAAGTATAAACGAAAGAAATAATTACTGTCTTCAAAATTATTTTATTTTATCAAATTCTCCTAAAAGAGTTACGGCGTTTTCCAGCCAATGTTATGATCCTTGGTTATTAAAGTACATCTTGAATGTATCTCTTACACGTTTCGCAGCTTCCAGAATAAGTCCACGTCCTCGTAATTGAATGTTGTGTATATTTCCTGGTTTCAACATTTCATATAACTCGAAAAGATACTGGTATAAAGCTGCTAAGAGATTTTTGCGCCATTATAGCTGTGAACTTAACATTGTTTCGAGATTACAGTTGTGAACTCTAAATCGTCGTAGTTTCTACTTATTACTAGAAATCTTAGCATAGCAGTCAGTCTCTCAAGGGGTAAGATTTTACTTCTCACAGCAGTGCCTTGTTTTAGTTTTTTAAATTATTGCAGATAAGGGTTCGCAACCATTCGTAAATAATTAAGCCAGTCTTCAGATTCATGAGATAATTTCGGAAGAAAATTCAGATTAAAGAATCTTTTCCCCTCTAGCAACCATCTTCTAGACCATTCTTACTTTGTAATCTCATCAGACATAGTAAAATAATCACTAAAAGTAGTGCTTCACCCATGATTTCAATAGAACTGAGCTAAAGAAAGAAGTCACAAACCTAAGTATGTGGACGCGAGTTTTTGGTCAGTTTTACCTGACGTCTTGCCTGATCAAGTAAAACGTCAGTCAAGAGACTGCTGTTGACTGGCATGTGGCGAACATGTCACTAAGTAAGAACGATACAATAGTCATTTGCCTGCTGTACGTTGTGCGTTGAAACTGCAAATAGTAAGTATGCAACAACGAATTGCAAACCCTGTTGAAAGTAAAAGGCTTTGACCACTCTGTGTTTGCCGTTCATGCAGGCGCGTCGTTTGAGATACGTATGATTTTGCATACGAAAATTTGGTCATGTCAGTTGATGATTTGGCACTGTTGAACTGCTTACGTAGACAGCTGGATGAAGACTGGACTATAAGTATTAATATCTTGCGCAACATTGCCCCCAAGTCAGCATATCTAAAGTAACAATGCAGATAAGAGGGCTATTAGAGCGTAGCTCAAGATACCGTAAAACGATGATTTGTGTATCCTGTATAACATCAAACTAGCCTTAAATCGGTTGCACCCCCTACTCTAGGATAAAGGCCGATAAACCGAGAACGAAGAACAAGAATACGAGCCACATTGAGGAAACGCACTCAGACGCCCATACCAGAGTCAAAGGTGTTTGCGCCAAGGTAGTCGTATGGTTACATCCTTAACAGCTCATGCAACACATCAATATGTAATATAACACAGACAAATATAATGATGGTTGAATACATTCTAATACATTAAACTGCTCTTTTCGACCTATATATGAAATATTTATTCGTTCCTTCGAAAGCTATGATGGGATAACCAAAACTATGTGGTTGGCGGATTGATATTAATCATCTCACAAGGTAAATACTAACCCATTGAAATCACTGATTAAAAAAAATAAAAAAATATTGACACAAATTAAATTCTAAAAGACCTATTACAGAAAATCAAATCCAGAAATATGTCACACTTTAAAATAATACAGGAAAAGTAGTTTAGTGTAAGGGAGATAAGAGTAAGGAACCAAAAAACAGAATTGGGCATCAAATGTCTCTCATGCAATATTCCTGTTAGGCTGTTATGCCTAGCTCATTCAGGCCAATAATTGTATAATAAGACATGGGAAAAGAGAATTGGGGTTTTTACTTTCATCTACCTTGTGTCGTCACTTCCTAACTGACACTCTTCCTCTCCTAAGAGTTCCTACACCCAGCATGAAACATCCTAATTCACTTCAAAGGCTGCATCCTTAATCGTCATAATTTTGTAGCTTACTCTGTTGGATGCTTTGGAAAGATTCAGAGACACATTACGAACTTGGTGTCCTATGTTAAGTTCGACTGAATTTTTTTGCGCGTAGCCCACCCACATATATTTCCCCTAATGTAACAGAGTAACAGACCTTCACGGTCTTAGCAAAGCATTTACTAAACTTTCCTATTCCTCAACTTTTATAGGTTTGTCCGAATCTTTATCCATAGTTTCCGGTACCTAAAATCGCACAAAGAAAATTAGAACTGCATCCCCACCGAATAGAATATTCTTCATCCTCGCGTCCTTAAGCTCTTCGTTACTAAAAATGTTTGTTTATGGGTTTCTGTATTGTCGTCCCTAAACTTGTATGCCTTCGTATTGCCATTCACTCCAGAATCGCCATTTCCATACCGTAGTGCTAAGATAAGCATTTGTTGTCAATGAATATTTCTTCCTTTATTTTTATCATCTTATCACTTTATCTCTTTCGAGCTGGTGCTGTACATCCACATAATTAAACATTCGTTTAAATATATCTTCAGTTCTGTAATATTTATACCAGCATCCACTTTCTTCCGTGGCCACTGTCCTCTGTGACCCGTTTTATTGCTGCCACAATATCGATGAATTTTTACAATACAAACAGCATAAAATTATTAATAAATGCTCTTATTTATAAAAGTAACGTCAGCCTCATTTGTATGGTCAAACTATTTGCTATAAATATCTTTTTTTAAGTAACATTTTGGAAATATTCGTAGCGTGTGACAAAAGTATAAAATATCTAGAAACAGTAACCGAAAGAGTTTGCTCAGCCATGACGTTATTAATTACAAAATATAGAAGTTGGACAAGGATTTTATCAGATAGGGATACAGCTGAAATAAATACCAAAAATTAAGAGTTATCCTGCGTTAATAATATTTGTGCCTGTTACTGATCATTAATTGCCGTCCGCACAGCCAGAAATGGAGCAGCCGATCGTCAAAATACGTTGGCCTGTCGCTCGCATTGCCGGATCGCTTCAGAAAGAGGAAAAACAGCCCAAGGCGCGGCCGCGAATATTCCCTGCAAAGCAAACAATCCTCCGTAATGGTGGCTGGCCGGTGGAGTTTGTTTGGCCGGACTAGAGTTTTATATTTGGGACGCGCGGCCTCGTTGTTTCCAGTGCACTCTGGGGTGTAAACAGCGGGACTGCAGCCAGAGCGTGCACGTGCAGATGTGCAGCGCAACAGCTGCAGGAGGTGCAACCCCACTCGGTCTCTCTCGCTTACACCCATCCCAACAGCCTTCATCTCTCCCAGCGAGTTCTCCTTAATGTTGAAGTGAAATTATACTAACAACGTTGCCCAACACTGTGAAAAAACTCTGAAAATGTAGCAATAATTTTGTACCTTTTTTCCTACGTATAAATTACTAGATATCATAATTAACGTTAAACAATAAATAGTTAAGTCCTCTGAGTGTTCTTATATATTAACGATGGCAGCTTTCAGTGCTTCTGTAACTGTCCCTCTGAACTAAACGGTCGAACACGACATCAACAGGCAAAGTTCGATTTAGAGTGCCTACATTCCAATACACAATACAATGTAGTCATTAGAGCTACTGCTTAGGATGTAGGCCAACTTAAAAAAAAAAAAAAATACGTAAACGAACAAATGAGCACGCCGTGACAATATAACTTGGAAATACATTCATGACTGTAGTTTCTCCAAAGAAACAACTATTTTTCTGTTTTTTTTTTTTTTTTAAATGTCTTTTGAGCTGGAGAGATTTTGTATAAACATTCTTTTAACTGTTTTGACACTTTAAAAATATCTTCTATCAAATATTTAATAAAACTATAGTTTAAAAAGCTAAAACAAATGCTTTTCATATCAATATGAACTATAAAGGTAAAATAATCCTTACATAGAGATTTTGTTTGATAGCAATAGGCTGTCCCACAGTTCAGTATGACTTAACTGTTTGAATAATCTCAAAATAAAAATAAAGTCATTGAGTAAAAAATTATCTTGTATGTAAAAAAATTACGGGGTACTAGATATCAGTAGGGCTAATATTAATTTTTTTTATCTCTAGCTGTTTTTAAACGTAGTAATTACGAAAATAAATAGACAGCACCGCCGACCTTCTTTACATTAAAGCTAATGTTTTGATCACTGACTTTATTCTTATTTTAAGCTTATTCAAGAAATTAAGTCATACTGAACTGTGAGACATTCTATCGCTGTCGAACAAAATCTTTCTTTAAATATCATTTTACCAGTTTAGTTGATATTGCTAGGAAAATTGTATGTTTTTTTTTTTTTTTTAATATAATGGTATTTTAAACCTTTTAGATCACATTGTTACAAAAGCGTGTTTCTTAATTTTTTTAAACGTATTTACTGTCAAAGTAATAAAAATATTATTCTATAATATTGTTGTATTAAGGTAGGTTCTTAATACGACTGCAAACATTTATACAATTCAGACGTCAGGAAGTGGGTGAAAATTTATTTCTAAAATGCCATTTTATTCAACCACCGTTTTGTTATTACTGTCAGAGTAATGAGAATACCAGGACACAGCTACGAAATTATTGTATTGTCATCAGTACTTAATACATACGCAAAATTTCAAACAATTCGGAAGTCAGGAAGCGGATGAATTTCAAAGATTTCATTCCATTAAACCACTTTTCTGATGTTACAGTGAAAGCAATGACAATTCAAGGACATAGATATAAAATTGTCATATGGTCATCAGATCTTGGTTCTTATTCAAAATTTTAGACAGTTAATTTGCTTGGAAATAGGAAGAAAAATGTTCAACAATACCTGGCATCTTCTAGCATAACGGTATATTTTAATATTTGTTTCAAACAGAAAATGATTAGTGTCTACAATGAAAAATATGGTGAACATACGATCTGCCAACACTGTTAAAATTCCCGATTAATAGCACAGCTCTCTGCAGGAGATGCTAATAATGTTTCACATGATTCTTTCACCTCACTTCATTGCTCTGAACATGTTGAGGTGTTATGTTGTCCCGGAAGAATGTTGCTAATGTCATTCCAGATAACCTGTAAGAATAGTAAACATCACTGTACTGAATGACTTAAAAGGACGAAATTGTTATTGCAGACGTATGCCATTTTTCATCTGTGGATAATTTTTTTAGTTTGGGTGATTACCACTATTATAAGAATTAAGAATTATTATCATTTGAAACATTCTACATGCCCCTTCTTCCTTCGCCAGATGTTTCAAGAATGGTCGTTAGTTACTGCTTACCCCAATTTGGATTAAAAAAACTTTGTATTTTCTAAATAGAAATAACTATCTGAATTGAACTGTCTTTATATTATATTAATTTTATTAACTGTTTGAAAAGAAAACATTGAACGAAACAACCAGTTTACAGCGTTTTAAATGAGACTATCACTGTAATTAATTTTTTGGCTATCCAAAACGTAACCTATCAAGCATTAGCTTTAAAGAAATGTAATAACTTTCACCTGAAACAGTCAAAACACAAACAGATTGTTAAATTTGTTCTTGAATCATGTCTGAATGAGATCCATTCCGAGCGATATTGATCTTTTGGAAATGAAATTATTGGAAACACATTAAAGTCTTTATTGAAATTCCTGATAGTTTGCATTACACCAACCTAGATTCAATAAATATATCACTAGTGACTTAATTATTATTTCTTGTCTCCTTTTCAGCACTATCCCACATTGAATTTAATTATTTAGTAGTGCACAATATGGTTATAGAAGGAATTCTTAATGTTTTTATCTCCTTCTTTAGTACTTTAGAATACTTCATATTACAATCTTTGACAATATATAATATTATAATCTTTGATAATACAATTCCGCTTACATTCTTTTTAAAAATGGGTGATTTTCTAACTTCGACAGGAATGTATATACATATTATTGAACAGCCCGACATCAATTTCTTCCAGAGTAATGAAAGCAAATTCTGTTAAAAAGGCCGTGTTTTCTGTTTCCATATTATAAATTCTAACTGTGATGATTGTAGGCATTCAAACGTTCTACATAATTTGCGATTCTATAGGTCATCTTTATCAACACTTTCCGATTTAGAATATATTTTTTAGTTTCTTTTTGTTATATTTAGGTTTCTACTTGCCTTCATAATATTGATCTATGTTTTTCGCCTTCTGGTTCCATTGAACGTTGCTATAGTAGAATCACCGAATCCTCCAGTCACCAAAGTAAGAAGTAGTGGCCTTGTGAAATTGCCTCAATCGACTTTTCTGGCATTATGTCCTTTAGAAGCTCTTGTTTTCGGTCCATACAATCCACAGAAGCATTTTCCATTCCAACAGCTCGAATTCATCACTTTTCACGTAAATAGCTTCCTTTAATATCAAAATTTAACTCCATTATTTTCGATTGATTGATTTCTATATGTTGTTATGATCTTTACGATGTTAAAATAGAGGCACATATTCCTGTTACTTTCTGTGTATCAGATATTCTGTTTTTGCTAATAATCTTGAATCACCACGGTTTAATAACGTTTCTGGTACCAACAGTTACAGCGATTTCCATTTCTTCCATCTCGATAACTCTCGTGATTACCTCTCCTTTGACGTCGAAGAGAATCGATGATCGTATTCAACCTTGCTGCACTCCTTTTCGTATCCACAACCAGTCGGTTTATTCATGTTACTTCTTGACATTGGACATTAGATCAATGCATTGTGATTCTATTAAATGAATCGGGTGTGATGATAACCTCAGATCCTCGAGCTCATTCACTAATTTCCCTTGTTCTACGTCATCAAATGTTTTGACGTATCCGATGAAAAAGATGCTTTTCTGACATTCGGGATTTTTCTCCACGTTTAGGGTCACGAGTTCCACGATCTTGCTGGATCCCAGCTTGCAAAGTCATTAGTTCTTCAACGATGGAGCGCAAACTTATTTGTTCAGTCTTTAAGAGAACTCAGTTCGCAGTGGAATAAACGTTGTTTGACAGCTGAACAATCCGCTGCTATTCCCTTTTAAGCAATAAAATGAATTCTGATCACTGCCTTTCCCCGGGCCAGTGCTGGTTCTTTAAATTTTCTGTCAACGCCGCGTATTGTACTAAGCTTCAGCAACTCTGCAGTCAATTCCAAGGGCCTTGTTGTTCGGTAATTGGTGTAGTGCCCATTTCACTTAGTCTGCAAATATGGTTGTTACGAATTGCGCTGACTCGTTGTAACTGTATGGTCCAGGTTACAAAATTTATATTATAGCTATCTGTTAATCCCCACTATGTACTTTTGATGCATTTCTGATCGTGCCAATGTGGTATTTGTTCATTCTCTCGGGCGATGTAAAGAGATTTAACAGATGTCTGGTCTGCCAAGTCGTTTCTATGTAAGCTTTGTCGTCTTTTCATGCTGCTGCCCATTTAGCTTCCTACCTTCATCTCGGTTTCTGGCGGGTATAGATTCTTCTGTGATCAGATATTTTGACGGGTTTAGCCAGTAGTTGTCACTAATTTACTACTGTTTGATACATGAAATACGTTTCCCCTATAATTCCACGATTTTACGCTGGAGATGTTACAGTATGCATCTGGCTATTTATTTCCGCATGTGACGCTGTTTTTAATTTCACTTCAACTTCGTATGAAACAGGAACCTTGCGTACTTCAAATCATTTTGATCATGTAATAATTATAATACTGCAGTGATTTGCAATGATCTTTGCCACAAAATTCGTGAACGGAGCCATGGTCTAAGCCTAGTGATTGCCGTGTGCGGCGACCAATGTGCCAGAGCCGTTGGATGTAAATAAAGCAATCGATCTGATTACGAAGCAATTCGTTAAGGAATGTCAATGCGTTTGGAATGGATGGGATCCTGAGATAGGGTTTTCACAGAACTGACCCAAAAGTATTGCTGCCTGTTCCCCCAATTCCAGCATAAAAATCTTCGACTTCGATGTAAGGAACAACCGTATGGACAGTTGTAAAACAGTGATTATTAGTACTTACGTGGTGAGACGAACAGCACTGACTGTCTTTCCTCTAAAAGGGCGACATCCTTAGATGAGGCGAAGGAAGACCATTCCATTTATTAGAATTCAATGGTGACCAGAAAGACTACGAAATCATCAAAACTGAATGGTTCTTCTCTACTTTTTGGCTTCTGGTTTTATTCTTCGTCGACATAGAGGTAATTAGAGGCGGAAAAGGACTGGGGGTAAGGAATGGAAAGAATTCGGCTATGAACGTTTGAAGGAACCATCCCGGAATTCGCCTGGGGTGATTGAGGGAAACCACGGACTGGGATTTGCACCTCCGATTCCTAGGCGAACGATGTATATCCTTCCACTCCTCACGTGACTATATATAAGTTTCACTATCACATACCGCTGTTATTCGAAGTAGCGAAGCTGCACAAAATCTTATGTCACTTCTTTGCCTCAGCAGCTCCCCTCTGAGGGATTTTCCACATCGAAAACTCAATCACATCAGTTAGATCAAAGAAAACATTTTTCTTAACATTTTCTCTGCAATACCTGCCTGAGGGGACTGAAAGCTAGACAAACTTGGAGTTTCATTAATTTCTGTGGCGAATGTTTTCTAGAGTAGCAGCCAATGCTTTCCCCAGTACTTTCATTTTGGCGCTTGTGTCAACCTTCGAGTATGGATGAAGAAGCGTAGAAGATTGGAACACACCCTATCCATAGACCCTTAACGTCTTCGTGATTGGACCAAGGCGGGTGAGTCAGGATAGTTGAATGCGAGGAATCTATCACAAGCTGGCAACTCATCTACTGTCACGTGTTTGCACGCATGCCTTATGAGTTGTGGAATGTATATATTTTCTAAAATTAAGAATGAATTACTCATTATTCCCTTACTTCAAAAGTATCGTTGTTGCCAAAAAAATCCGATTCAGATGTCAGTGAAAAGTAAGTCTGCAGCCAAATCAGAAACACCATTTACAAATTGAACAGAATTTTCCGATAAATATTATCAAACGGTTACTACGTTTTACTCCATATTTTGGTGTGAAAACTAAACTCCTGATTTACATTCCCTAAGCTAGTTAAGAAATTTTTAAGAAAATATACATAAATAGTATAATAATTAAATAATTATTTGATTAAGGAAGTTAATGTGTATCAATTTCTTCTAGAAAGAGAGATTAATTTCCAGAGGGAACTACGTATACAATTATCATTATGAAATTAGTATTAGTGAAGTTAAATGTATGTCACAGGCTACCAAACCCTTATACAAATAACAATTGCATTTAGTAATTTCGTTTAAATTAAAACTTTTATCTACTGCACTTAGAGATTATTTGTTTTCCCAGTTAGTTCTACAACAAATTAAATTAACCAATATTACATACCGACAGTTATGTGATTTGGGGACAGGCGTAAAACATGATTTATATTGGCATCATCCAAGAAATTTCTATTAATCATAGATTTATAATGTGTTCTTCAAAAATTTGATATTGTAACACGATGCATTAAAACCAACACATTGTGTGTGTGTGTGTGTGTGTGTGTACACGAATCGATTACCAACTTAAAAAACTCTTTAACAGCTCACTCAAGCCCATTTTTATTCGGACTTTATGCCTAGCCGACGTCGAGGTCATTAGAGATGAGAGAAGATTGGGGGCAATATAAGCGAAGGAGTCTGTCGAAGGTTTTTTGAAAAAACCATTCTGGTATTCGGGTGGAGTGATTTCGTTGATTCCATGGGATACTGAACTCTGGATGTTTTTACAGGGACTTGAACCCACGTCCTTTCGAATGTAGGCCCGACAGCTACCGCTCACACACCGGGCACGTTGGTCAAATCTAAAAATGGGTCTTCCCTACCACCGCTTACCACAGTAACCCTTGCATGAGTGGATATGACATTCCTTGCAGTGCTCGGTAGAAAGTGCTTTGATTCCTCTGCAACCTGTCCGACTCATTCCTAGGCTCATCCAGTTTTGCCTGAACGGCTCTCATTGTTCCCTGATCAAATATCTTCCTATATGTAAGGCTTTAAACGCGGGAGAGCCCCCTCAATTTTATTATTTTTACGGCACTACCATTGCGCCGATGGAACGATTTCAAGCATAGTTTGAAAAATATTTCTGAACTTGCTAAAAAAAAAAAACAACAACTTAAGAAAACAGTAAGCAAACCCGAGAAAAAAAAAATGGCTGAAACTTTGTATATTAACTAAACAAAACGGTTAACACACCTTCAGCCTCCAGTCGGAAGGTTGGCTATCCCGTAGGAGGCACAATACGTCTGACATGCTCCCTAACTGGTATTGTATTCGTGTAGAACACTACCGCTAAGGACAGTTTGTTCCGTGAAATAAGAAAATGATGGAATGGAGAGAGCGAAAGCCGTGCGGGACTATTATTTCGAAAGACACTCAAAGCAAAGTGTTTACGTTCAAGGTTAACAGTGAGAAGAAGTGAATAAAAAGGTAAAGCTTCATTCCATCATGAGAATATCTAAAATGAATTATTGTGTGGCGAAAAGAAGCAGAGAAGCAAACAGGCATCGAAAATCTAACCGACCTCTTCGTCACATTATGATAGAATGTTACTTATTTTTCGTGTCATCCCTGATGGATCTCGGGACACCGGCACCTGTGCACAGGCGTCCGGAGTATGAGTATGAGAGAGGCAGGACACGTGACGGAACCGGTCTCTCAGATCCGGAGCATTTACTCTGTTGGAGGACTGCTGCGTGGCCCTGTGTCTGCGAAACTTTGCAAAGTTGTTTATGATAAATGTAACATTTGTTCGTGAAATGTGTGGTTTAAGAGATGGAGATTGGGGACCGGCGCAGCATTCGTCTTGATAACTGCACGAAACCACCTAAAAACCGCGATCAGGACGGCTGGTATGCGGAAGTCGGGACTCGATCCCGGTCCCGTTGAACTTCCCGATTAGTGCGTGAGGCAACAATGCTGATTCATGGTATGAATGTCTTATTACAGTAATATGAGCCGATTGCTTAGGTATTACAGCAGAGTGCAAGTACTACCAGAAATACAGTTCAGGGACTGTGGAGAATTTATCTGACACTATCTATCCAATTACTGCGGATCGATAGCCACATCCTACCTTCGATATTTTCATATGATCCGAGAATGAGGTAAGTAAGAAATAGTAAGCTGGGTCGTAACTTCGCGAAGCGCAGAGGTAAGTCATATCGAAAACTTCTATCTTTACCACTGCAGAGTCTTGGTAATGGTCTTCAACACTCAAGTTTCAGAAAGAAACGTCATTCGCGAGATTATCATATGCAATGTGCTGCAGAAGTGGCGATGTGTGCCTCACTTTATCCGCTGTAACATGCCTTTTCCTCTTTCGAGCAGTACTCATTTCAGCATCACAGATAGCACAACTAACATCCACCTCTCATCTTAGTGGTGAGACAGTCTTTCGATCTGGCTCCTGATCACTTATTGCTTTGAATCGAGAGGGAATTATGGTATCTGCATAAACAATTTTGTGTCTCCGTATTTTCGAATACTGTTCGCCAAGAATTTAGTTCTGATCATTTCCTCTTGGCTCATTTATGCTACTCTAGAGCTCGCCAGTCGCCTTAAAACCATAGTTTCAACGATGAGTAAAATTCATTGAATGTAGTAGATTCCAAAATGTTGATAAAGGCCGCCGATGAAGAAGAAGATTCAGCTATTCCAACTCTTCTTGTTTTCATTAGTAAAACCTGTGATCTTAAAGCTTAGTTTTCATCGAAGGATACAGGCGTTAACCTAACATATTCTTACAGACACAATGTTATATCTTTAATTTTTATAACTTGTCTAAAACAAACGTATTCCGAACAGCTTCTTTTTCTGCAGCTCTACGTCCCATTGACATTCACGTCATTTGACCTGAAAGAGGATTTTCGAAAAGGAACGGGAAGGAATTTGGTCAAGGCCTCGAAATCAACCATCCCTGAAATTCCTTGTAGAAATGTAGGGAAACGATCGAAAACCAAAATCTGGATGGACGTATTTGAAAACGCGTTCTCCCGAAAGTCAGTTCCGAAGTTATCCTTTAGCATCTGGCTGACTGTCCGAAAAACGTTATTATTAATGAAGACATTTGAGAGTAACTCTCAAAGACAGGTATGAAGCATTAAGTATATAGTTTTCTACTTGCTGTCAGTCCAACAAGAACACTATTTTGCACCGAAGTTATTGCGGAAATGTTACCAACTGATTATCGTAAATCTCAGTCTAATTTTATACACGTTCACTATCAAAAAGCCAAAAGCGGCTCCATCATATTCTAATGCAGTCAACTGTTGGATTGTGGGAATCGCAATTTTGCTTCTCAACGTTGCTTATGAATTAAATTTATATCATTCATCATACATCTTTACTTTTAGGTAGACTATATAAATATAACTTATAATAAGCAAACTATAAGCACTTAATATTTCCCTTTCTTCATCATCTTCGTTTCCTGAGAGTTACCAGAATGATTTTAATATATGTAACACTACCTGCCAGCTCCTTTCTGAATTCTACATCAAATTTACAGCTGTTTTTATTCACGGATACAAAAAATATGTTCAAGAAGCAGTTGGACTAGTGGTTCAGGATGGGGAAAATCTCTCAAGACGGTTAATATTTACTGGGAACCAAGTTTCATATTTCGTTGGTTAGCCTTTTTGTTCATAGACGTTCTATGGACTTCGTAATTTTAGGTACCGGTTTCATTTAGTGCAAAACAAAATTGTATGATAATTACTTTAGGCAGCGAAAAAATGCTTTGTAATTGAAATAAAGAAGATCGGTTACAGAATAAAGATCAGTTACAGAATGGACCGAGCGTGGTGAGTGATCAGTTAACGTTCTGGCCTCGCATTCGAGAGAACGCGGGTTCGAATCCCCGTCCGGGCATCCAGATTTGGGTTTTCCATGGTTTCCTCAAATCACTCCAGGCGAATGCCGGGATGCTTCCTTCAATAAGATCATGGCCGAATTCCTTCCCCTTTCCTTGTCACCAGTCCCATCCCGCCTCTAATGACCTTAGCCGTCGACGAGACGTAAAGCAATAAGTTAAAAAAAAGGTTACTGAATGGAGATGAGATAGCCTATAGTATGATCAAAGCAGATTCATAATTAAATATCGCCACCAACTGCATTTCATAGGATTCAGGTTTCCTTTCGATAGAACACCTCAAAAAATTCGAATGATTAATTGCAGAAAGGACCTTTCATTACTATGAAGCCTTTTGACAAAATACACCTATCGTTGATAATGATGCACTAACCATTCATTTTTCACATTGAAACATGTACATTGTTCACAATTACAATTTTCAAGGAAGTTTTCTTTGATTTGATTACATAGACTACGCATAATTTTCAGACGATTAAATATGTACTTCATACTTCTAACTCATCTGTAGGTGCAAATACCATCAAAACGGGGGAAAATTGATTACCTTCTTACACACTAAATTACAACGAAAACACAATATTTGTATCAGCAACTGAATGAAATGAATGTAGAATGAATACTTCATTTTTCGTTCTTACAGTTAAAAAAAGGTAATTTGTACGCACAGAGGTTATGCATTGTGAACACACAAATTTCGACAACAACAAAAAAAAGCGTTTATGATTCTAAAAAAAGAAAATCCTTCGTCGTAATTGGACTGGACCCCGGTTTAAGCTTTCTCTCCTCCACACAATAAGGTTCGTTAGCAGCGTCGTTTTAATCAGTGCACTTCCATGAATGTTGTGCATTAAAGGATGGTTCCTGGTAACTAGATTAAAATTAAAGGTGTGGAGAGCTCTCTCCAGGAGCCCACTTGGCCGGCTCATACCCCCATCACACACTGCTGTAATTATCTTAAGTGCAACAAAGCATCCAATTTGTCGGGCGCTGCAATGGAAACCACTGCTTTTCTGTAGCATGCGAATTACTCTTTTGTGAATCCTTAATTTCAGATGCCAGTTACCGAATATTTAATGTTGAATACTCACGTTGGACTATACTTCTTTAAAGTTGGTTAATGATTTACGAATTATGAATTAATTACGAACACTGTAACTCCAAGATTACTGACATAAATTACGGAATCATTAAATAGATAGTGTTGAATATACTCATGTGATAATGATTGAAGCTTGTGCTACCTGAAAAAAGGAGATAAACAAAATGTAGTCCTTTAGTTCTTAAAATTACATGAAACGAAATGTACATAAAGCGTTTAAAGTAATTATTGGTTGTAATGAACGATGATCTAATATCAATCCGGCATCGTCATTTTAAGACGAACAGTCAACGTAGATTGAGAATGATATCTTTTCTTTTGGATTAGCGAATGTAAAACACTAATTGGCCGAACAACAATTTTTAACGCAATGCTTGCTGTATCCACTACTTTATGCCACAAAACTAAACAAATAACATTATTATATACCTGATTGAAAAATAGAAAAAGCCATCCATGGAAACGATGTGTTTAAGATTTAATTTTATCGGCAGTTAATCTTCGAAGAAGCAGGACATAAAATAATGAGAGACGTGATTTACAAACTAGGGAAAAAGGCAGACTGAAATTTGCAGGGCATTAAACTTTAGAGACCAGTTAGAAAAAAAATTACAAATTAATTTCATAAATTTATCACAGATTTTAAATGTGTACAAGGTATAATTACAATAATAAATATTTTTCAACAAATTTCATCAACTTCACCCGCGAAACTTGGTCATTAACAAATATAAATTATTGAAAGTCATTACCTGGTGTAACCGACACTGAATAGGAGGCGCTTCTCATTCAGGAAGATTCAGACGAATGAGGGAAGGAAAACCAGTACTTATGGTGGAAAAACGTAAAATAGCATACACAATTGCCAAAAAAGTAGATGACAACTCAGAATTGAGGCAGTAGTTCACGATATTAAGATCTGTACGAAAGGGAGGATACTGAATGATTATCATACGACAGGCGACAACAGCCAGATATAGATAGAGACACGATCAAATTAAAGTTAGTAAGGGAGTGAGTCGGGGTTGCAGCTATCTCTTTCAAAAGATATATTCTAATGTCATCCGTCAAGTCAGATAAAAATCAAAGGAACAGAAGTGAAATTCCAGACAGAGGAAAGAAAAAATGTAATGCTTCGGAGACAATGGACAATGCTGCCAGCGATGAAAAAGAATCACAAAAGACACTAGTTAAAAGTTAATAGGAGCCTACATTGACCCAACGGGGAATCATTGTTAAAACAATTTATCTACTTAAGAAACAGTAACGGAATGCGATAAGAATCAATTAGAAATTATCTTTAAGTAAAAAGAAGCGATAGTTTAAAACAATAAAAAAGTGCATTTCGGATGAGGACAGCCTACCCGGTAAGTTAAAACATCTACGCCATACCTACAGACAGAATGGGTACAGTGAACATCATATACAATTAGCATTCCGGGAAGTAAAACGCAGGCCTAATAACCGAGATAATGTTCCACACGATCGCTTAGCCTTATCGCCGTACTCTGGCGCCTCAACATCAAGGCTTGGAAGGGTTCTAGCAAGAACTGGCATTAAGACCATATTCCTACCACCTCCAAAACTAAGGAACATTTTGCGCTCTCCAAATCATGACCTTGCCCTTCGTATACCAGGAGTTTATTGCGTCTCCTGTGAATGCGGCCAGACAGTACGATGTGTTAAGCAACGTTGTTTGGAACATATCCGACATGTTCGCCTGGGGCAAAAGGACTAAACCGCGGTGGCGGAACATAGTTTGGAACAACGACCTGGATTCGATTTCGAATCAACTAAGGTGCTGAAACAAGCGAGAGGCTTCTGGGACAGCGTCGTTACAGAAGCTTTTGAAATTCGCCTCTCGTCTGATCTGATTAACCGGGATTGTGGCTTTAAACTAAGTGAAATATGGTTACCGGTTATTGAGGCTGCTCTAGGGCCGCATTAAGACAGCGCGAGGCCCGTAGCAAATGTGAAGAAGAGGGCCTTGATTTTTGCCGTTCGGGGGAAAAGTAGAGATAAAAAAAAAATGGTCGCCCATGTAGCCTAGGTGCGGGGCCCCCCTAGGAAGCGCGAGGCCCCCTGGAAGGCGCGAGGCCCCTAGCATTTGCTACCTCCTGCTAAGTGATTAATCCGGTACTGGGCTGCTCTTCAGCAACGCTCTGTGTTTTGTGCTCCGCGGGCGTCTATAAATGAAGTCTGAGATGCTGCTAGGCAACGTAACAACGTCTGTCATTGCCATGCGAGTTTTTGAACAACGTGCTGTAAGCAAACTTCAAGTCTTACGACTACACCTGAAGATGGCGACGGAGTTTTATGTCGTCGAAATATTGTGTATAAATAAAAGTGTTACTCTGTTTTTTTTTTTTCGAGAAACATTCATAAATAAACAACGACCAGAAAAACTGCATTCATTTATAATAAAAAATTGATAGCTGTGTATTGTGGAAGTTTATTTTAGAGTGATGTGGACAAAGATATAATTAGTAAACACAAAAACAGAGGTTTTACTACCCTTTAAAATAATTTATTTGAAAACTGATCACAACACACGTAAAAAATTAGTAAATACTGGCCATACTGTATTACTGGGCCGATGGAGTATGTCACATTTATGTCTCCGGCAAATACGAAAATCTGTTTTAAATAGCAATGGAAGCTAGAATTCAAGAAAGAAGATGAAGTTTATCAGGTAATAATGGTCGAAGGGTGCAGTAGTTATGCGACATAATGCGACTGGGTGCGGTTGTAGCATTATGAAACGTAACTACTGCAAGTCACCTCATCCACCCTATTCTTTTTACTTTCAGTTTGTTCTTCTACACACAGTAGGGTTAGTAGCATCGTTTTAATCAGTGTACTTCCATGAATGTTGTCCATTGAAGGATGGTTCCAGGTAACCAGATTAACATTAAAGTTGTGGTTAGCTCCAACCAAGAGCCCACTTGGCAGGTGGAGAGATAAGAGAACATGGTGTCACAGAACGGGAAGGAATTCTGCTCTCCCAGTATTCCCCTGCAGTGATTTCGGAACGCCGTGGAAAACCGAAATATCTGGATGGCTGGCCAGGGATTCGAACTCGCGTCCTCCCGACCGCCTGCCAGAGAGTTACCGCTCATCCAGCGGCCTCAGTCCCACTTATTGATTGACTGTTCCATTAACTATAAAAGTGGAAGTCTCTCATAATGGTATCTAGTTGTAAATAAAATTTCTGAAACCTACACATCAGATCATTTGTCAGATTATTGGCGTATTAAATGATATTAGTCCTAACTGAAGAGTGCTGTAAACGTTATATTAAGGATATTCTCAACTGCTCTTGGGTACCTTGTGATACGTGGCGAACTTTTATAAATACTGCTCTATCGTTTGCTAATGGGCTCCAAATGTACGCGAAGTATGAAATCCATGTTTCTTTCCAACTATGAAGACCATCACAACTGATTCACTGTGAGATTTAAAGCAATGAGACGTTGGAATTTTACTACAGCGTGATTTTCGTCAATTATTTCATTGTCATGTTCGGCGTATTCCTTATTAGATACCCAGATTTCATTGATTGTTGCATATGAAAAAAATCGTGGGCAGTGAGTAAAGCAAGTATATCGTACAATACAGCTGCATTTGGCTCTTATAATCTAACTAAAACATTTATTATGGCGAGCAAAGCGAGCCATTATAGTAGGCGAGATTTGTGCACACATTGTGGTACAGTTTTTTGAAAAAAACTGCCGTACGTAAGACGTGAAATTGAACATACTAATTCAATTCTAGATGTGCCATAAATCATTATTTTTTCAAAATAACAAATGAATTTTTACTAGTGCATGTTGACAAGGAGAGACCTTCAGTGTGAAAATCGCTATCGTAGAATAAACAAGTCAGGTAAATACTGTAGCACATCATCGATTATTTCTCGTCCTAAAGCAGTTCTGCCTGGTGGTCCTCCGTTTAAGAGAAATCGGGTATAAAAAAAAGTGTAAAAATTGTGCCTAAATGAGTTATAGCGATAGGGAAAGACCATTTGTTAATAAGGTCGATTTAGCCGTGTGTGTTGAGGTGGTTTGATGCTAAGCAGGGGGTCATCCGTTCGATCCCACGACCCCCGAATTTTATTTTTTTATTTGTAATTTTTTTTATTGCTATTTGATCTTGTAGCATTACAAATATATTGTGAAACAAAGTCTCCAAATTATTTATTTTCCTTAGAGAAATACGCAAATAATGGATGATGTAAATCATAAAAACATTTGAAACAAAAATTACGTGCACACCATGATCATTTTATGATGGATATCCTTCCACAGTCGCTTATTTTCCAGAAACAGAAATATTAATTTAATTTTTTTGTATTAAAGATTACCTATGGTTGTTGAATGTTCTTTGTAAATAAATATGTGACTTGTGTAAATGTAAATGCAGCTATTTGTAATTATACAAAACAATTCCGCTACTTTCCTTATTCAGTTATTTAAATAACTACATAATTTTTACTAATAGACTATGTAAAGTTTAATCAAAATTAAAGAATAAAAGTAATGTGCACCTAATTGGTACGCTTCAAACTTTAATCGAAAATAACGTTGCCACAAGAGCAGTTTCTGTGTTATATGCCTACAATATATTGGTAACTATTCAGCTGTCAGACAAGTCTACCGACTCTTTTGTAATGCAAGCACAGTGGCTGTAATCTTTATCTACCACTTGTTAAGGTTCTTTGGTGGTTTTATTACTGCATTAATTAATTAATAAAGTCCACCAAAAACAAGGTTATGTTGATGCTCGTTTATTTTCCATCAAAACAAGTCTGCGACATTCACAAGCATAGTTGTTACAATCCAAAGATGCAATACTGACTTACTGAATGAAAACTTGCATGAATGTCTCTGTAACACTGAATGAATACTTAATGCAAACTGACTTCTCTGTCCAGGCGATCTGTTTACATAGAGTCTATCGAATTTACGAGAATTCTTCAAAGGCATCCGCCCGATATTTCTCGATCATTAACAATCACTCAAACAATCAAACATATTAAAAACAATCGGAATTGATACAAAATTAATTAATAACATTACAACGTGATCAGAAATGGTAATTATAGATACTTAAATACAAAATTATTTACAGAAATCCTTTCAAATGGTGGAAAATTGTCCTGTAGACATCGTAACTTACATTTATACATGTAATTACAAACTTTTAAGGAATTCTCTTGCACCATTCGGTTCTTAAACATATTAAATGATCTTTAAATAATTTTCTTACCTAAAACAAAGTCTATATACACTTATTTACAAGAAATTACAAAATAAACATACCAAATCACTTTCAAGCAAACTTTAGCTCATTACAAATATTTCACACAGTACAATACTATTCAAAATTCAGGTATAAGGGCTGTTACACACTGTTGGTCATTATGTTTTGAGGAATTGAAGAACAAAATTTGTACCGTAGGAGCAGCAAGGCATATGTGAATTCCTGGTTTAACCACACTTCAAGCAGTCGCCATGCTACAAGAAATCTTATAGATAATTCGGTAGGGAATTTCGTTTATCTTGAAGTAAATAGCATTACAATAAGGTTACACGTTCCATATCTAGTGTACAAATGTTTGAAGATGAATGCAAGAGAAAACATTAGAACATTTCTGAACAGGAGTGCAGTTAAATTTTTTGTAGTTGAATTAGTATGATGACATTTCGGTCATCTGGTGTATTTTACCCTGTGTTCGTGGTTCATATTACACACGTTCTATGACTCCACTTATATAGGACGCTGGTTAAATACGCAGGCCAGAATTCAATTCTTTGGTTTATATTTTTTTCAGGCAAACGTCCTCCCTACTGTAATGATCTTACGTAATAATTCAGTGAAAAGGTGTTTGAAACGGCTTACAATAATTTCACTGTCAGGTTTGCATCGCTTAAAGTAAATGCCGAGTTTTTTAGAAAGAAATTTAATTCTTTTCATCAATCGAGTTTTCTTTCAAGATGGAAATAAGATATGGAAATAATGGAAATATTAGTGTGACAACAAATATAGACTGTATATAATTACCTTAAATATTAATTCAAACTTTCCTTTTTTGGACCGTAAAAACGAATAAATATTTCTCACAATGAATTCATACCTAATGAAATCGCCTACAATGCTGACATTTTCGTTCTTTTATTACTATTCCTGTGCGGGCAAACCGATAAAGTATCATTCATCAATTATGTCCCATTAAAATTTTTCCGATCTGGACATACGAGTGAGTCCACAAACTTTGTAAGTCAGAATCTTTTGCTGATCTTAGGGCGAGCGACACTAGCTGACAATTTTTAGATAGTTGACGTAAACGTTTTGAAAAAACTACTGTACGTCTAGGTGTCAAATTGAACATAAATTAGCCCACCATAATAATTCACATAATTTCTAGATGCGTCATTAATCATTATTTTTGCAAAAAAATTGTAATGATTTTTATTATCATGTATATATGTAATGCCATGAGTGATAATGATTTGTTTTGAAAATTATTTTCATTTAACTTATGAAAATAGTGGTTGTGTTCCGAATCCAACTAAATTTTGTAAAATACGGAATATCACTTGTTCCAGACAAAAATTTCCATTACAATTAGCTATCGCAATCACAATTCATAAAGCTCAATATTTAACATTGGATACAGTTGCTGTATATGTTCGACAAAAAGAAACTTCTGTTGGTTTAACATATGTTGGGTTATAGAGAGTAAATACTTTAGAAACCCTAGCATTAAATAGAAGATTTTCATATGACAGAATTAGTAATATTAAAAATTAGAGAATGTTAAAATGTAGAAAACAGGAAGAAACTTGAATAAGAAATTTTGTATCTGATCAAAAACAAATTAAATAAATTGATATTTAAATATTTAAAGATTGCATCTTATTATAAAGATACCTAATTTTTTTCATCAAACTGAAAACACGGATTTAGATGATAATTAGTGAAGTTTAAATATTAAAATCCTTATGATTATTATTTACTTTCTTTAATTGTATTTAAAATTTTTATAACTACGCGAGCCACTACATAGCCGTGATTTTAGCTAGTTAATAAATCAAGTCACGAAAAATCTAAATTTTCTACTAAACTACACTAGTGTTTTTGTCTGAGGGCCATTGTTCCTAATTTAAAAATAACCAGATAGATGAAAATTCAAAATGGAACAACATATTAAAATGTATGTACCTATTACTGTAATTGAATGGTATCCTTCCGGTATATCTTTAGTTTAAGAAACCCAGCAGAAGATAAAACTGCAGAAAAATATAATTTAGGATGTTTTTGGAACTCCGAGGTATTCGACGTTCTCCGACGTTCAGCCTTGATGATTGTCTATTCCACAGTTGAAAACTGTGTTGTAATGTGGCTAATAATTCAGTAAACTCGTATGGTCTTACAACTTGGTGACATAGTTTTGATTTGCCACTCTTCCATTCTCTGTTGTTGCCGGACCTTCAGCCTGATGGGGAAGCTGGACCAAGGAACATTTTGGTGTATCTATTATGACCTACAGTAGCTCTCAAAAAATTCTTGGCCTAACCAAGATTTGAACATGGAGTCCAGACTTCCAAAAGAGTGCGCCTACTGCACTGAGCTACCTCCACTATGGCTAGCTGCCAACCACGCTATGCAAGCATACGACTATCTATATCCTACAATGAGAATAAGGGCAGGTTGTATCACATCTGCTATTATACTTCCAGTTGCCAGGTTTTCGACTTAGATAAATAAATAAACAACCTTGTCTTTCGCGTGAACGTTTCAAACACCACGAAGAATGTCAATGCTAAAATACAGGACAAAAAACCGCATTCTCACAGATCAGCGAAAGCTCATTTTGAGTGTACGTATTATACTCGCGAGGATTCGGTTTTTAGTCTTCTGTTAAATTATTGTTTACGGGTGCGTCGATGGCAAGTCATTAGCGCCCTAACAAACAACTGGCGCAGCAACGTGAATTCTATTAAGAAAAACCACTCAACATCAATACGAATCGAACAAAAGAAGAAGGTCTTGCTCTCTATTGTGAAAAATGCTTCAAGGGTGAAAATCACACTGAGTAGAACGAAAGTGGACGGAGGTAAGAGTGGGAATATTCTACTGATGATTTATAAACTTTGAAATCAACTTTCAGTGTTGTTCCAATAGACTAACTTGATTATTTGTAGCCATGATTGATCTAGTGCTACATTGTAGCTATAATAGCATTTAAAATTTGAAACAAAAAAATTGTAAGAATTTTTTAACCACGTTGTTCCATCATCTCTGCGCAGGCAGGATGCCCTTATGAAGTAGTAAGCAAAGTTATGAAGAACCCTCAACTACCTGTTCACTTTGAGATTCCCCAATTTTTCAGAAATAATTTAAAATCCAGGAAACCACGTACATGCCTGGCTTACTGCCGATAGCACCATAAACTGATCAGAAAAAAACTCCAAATGAAGTTACAGACCTAATTGTGGAAACGTAAATACTAAGACCATAATAGAATTCATACTTTTAATGATATTTGTGAGGATAATTTTTATAAATGTGGAAGATTACCGACGCCATCTTGTCGCACGTCTCGTTTATGAGATGTATCAACGAGTAATTCACTAATATTCATCCGCGTTTCAGCAATCAGTTCTGAAGTTATTCGTCTAGATCCCGACACGGTTCTGGTTCACCTCAGTACTTCAGCAGATTTTCACTCTGATCTGTGTATTCCTGTAAACACGTATTCTTGTATGATCGATTTATTACTGAACCAGAAGCTATTTAAGTGTCTCTTGAGATATTTTATTCCTGTTCTATCAGATTGAGCAGTGTGGCCTGTCATATGTCACCTTGTCTACTCTCTCTCTCTCTCTGTCTGGGTTTCAAGGATTACCACAATGTTTTTCCGATTTCCTTGAGACTATGCAATAAACTTCTTATTCTAAGCTCATTATGTCCTTATAAACATTCCCATATCTGATTTAATTATGTCGTTATTAATTCCTGAAGTCTGGAAACTTATCTTTTACATCTACTGTCAAAACTATTTGTTCTATCGTATTTGTTTTAACATCTGGAAATCCTATATATTTTCTCCAAGTTTTAAATAGTTTTAAATTAAGTATCTTATGTTATTAGTGTTTTGTTTTGATTGAATATTGTTTCAAACCTACTTAAAAAATGTGCTTTCATAAAAATAGGGTGCCTCCCATTAGTTTTACCTATTTAAGTTTTACCTTTTGTAGCCATTATTTTGTTAACAGTCTTACACTTTCTGGAGGATCTCCTTCACCCCGAAACATTGATAAATTTCGCTATGATATTACTGTTAAAATACTTCCATTAAATCCGACGATCTTAAAATACTGTCATCTTATTTCCACAAAAAGATCTTTAATCTGATGTGATTTTCTTTCGATTGCCAGTTTTATTCGCGACTTGTAATTTTTTCTTTGATGAAAAACTACCTTAAAACTCGTCATATTTTGTATAACTTCCGCTTGTAACCGTATTTTGGATTTCTAAACCAACATCTGTTACTTTCATCCCTGTATCTTAATTCATTGACTACCATTATTTCATACCTATATAAATCAATTGACTGTTGCGTCACCTACTCTAGAAGTCTCCTCTGTTTTGATTCCCAGGTTCCGCATAATTTCCTTTAGAAAATTCGTACGACATTGAGACTACTACCAATGTGATTGTTACGATCTCCTCTACACATGATGGTGTAATCTTTTGAGGGCAGTATCGCTTTTGGTAACTTACCCAAACCGATCCAAACCATTCTCCCTTCTCGTTTTCAATTGCCCCTGCGAGAGTCGATAAGAGGCAGAGAATATCTTTTACTGTTAATATACGTGGAAAGACTGCTTATTTTTAATGCATTTGTGAAAAAACAAACAGAAATTACCCATTTCAAAATTGACTAATATTTGTTGTGCCTTATATATGCACAGATATTAACATTTCGACTGCGAGAATTAACTTGAGTTTAACGCTAGTCTGCATTTCATTAAAAGTGATTCATACAAGTACTGTTGAAAGGAACATTCGGCGACCCAGAACCCCAGTATGTTTCATCTTGATGGGATACCAGGCGCCTCAGAAATAAAGAAAAAGTTACTCTCTGTCTGTTTAGTTGATTGTAAGTCATGAAAATCCTACTTGTTAGAGTTTAATAGTGTTTCGAATACAGTGTAGCTCAAAGTTCCAGGAGCAGAATCGGGTATGTTTCATCTTCACGTGACGTCAGATTGCTGAGAAAGTTTTTTTTTCTTTTTTTCTAGCCATTAAAAGTAGCTTATCAGTACTTTTACATCTAATTCCATATTGCACACTTCACGAGGCAGTGGGTTGGACCAAAATTAATCTCTCATCTGTATACATGAACATAGGGAGGCTCAGTCTACAACCTGCGCAGCCGCTGCCGATGAGCGATCTCCCAAGTGCGTCACTCCGACGACAACCCCCAACGCGGGCATCTATGATAGAGCCCGCTCATGTCGATCCCAAGGGTCAGACACCACAAATCCATCATTTACAACATGGTCGCCACCGACAACTGAAGATGGGTTCGCCAACCCCGACTTCGAGGAGGCGGAGACAATGGTCTATATCCGTTGTACATCTGGCAAGTACAGCGAAATCTTCATGGCAAATGGACAGTACACATCCCGAAGCTGGTGGAAGAAATACCTCGACGCTCAGGTTCTACCATGGTTAATCCAACTCTGAGTCAAGTTCGGGAGTAAAGAGTATGCATGGAGATATCAAGAAACAGGTTCCTGTGCATCCTCAGTGATGAGAAGTACGGTCACCTCGCCACGCCCATCACCAACTAAAAGAAAGACTAGTCACGGTTTGTCATTCTTCCTGTCTTCCTCAGCAAGTACATCAAAGAGGATGACAATTTTGAGGACCAACATCGAGCGCTATACTGCGAACCACACCAAACTTCATCTTCGTCCAGCCAAGAAGATGAGTCGCGAACCACAAGAAAAGACGGAACTACCGATTGGCTTAAAGGACCGGAATCACCAAGATCACCGTCCTTACCCAAGCACCTCGACGACACACCAAGTGCAGACCACCAAGAAGAGGCATCGCTGGCGCCGACAGGGATGACTCCGGTAATTTGTTCGTTACATGCGTGAGCCCATCAGACCCAGCAGTGGTTAAGGATTTCCTTTAAAACAGCAGCATTCAATTCCAGTTCGTCCAGTACAGAAGCACAGGGCTTCCCACAACTGATGGCATCCCAAAACCCCTCCACCAGAGGAAGCAACCAACAGAGGCAGGGAGATCACCAGAGATGAAAGCCTCCCTCCACCCTCGAAATCCAAGCAGTCAACGCCGTCGGCAATCGGGGCCATTGAGCCAGCCAATATCCAAGACAAGAAGCAAGTTGGACATAAAATCAAGAAGAATTCCCGCAGGAAGAAATCAATATTAACAAGTGTCGACGAGTGCTTCAGGTACCAAAGATTCAGGCATCGGTTGAAGTTTTGCCGGAACCAAGATCGGTGCGTTCGCTGCGGGGAAAAACCATATATTGCTGGTTTGCACAAGACCACGCGACGCGGCGCCAACATGCGCTAACTGCGCCGCGGACCACGCGGCAAGGTACGGGGGCTGGAAGCTGCGACAGGAGCCGCCCGCACACTAGCACAGCGAAGATCTCGAGGCCACCAAGATCTACTAAGGATAAGGCCACCCACGGCCACCTGGTCAATCATAACTACCTGACCAGATACGATGATCATCAACCCAACCACAACCACTGATGTCACAGCCAGCCACAAGAAAACCAACTAGGGATAGTCGTACAACTTCTCACGCAGTTGTTATCAACGCTCATCCCCACCAGGCGATAAGAATAATCAAGGGTTTCCCTCAAAGGTAATTATATAATGACCAAAGCCGGGTTTTTCCTAATGTGTATATCAATGATCCCAATACCAACCAATATGATCCAGTAGATAAAGCTAGAAACAGTAGCGGGGCTACGTAACGCCGTTGAGGCAGCGAAAAAAAAATGCTTTTCTCTGTACTTTCTCAATACTAGCTATCAATCTTTTACGCAACAGTACTCCGTATGAGGATGCTTGAGAGAATTATACACTATCTTCCTTATATGTGCGTTACAATTCTTCAGAATTTGATCAATGAGTAGCAATATATAACCTACTTTAGCCATGGCTGAATTTACGTGCTGATCCAACTTCATGTTATTTTGTACGGCCAAGCCTGGGTATTTTACAGATTCAACCTTTTCAAGAGATGTATAGTTTCCGTTGGATTTAGACACAAAGGAATGCGTTTTGTAATTATTGCACATTACCTCGCACTTCTTGCGATTTAGTTATAGTTCGCATATATCGCATCATGCACTAATAACATCAAGATCGGCCTAAATTTCTATATAATTGGCAGAAATGTTTACTACCCTCTACATAATTGCAAAAGAGCAATAATCTTAATCTGCTATTCATGTCGTCTCCAAGATTGTTTGTAATAACTGAGAAAAGAAGTAGTCTGACTACTTTTTATAAGGGAAAGGCCTACGCAACATCTTCAGTAATATAGACTTGACCTCCAACGACATACCGCAACCAGTTCATTAGAAACTAACGTATCGAACCACAAATCTTTTACAATAATCTGGACGCTTGAAACTTCATTAATAGATGGTTGAACGGTTCAAAGTTGAAAACTTCCTGCAAATCCAAAAAAAATTATCTGCTTGCCATCTGAATGAATAAAGTATGAGAGATGATTCTAATGATCGATTCTTGCAATCATCTCATGTTTGCTACAAACTCTTAGTCGAAATGTTTACAGAGACTGGGCATACCAATGCAACATGGGAGACACGACTAAGTGGCCCATCTTGAGGGCACCATATACGTAATATAGGTATCGTTATAACTTGAAACCTTATAAATATGGCAGTTAAAATGAGATTTCGATTACGATATAGAACTGAGATTGTAAACTTGTTTCTCCATCTAAATGAAAAACAAATGGGTACACGTGTTTTATTCCCTGCTGAGGAAGGACTGCTGGGATTCACGAAGGTTCAGCTGAACGTGATAAATAATCCCCTGATTAGCTGTGTAGAACTAGTGTTACAAGTTGGGGAAGTTAGTAAGACAAATCCTTATTTCCCTGTCGTCAATTCCATGCATTGCAGTCTCAACGTTATCATTCATCAGTAATTAGAAGTATATCACTCATCATGAAAGACAAAATTTTCGATCATTCAACCTACGCTTATAATTCAAACTTACAAGAAAATTACTTTAGCAACAATTCAAATTAAATTCTAAAAGCGACCTAGCTCCATGAAGCTATTTACGTCTTAGATTTCTGAAGTTAAAATAATGCGAGTTTAGTATTAGGGATCGGACTATGGCAATTAAATTATATTAAATCATTTCCTGTAGGGGTTGTACTTTTAGCGTGTCTCTAATTGTTTTGTTCCTAATGGTGTCCATTCTTGTGACACCTATTCTGCCTTTTAGAAATTTCATTTCACCTTCCTATATCCTGCTAATATCTCGCTTCTTCAGAGTCCAGGTTTCAGAACCGTATCTTAGAATAGTAATATAGTACTTTCGTTAGATTACATATTTAGCTCTCTGTGGCACATTCGTATCCCATATCAGGCTTCTGACTCTTCTTAGAAATGTCTCTGCCTGTCTCCCTCTTTCACTTACCTCACCATCGTTCCTTCCGTTTTCCTCTACAAGACGTCCGAGTGAATCTCAAACTATTAATCTTCTTTGGCTGTTCTCCTGTCACCACAAGTCTCCTGGTTGCCTTGTTCTTCTTTCTGGCTGTGATCATGTTTTCACTTTTCTTCACATTACATTTCATACCATATGCACCCACGCTATATGCTCTGAATTTTCTCTTCACTACTACCAGGTCGCGAAGGTCTGGTGATGCATGGTGCATAAAAGGGTACATACCAAAGCTATCACATTCGTGATTACCTTTCGCATCTTCTACCTTATATCGTCCAAGATTATGATGAAAAGTAGTAGTGAGATGGCACTTCCTTGTTTTAACGCGTTTCTTTACTTTAACCAATCTAGTCTTCCAATTATCAACTATCTCCCACTTCCCTGGTTTGTTTACTTATTGCTGAATAAGAAAGTAGAGATGGGGTTGTGGTCCATCACTTTTGTTAATCCTATATGAACAACCAATTTACTTATTTATTTACAAAAGTCTTGGCCTACAGCTTGGCGGTAATGTTTGAGGGTAAGCGAAAAAGGGCTGAGAAGGTTGGCTTAGTAAGGACGTTTACTCCGAGAGCTATGCCGTGGCAAACTTAAGCTCTTGATAGAGCTATCCCTGCCGTAAAGGTTGAAACCGAGAAGAGAAGCGAAGTGTAAGCCACAGCGGGCGTATAAGGCCAAATATGTACTAGAGAAACCTACTTCGTATGCTGTTAATGGTTATTAGATAGCAACAGTGAGTAGGAAGACCGTGGTAAAGGCAATATCTCTAGGAAAACACTGTACCGCTCTGGAAACAGGTGGTAGCCGCCTAATAACTCTGGAAGTGTAACGTGAAGGGGCCAGAAAACATGTACATTATTAGAATCCATTCAAATGCTAAACATTCTACGAGTAGGAATGGATAAACGTATGATGGGCAGTAACGAAAAACGAACAAGATCTTAATAACGAAAAAAACATGCTGGTAAAAGCAATGTAAGTTAAGTAAAGACCTGCAAAGAATATGGAGAGATAGTTAAATAGACAATGATCTTATAGTAGAAAATGGGTAAGTTAAAAAGGCTTTGAAGAACAAGAGAATATATACAGTATTATGTAGCAGTACTCCACAAGAAAAACGAGCATCAACAGAATGCCAATTTTAATAAATAAGAAATATAAGTAGAAAACACTATCATACAATGTTGTGCATATGCTTAGTTCAGAAGTTACTTGGAATAGACCTATGGTGACAGTAAAATGTTTGGCTCACAGTAGACGCACACGCACATTTTTTACAGTTGGTAATAGTCCGGTCAAATTAACCTGAAAAATAGGGGTAAAATTGCTTAAATTCCAAAAAAGCTGAAAATTTGCATGAAACTTAGGGATACCATTATAATGAAATTGTAAAAAGCCCCCGTAGATCCCATGTGTGCAAAAAATTTCTATGCAATGTCAAAGTTCGCAAAAATTGGCTTTTCATATTTTTTTTTATCGAAACGGTAAGTTTTATCATAAAAAAAGCTCAGACAAACATTTTAGATCACGTAAATTATCTACAAAAATTATTCTAATACTTTTTTCCCTAAGATTTACCATTTCTGAGAAAAAGCCATTCTAATCTTTATATATAAAGATGAATGTATGTATGTATGTATGTTTGTTCTTCATACAAATCCACAGTTTTCATCCGATCTCGATGAAACTTTGCACACTTATACTGTCTACATTTGGTTGAAAATTTATCTGTATAAATAAAACATGTTGTCTCATAACTTCGAAATACGGCGATAGACAGACACGTTGGATATGGACGTCTCCAGACCGTGTTTCCGTGTACTGGCCCGGCACCTCAGTGCTTAAAGCGCTTGCTTATGATCGTCGTGGTCTCCGGTTCAAATCTCCGTGGAGGCTAAGATTTTTAAAAATTGTTTTTCATCGTAAGAGTCAGGCCTGGGCCGTAGGTTATTCGGATTGAATGTTAAACTGTAGATATTAGAAAGTTAGGGGTGCAATGCGAGGCAAATCGTAGGTTGTCTTGCAATGTTGTAGGTGTACAATTTTTTATGTTATAATGATCCCTCAGGTGTTGTTCGCAGTCAGTGTGTGAGTGTGAACCACAGTAATATTATTATAAATACGGAAGAAAGTCTCTGTCTTTTTGTTACGTTTTGACGACTAAATGGCTATATCGTTGTAATGGAATTTTATAAGGAAATCTGTATGAAGGGCGCAGCATATTTTTTCCAGTATGATTAACAGTTGTAGTCACGAAATTTTGAGACCTTATCGAATGGTGACAGAAATATGTTGGAAACTGATTCTCTTCAAGAGACAGGTTCGACGGTACGACGATATAGTGATAGCTTTCCTGTCATATTATTCAGACTCGATATTGTTTGGGACCATTCCTTCGTTACCAACAACTTTCTAAGTATAATTCTGTCAAAAAAATTCTTAATCCACGCGTACGAAGTGGGGGGTACGAGCTAGTATTCACTAAACTTGTATTATCCATAATATGAATAACTACTCTGTCTATGTACATCACTGGACGCATAATATAAGTATAAATATAAGTCTGCGTGGCTAATATATTTATATTGAGTGGTAATTCAGAGAATATGAACTGAAAAGAAACCCAGTCCGACATTTTAAGTGACCACGTGGCCTTCAGCAACATCTAGCTGCTGTTGAATTGTCTACTGGGAAGTGCCCGCCTACTTGCTCTCTTTTCGAAGAATCCAGTGAAATACCGTTAATCTTTAACGTTCGCTCGTAGTGAAAACACGTCTTTATTGCTAATATTCTTTGCCAAAGTTTGTGCTGTCTCGATGGAGGATATTTATTGCACCGTGTGGTCTGCGATCGAGAAGATAGATTCAGTAAAATCTCAGATAAATATGTTCAGTATATACGGATACATTTTGGGCAAAAAGTAATCGTATTATTTGATTGCTATACCGATTCTACAAAAAATATTAAATAACAACGTCGCCGTGTGACAAACATCGGCATCTTCTGATATTCCCTTTGACCAACTTATGTCAGTCCCAACTAGCAAACAACAATTTCCGTCACTCACAATAAGTCTCGACTCATTGCAATGCTCAAAGAAAAATTTACTAGTGAGCATATTTTAGTCAAGCAAGTTTACAATGACGCTGATGTACTTATCGTAGAAACTGTAATAAATTATTTTAATCCAGTTGATTTAAATGTTGTTGTTGGTGAAGATATTGATCTGTTAGTATTACTTACCGCTCCCACTCCAATTAAAAAAAAAAATCCTTTACTTTTTAAAACCAGGCAAGGCTCAACAACCGTCGGAAATTTTATCGAATACAAGTTTTTTATCGGCTTATCCTAAATGTAAAGATCACTTTTTATTTTTACATGCTATGACTGGCTGTGATACAACATCAGCATGGTTCCGGAGGGGTAAAACGACAGTTCTTAAATTATTTGAGAAGCTTTACCTAATTGCATGTGCACAAGTTTTTGAGGATATGAACTCTATTACAGAAACTCTAATCATCAGCGGAATTCGCTCTCTTCTTTCTGTGTATGGAGCTCCAACAAAAATTACTTGCACAGATAAGTTACATTACTTATCTTTTGTAAAACATATACGTAATAAAAAAAACGTGTGCAATTAGCTTGTCTTCCTCCAGCCTCGGCTTCTGCTTACTAACATTTTTATCGAGTATATTACCAGCTTCATGTATGGCTTGGAAATCAACTGGATCCATAAGAATGGGGTTGGAAGTTAATTGATAATGTATTGGAACACTGTACTTCCACCTGCATCAGAAAAGCTCCTTAACACTATTTTTTGTAACTGCAAAAAGGGGTGTAATTCAAAATGCGGCTGCTAAAAAAGTGAGCTTATTTTGTTCAACAGCATGCACCATTTGTCAAGGTCAGTCGTGATCAAAAGTTGAATCTCCAACAGAAGAAGATACATTCATCAACGACGAGACAACTGATGTATCACTGTTACAACAATTTACGTGGACGTTAGAGGATGTAGAAGAAGAAGATGGAGGAAGAGAAGAAGAAGAGGAAGAATTTAAATAAGAAGACCTGACATTCCATTAAACCAGTAGACTAAGCCTACCGGGGAAACCACGAAAAAAAAAAGAATGCACCAAAGTACACTACCTCGTAGGTGGCGTGGAAACGTGTGCATCTTATGGAGAATACACAACTTCAGTGAATTTTAGAAAGGCTTTTTCTCAGAAATGGTAAATCTTAGGGAAGAAAGTATAAGAACAATTTTTGTAGATAATTACATCATATACAATTTTTGTCTGGGCAAGTTTTTATCATAAAACTAACCGTTTCACTAAAAATACGTAAAATCGATCGGGACTTTTCATAATTTTATTATAATGGTAACCGTAACAATTATTTAAATTGTCAGCTTGTTGGGAATTGATGAAAGGGCGAATGTTTATTTTGACCGGACACAGGTATACTGATGTCTTGAATCCTGAAATTTCCTTATCTAACAATTTTCGAATTGAACCATTACATTCAAGCGACGATTAGAAATCAAATTATAAAAAGATTCCAAAAAGACAATTCTTGTAAAAATAGATTAAGTCTGGTGGTTGTTTAGTGGCAAAAAGTTATGAGAACTTGTTCTGAGCCAGGCCGACCTTCCACAGTGTGGACTCAATTCACATAAGAGTTTGTTTCAGTGTTGTGGATCGTTGATATAAAAATTTTTATAAAAATTCTGGTGACCTGGCTCTTATCCATACCATAAATTTTACTGAAAAGAAAAGCATGATATATATGATTTATTCTAAGACTTATCAAACCTGAACTGACGCTAAGGAGATCTTGGCTTCTGGATATTTGTAAGATTAATGAAGCAACATAGTTTACTATATTTACACAGGCAGAAGTTTTATTACACAGTTTGCTAAAACATCAAATGCATAATGATCGCGTAGCCAGATTTTTCTTTTATTTCAAATCAACGGTCCATAACACCGGGAAAAACTATTCCGTTTTAGAAATTAAAATGAATATACACCTGTAGAAGGTAGATACTGGTTGAGAACAAGATCTCATAACTTTTTGCGACTAAAAAAACCACTAGACTTGGCCAATTTTTATAATTTTTTTGTGGGATTTATTTTTGTAATTATCGGAATCTGTTTTATTTTTAACTGTTACAACCAACTACAGTTTTATAGTATTATTTTTAGGCAGCCATAAATGTAGCAGACCCGTAGTATTCAATCTATTAACTTTAGATATAATTTAACACCAGTAACATTTTTATTTTATCCCATTTTGATACCTAGTCACTTACATCAACTTGATTATGGATTTTTCACTTTTTTTAACTATTGCCTGGAGCCGCTTAGTGAAATTTAATAGTTCATACAGGTAAATCGACTGTTTAAATTCGCTTTCATGTCATTAAGACAATGTGGTACCTGCTAATGTCTTGATTGTTCACTGCACCTGTCCTTCAAACTCAGCGTTAGTTTTGTACTTTTGTAATTCTTCTGGATTTTATTTATTCTGTCGAAGAGATCTTTAGTAGTAACTAACACTTCTTATTCCATTGCCTAGTGCATTAGTGCTCTGACAGAGTCATCCAGAACACTATTCATCTCTGCTAATTCATTGCAGCTTCGTTTGACATTCGAGCCGCTTGATTACTATAAATTCACCATACCACCGCTAGTAAAAATTATTTTTAGTCAGGTTCATATATATTTAGGTTCAAGCCGGAAGATATACCTCATGATATCCCAAAACCGGTTGTGACACAATCAATTAAAGTGGACACATTGCCGGATACGTTCGTAGTGGTCACCTTACCGCACAAATATTGGTGATCTCATTAGTCCTCAAGATCCTACGGAAAGCATGCACAGTCAGGGCTACGTGGGGGGGAGGGGGGTTCATAGGAGATCAAAATGGAGCTACGTGATTTATGGACGCTCCCTTGTAACTTTAATATTCAATCAAACTAAAAATTCTAAAAGATGTAGCCGACGTAAATGTAATTAACAAAGAAAAACGTTAAACAAGTATGTGGTACAGAGGCACTTAGCCACTTTTTACAGTACGCAAACGGCGTCAATTTAATCATCTAACACGAAATAAGAGATTGTGGTGATAAAGAAATAGAAATGAAATGACTATCATATCCCTGATAGCTTGGCGAATTGTTCCTTGAACTCTGAATTCTGCATCCAATTTATACTTGTTGCATAAACGTAAAATAAAAATCAGACCCTCGGAAAATTATCGAATTCTTAAGCTATAATAAAATCTTTCAATAAATGGAAAATAAGGAACAAAATTAAAACTAGGGGCTTCCACTGAATGATTAACATGAATTTTGGTGTCTCTTTTTGGTTAAAAGAAAGAATCTCTCTTTGAAAAATATAGCAACCCTACTAGTCAACCAGGACTATAATATTTTTGTGGCTTAACACCTCATTCACACCGAGGTCATTAGAGCCGCGAAGAAAGTGTGGCAAGGAACGGGAAGGAATTTGGCAACAGTCTATTGAAGGAACAAACCCTGGCATTCGTTGGGATTGATGTGAGAAAATCATGGAAAACACAAATCTCTATGGCAGGAAGGGGATTCGAGCCAGAGTCCTTCCGCATGCGAGGCAGGAGCGTTACCATTCCCGCTCAGAATACAAGTATAATCGCATATAGAAACGCCTAAAATTCTAATATTTTTTTGTAGCAAACCCAAGTGTACGCTTGTATTATGAAACAAGGAAAAATAAAAACCATAGAGTCAACTAGAGAATGTTTTAATATCATATAAAACCTTCCCCATATTCACGTTAAAAGTAGTAATGAATATAAGTAACCACCCCAAGACTTGAGATGAAATTAATATGAATCTTCGAAACAGTGTGGAAGATAGGACGAGCTACTTAAGGTTTAAACTCATATCTATGTTACGAGTTTATGGACAGTCTGGTTAGATTACTAGCATCAAGACAGATTCTTACAAATATTCGCTATTCAAACTTCGTCTAATTGGCAGACCAAAAACATCAAACTATGTGACAACCGTAAGTGGTATCTGGTTATAACAATGGCTTCAAGCTTTCTAGAAGACGTTAAGGATCACCAAAGGTGTTTATTACTCAGGCATACTCCAATTGTTCTTCATGTACTCAACGCATATTGAATTTTATGTCTTTAACACTTAATTTAACATATCATCCTTCTCTGCAGTTGTACCTTCGGAACAGAAATCGTGTCCTTAAGCGTGATATAATGAACTGTTAAGGGATTTGTTACCAGTTTCTTTGGAAGAAAGTAATCCGTATACTGGAGCATTTTAAATTTAATAACTGTTTTCACCAGACACGTTTCCCTGTTTTGGTGTGGATCATCGTCAGTGGGAAAATTATGGTAGCTATTACATGTCAGTCTGGAACAGAACTTTCTGCACTTCTCTGGAATGGCTTTCGATACCGAAATTCAACATTTTTACTGTAAGCTTTATATACACTCCACTTCAATAGTATTTGCTGTGTTCTTGTCGAACCCAATTGTTTTCATACATGGCCAATAACATAGTTGTTACAACATAATGGAAATCGACTGCTTACTTCAGGTCCCATGGCTGATATCTCGCCTCAAACAGAGAGAAATTTCAGAAAGGTAACGCGTATTTCAAATGATGGCAGTTTGAACAAACCATGCATTCAGTTATCCATAGACATTTCGTCAGCAGTTACCAGTTATTCGATGGATAAATATGATTTGTCGGTTTTGAAATGAGAGGCTATCAAACTGAATTTTCGAACAAGTAAATCTGTAAATAAGGAATATCATTTAAAGGAGACAAGAAAATGTAAACGCTACGTATTTGCTGAAACTTCAGTGACGTGCGGCCCGGCGATCCGCGGGTTAATTTTTCAGAAACTCGTCTGGTTGTGGCAGCGCTGAAGGACGGGGCTCTCTTCGCAGCGTCCGGCGGCTTTTTGTGCCGCTGTTTTATTCATATTGCGGAGAGCATTCTTTGATTTAATGAACTGCTGACCTATGGCTTGGTGCTGCCGTGTTACCGCGTGCGTGTGTGTGTGTGTGCAGCGAGTGAATGCAACTCATTATAGAAGAGGTAGGCTGGGGCCGAAAGCCGAGCTTTGGGAAATCCGGTGCAACGCGACAATGGCTACCTGCCCTGTCCGACAAGAATACTGAATGCACTCTGCAGCGGCCAGGCTTACAAAACACGCGGTGAGCGGGGCAGCGTTCGCACGGCGCTTTCCGTCGCACCTGCCGGGTGCCACCCAGCCTGCGATAATGCTCCTCACACGCGCAACCACGCTCATTTGAACTAATTTGGTTTTAAGGACGTGAAATATTACTCCACACAGCTTACTGAGCAGGCGGTATGAAGGAGGTTATTAGAGAAAGTGATAAGGGTGTGTATCAGAGAAGACAGGGAATTGAGTTACAGAACTTTGATCAGATCATTCTCCGAATATGATGGTGTAGTACGGGTTCCATGTTATAAGCATCAAATACTAGAGTTGGAGTAGGTTCTATTTTTGTCTCTGGAAATTACTATGGAGCTGATGTTTTGATGGAGGTCAAATGGAATTAATTGGAAGACACAAGGTTGAAAAGAGTGCTGCCAATGTTAATGGCGTATATTGATGATGAGTAATGGAAATATATTGATGGAAGAATCAAGAGTGGTGCTTGGAAGGAAAATGATGATCATGACCACAAGGTGGCAACTGATTTCAGTCACAAGGGAATGGAAAATTTTGTTCCATAGATAAGGGAGTCAGGGATTGGAATAATGGAATGATAAATTTATCAAAAACGCTGAAAGAATTTAAAATTAATATTCGTAGAGGGATAAAGTACGCGGTTACAAGAAAGGAGAATAACGGTTGTATACGAAAAATTATCAAATTGCACTCCACCGAAATTAAATTGGTAACCTGGCGTTCATCCGTTTGACTTCGCAACTAGGTGACAAACAGTTATCTATTGATTAATCTATGCTACTTGACCCACGCAGAGCCAATCCACTGCAAGGATCACTTCCTTTTATTCATCACCAAATTATAGCAGCTGCCTTTAAACTGCTGAAAAGTTTATTGTAAGCAACATTCGGAATATATCTATCCAATATTTCTATCTAACTAATCCGCCTTTTTTCCGAAATCACCTAGATGAATGCTGGGATGATTCCCAATCTCGTCTTATAAACTACGTATTTCACAAACAAAAATAAACTAATGACAGAGAACACAACTTACACGTTTCACAGACACATCCGCTTTTTCGCATCAAGATTACGAGAGACCTAGCAAGCTGATAGCAGGTGAAATCTTGCTTTCAAAATATGTATAACCCGTGGAAAAAGATGTGACGGATGACCTGCGAAAGTGGAAACCTTAAAAAGATAATGGTCTCAGTTTTTCTTTCGCAGCCTGAATCAGTAAGGAAGACCGTATTGAAACTGAAACAACGAAACTTTTATTATTGGTATATAATAAACGATTGAAACTCTGTTGCTGACTGCTTTTCTATTTTAATTTATGATTTATAATAATTCCTGCTGACAAAAACATAAGCAATAGTTTCAACTGTAACTGACACATATATCTGTCTTTCAACTAAATCTGTCTCATTCTGTACTAGGGCTGTAGGTAAAATATCGATATTATTTTTTGAAAATATCGATATTTGTGGTATTTTAGAGCGATATATCGATACTGAATTCTGAATATCGGCGTCGATATTTTTTTTAAAGTTATCATTTTCAGTTTTCCTTGTAGAAGATATCAAGCTATTGTAGGGACAATAGAATACGGTATCTGTGTAGCACATGCAATAAATTTAATCGTAGACAAAATGTTAACAAAAAATGAAAATTTTTAACCTCTAGCTGATCAGATAAATTTATTACACCTCAAACTCTCATTTAGTCGATCTGATTAATTACGATCAGAGCAAAAAGCAAAAGTAAAAAAGAAGACAAACTGTAAATGTTCTTTCAAGCAGTTAGCATTCGTTTGAATTCTTGTCTTGACGTGGTGCAAGGGTAGCATTAGGAACTAATCGTAATATACCAGATATGATATTACTCTACAGTTAAATATTTTTCGCGATTTGTTTACACTTTGTTCCGTATCAACAGAAGAGTTGAGTTCCAAAAGGTATATCACAGCCAAATTAGTTATACCACTAACGAATTTTTAAAGAGAAGAAGTTTTTCTTTTTTTTAAGAAAAAAAAAAAAAAAGACTTGCCGCTTTTGGATTGACACTATAAAGTGCTTTGTTGAAAAGTAAAAATGATAGGTTGGTCCCTTTAGAACACAATTTGGTAACTCCAAACTAAACACCCTGAACCACCACTTCAAAAAATTGCATTTTGGTAACAATGCATTCTCAAGAAGGGGAAATATTTCATTTAATACAGGCGCTTCTCAATGCATGGCAGAAGAAGCAACGCCATCTCTTTGGGATAAGTATGAGCTCATGCTCTTGAAAAATATGTCCAATGATGATGAGATTTTCTCGGGATGCTAGTCGAGTGAGTACGCTTGTATAACATGACGTTTCAGAGGTCATATCCTCTGCCGCATTGATAAATATTGGTACACACAACATTTTTTATTAATAATTCCTGGAAACACAGTCCACATTTCTACCTAATCTTTACATATCACATATTTTTATTGTAAACGGAGCTTAGTAAGCTCAACTAATGTGGGAAAGTTTACTTCATTCATCACCTTACTTCGGAAGTTTGTGCAATTCAAATTCTTTAAAACGACTATGACAAATATGTGATTTCACTCCCAAGTCATAAGAAAGGTCCCTATATTTATTGTAGGGTAATAGAAAAGGTGAACCGTCTTGGAGAAACCTTGTTTTTTAATTTCTTTGTTCTTGATGACGCTATTTCTGCTTTGCATAAAGATCAGGAAGCTTAAGAAACACATTTAATTTTGTTAGGTACTATATTTGATCTGTAAATCATTGGTACACCGTCTACTAAGGTGATAGTAAAAATGCAGGCATAGCATCGCTCCCACAGAACAAATCGGAAGCGAACCCATTGTTTTAAAGGAGCGTGCCTAATAGCTAAATCACATTTTTTTTTTTTAATATTCGTAACGCCATTAAAATACATTTTATTTCAGAAATTTAAGACTTGATTCAATAGAATATCTCACAACTTTTTATCAATAAATAGTCACAAGAATTGTCCGTATTGTTTCGCGATTTGTTTTTGTAACATTGATTTTATAAAATTGGGTTGATATATCGATACTTTATTCTTCGATATATCGAATCCGAAATTAAAACTTTTAAAAATATCGATATGCAGAAAATCCGATATTATTTAAAATATAATTTGAATTATACTGTACTGACGAAGTTTCTTCTGATACTATAAAACACGCCCCTTTTGCTCTAAGTTTATTAATCAGATAACTGGTTACAATTTATTTATTTTGCGTATGATGTTATATGATATTTACAACATTCAACAACAATTATACTGTAATCAATGAACAATCTTGTTTCAAAGTAAACACGCATTTAACTAGTAACAAGCTACAATAAAAGGAGTACACAGCAGTACCAATTTCACATTAAGCAATAGTAGAATCAAGCAGGATTCTAATGAATCATATATAAATGCAGCAGCAGTGACATTCCTTACTGGGAAAACCTAAGTCCCAGGTTGAGGGTAAGTTTTTGCGCTATAGTGCATCTCCTTCCAGTTTATGTTATTGGTTGCCTTTATCAAAACGGTTGGTCTCTATCTGGATTTGTCCTATCCGGTGCTTTTGTCATTGTTCTTATATTTAAGTGCATAATTAGTGGGCCAGTAGTTTCTTTGGCCACCTGAAAGTATTGTCATATATTAGATCCGATCGTGATTTAGCTTTGTCTTTGATCGTCTTTAGGTGGGCATTCCAATTGAGCTGGCGGTCCAGCGTCTACATCTACATCTACATATATACTCTGCAATTCACAAAATTGTGGGTGGCAGAGGGTGCTCAGCACCAAAGCTAATCTCTTTGTTGTGCATTCAAATCCCTAATGGTACGAGGGAAAAAAGAATTCATATAAGAATCATTGCGGCACCTTATTTCTCTAATCTTATCTTTCCTGTCATTCCGGCTCAAACAGGTTGGTGGACGAAGTATTTCACTACACTCATGAGTGAAAGTGGGAGTGCGCATGTCAGTTCTGTGACGCTTTCATAAGGACTGTAGCAAGCGGTCACGAATCGAGCGGCTCTTCTCTGTACTTTCTCTATACTTTCGATCAACCCCTTACGAAACGGATACCAAATGGCACAACAATAGTCCAAATGTGGACGTACAAGAGATTTGTAGGCTATCTCTTTTGTTTGTTCATTGCAATTTTTCAAGATTCGACCTATGAATCGCAGCCTAGAATTTGCTCTACCTACTAACGAATTCATGTGTAAGTCCCATTTCATGTTCCTTTCTACTGTTACTCCCAAATATTTCATAGAATCAACCATATCAATAACTGAATTGTTTAACTCGTATTTCTGAACAATTGCATTCTTTTTGTTAGTTATGCTCATTGTCTTGCACTTTTTACAATTTATCGTAAGTTGCCTCTCAGCGCACCATGCCAAAATAATATCCAGATCACGCTGAATTTCTAAGCAATCGGCCAAATTCCTTACTTCCCTATAAATAACCGCATCATCAGCAAACAACCTAAAAATGCTTTTCAGTTTGTCTCCGAGATCGTTTATAAAAATTAAGAAAAGAAGTGGTCCTATTACACTTCCTTGAGATACCCCCGATGTAACATCTAGACTAGAAGAACTTTCTCCTTCAACGACGACATACTTAGACCGACCAGTTAGAAAATCCTTTATCAATTCACAAAGCTGATCCAATATACCGTACGCTCGTAGCTTCGCTAAAAGGCGGTTGTGTGGCACAGAGTCAGAGGCTTTCTGAAAATCTAAAAAAATGGCATCTACTTGTGAACCTGCATCAATAACTTTCATTACGTCGTGTGTAAATAGGGCCAGCTGTGTTTCACATGATCTTTTCTTCCGAAATCCTTGTTGATTTGTTGTAAGCAAATTATTATCGTCTAGAAATTTCATAATGTTCGAGCATATAATATGCTCCATAACTCTACTACAAACAGATGTTATAGATATTGGACGTCAATCCCAGATATTTGACTGTTTTTGTTAAATTGAGATGTTTGCCGTAGATTGTAATGTTAAAGTCATGTTGTCTAAATCTTCGTGTAGTTCGTCCAAAAATTATTGCTTGCGTCTTTTGTGGATTTATTGTCAGTCTTCATTCGTTGCACCCTTCTATAAAGCTATCTAGGTGTTTTTGTAACGATTTGGCATACTGTAGATGGTTGTTGCAGCAAGCGAGGTAGGCGGTGTCGTCGGCGAATTGTAGGAGGTAGACAGGAGCGAGTGGTTGGGTAATATCAGCTGTGTACAATAGGTAGTGGAGTGGGGAAAGGACGGAGCCTTGAGGCACACCAGCATTTGGAGTAAATTACCTGGAGTTGGAGTTATTAATGATGACGTAGGCTTGACGGTTAGTAAGGAATGATGCAATAAGGCGGCCGTAGGATATCGGTAGCGCGTATAACTGTAGTTTGAATAATGGTCCCATGTGCCATACTTTGTCAAAGGAGTTCTCCAAGTCTAAAGAGATGATGATGGCTGATTTCTTTTTGTTTAGTTGTTTTGTCACTAGTTGCGCCAGGTGGAGAAGCAGGTCGTGTATAGAGTAGTTTCGTCGGAAAACGGCTTGGGTAGGTGGGAGCAGAAGTAATTTTTGCAGATATTGGTGGATGCGGCGAGCTAGAATTGTTTCAAAGACTTTGCTGAATACTGTGGTGAAGCTAATGGGGCGGTACTAGAAGGGTTCAGATTTGGGTTTGTTAGATTTAGGAAATAATAGTATTTTGGATATTTTCTAGTTTTCCGGATATATGCCTGTATACAGGGAGGTTGAGTACCTAGATATATTTGTTCCAGTCAACGAATATCCAAGAGGCTCCCTGCAATATAAGCGGGGTATCATACAAAGGAGAAACCTTGTCAACAACGCCATCACAGAAGAATGGCAACGGAGGTGGGAAAACAGCCAAAATGGAAGACACACGTTCCAATGGATTTATTCAGCAAACTCCTGGAGCTTAAGCTAGAAGAAATCCGCCAGTCTTTCCTACCCTACCACATGCCTCATCACAGGGCACGGTATCAAACAGACCCTTTACGAGAGGAACATCGTGGACAGCAATCTTTGAACTTGCGGCGCCCCTGAGACTTCAGAGCACGTCCTCAAGGAATGTGACCAATACCAGGAGGAACGAGCCGTCCTGGAGCACCAAGTAGATCTAGGGCCACCAGACTGGAGACAGCGGCTCTCAGAATCAGAAGAGAACTTCAGGGTGCTGTCCACCTTCGCCACAGAACTTCAACAAAACTGAAGAACCAGCGCAGACAGAAGCAGCACTCACCACCTAAGAAGCCACTGCAGATGTCAAGTTCTGCGGTTGTCCAGTTCAACTACTCTCCAGACCAGACGCCTGCAGCCCAACATGGCGAACATTACTGCTAAATTCACCAACTAAAAAAGGCTGAAGGAACCCAGGCTCGATCAGGGATCAGTAGTGAACGGCCTGTCCAGCCAGGCCCAAGGCACTGCGCCTTGCGCTCTTTCGGTACAATTTATGGACATCAAACAACCGAGGATTGTCTCGCCCTCGGTTGTGACAGCACCGCCACAACGAGGTTCCCCGTTGGCACCGGGCAACATTCCCGGTGGCTAAAGGTGCTTCTCCCACAGGAGAGTCCGACCTCCCCCTAAAGATTGGGGGGGGGGGGGTTATTCTTCCAACTCAATCCCAAGGCGAGGGTGTAGCGAAGTAGTACTATAGAATGGTGTGGTCGGGGTTGGAGTTTGAGGGCTTCGGCCCAGTTGCTGCGCTAACCTCAACCCGGTCGGTGGACCAAACATATGTACTCATGTATATAGGATTACGGTATAGAGGAGAGATAGGATATGCAGGAAGGAGAGGGGGCATTCTTTTAGGTGGCGGTAGGTGATGGCGTCATGACCGGGAGCAGTGTTACGTTTCTTTCTTAGTGCCTGTCGGATATCTTCGGTTGTTATAGGTGAGTTTAGATAATGTCGCGGCGTGGTCTCATAGTATTGAATGTCTGGCGCTAGAGGTGGTAGGTTGGTGTCAGTTCGTTATGTATGTCGGCAGTCATCTCATAGTTGAAGTGTGGTTCAAGTGGGCAGGAAAAGGTTAGCTCAAGGTGGGTTGCGAAAAGGTTGGCTTTTGATTCGTCGTCGGGAATGGAGCGGTTGTTGTGGATGATAGGGTACGAAATTGTAGTTTTTGTTCCAGTTAGTCTGTTGAAAGCATTCCAGTACTGTCCCGAGTTGCTGGTCATGGTTGAGTTGAGTCTGTCGGAAGTCGTTCGCCAGATGAGTTTTTTCTTGACAGTGAGGTAGTTGTGTACTTGTCGTTGAAGTTGTCTGTGTCGGGTGAGTGCATTCCCATCACGCGTGGCCAGAAATGTTCGGTAGAGGCGGCGGGATTCTTTGAGGAGCAGGACTGCATGGGGAAGGAGAGCCGGTTTATGAGGATTTGCAAATTTTCTGGGGATTTGCGATTCAATTGCGGAACTGTCGTGTAGAAAGTCTGCTGTACTGATTACATCATCGGCATGTCGAAATTTGGGATAGAAATTTTTTAAAGAGTCGTCTATATGTCGTCTGTATTCGGTCCAACTGGTTCTATTATAATCTTGAATTTTGAGGATTTGCGATGGGTCGATCTGATTTCTGCGTTGTCGGATATGGTATATTACTTTGATGAGCGCTGGTAGATGATCGCTACCGCTGGGATCGAGGACAATGAGACTGGTGCGCCTAAGGAGGGAAGGGTATGCTATGATTATGTCGGCTCTGGTATGGCTAGGTCTTGTCCGCGCAAGGCGTCGAGGTTGTCGCGTAGATTTATTTTAAAATAGTGTGATTGGAACTGAACAATGTAGATGCAGTAGCCACGCCATTTACTGCCAGTTAATCACAGGCAGAGTATTTTGAAGTGTGTTGTCTTTCGACATTTACTTCAACATAATCTAGAAGGAGCAACACCTTGCTTTTGGTATGGCTTATCGTTGGCGTTCTTAGTTTAGAATAGCGAGTGGTCTTTTATGACGGTCAATACCTGTAACGTATTGCCCGAGCGAGTTGACTTCTGGGTTCCTGGTCTTCTGGGCGCGCTCGTAGAACGTCGCAGACAGCTGTCTGAAGCGATCCGTCAGCAGCGGGATGTTAGTAGTCTCGTGCAGAACTGCAGTCGGGAATCTGCTCGGTAAGTGGAGGGCCCGTTTTAGTGCCCTGTTCTGTATCACCTGAAGGCGCCGAAGGTGCGAAGCAGCCGCATAGCCCCATACGGGACAAGCGTATTCCATAATTGGTCTTACCAGGGTGATATAGATGTTTACTCCCGTGGCGGGCTTCAAAAGGCTATTCCTGTTCAGCACAGGGTATAGAGCGTGTAATCTAGCACTTGCCTTTCTCCTGATATCTTGAATATGGGATCGCCAAGTCAGTCGCCGGTCAAGAGTGACTCCTAGGTACTTGACTTCGTTTTCCCACGGGATCGTCTTGTTGTGAAGTCGAAGGGGTGGAAGGTTTTGAGTGCGTCTCTTACTGATTATGATGGCTTGAGTTTTTGTGGCGTTGATGGTTATCCACCACCGTTTCGCCCAGTCCTCAGTTGATCGAAGGACTTCTAGCAGACGCCTAGTTGCTAAGGCACAAATCATCAAACTTTTTTATATACTTTACCTGAAACATACCGACTGCAAGAAGCATTTTACCTTTCGCTGACTGCGATACGCGCAAAATGAAATGAGGTATATTTCATTTTCTTATTTTTTATTACACATTGTACGTTATAATTAGAGATGTGCATTATTTGAAATACACGTATTTCAAATGGAAACACAAAATGCAAAATTCATATTTTTAGTTTGTATTTAAAATACTTTGATTTAAAAAGTATTTTTTATTTTATTTGAAGTACTTTTTCAAATATATTTTCTATTTGGAAAATAAAAAATACTTTTCTTAGCTTTTCATACTTTTTTATTTCATTTTGACTATATTTCATTAATATTGATATTCAGACTATTGGAAACATCTGTTGACTCATCTAATGATGCCGCCGCCGACTTGCATGTTGTGATGGTTCTGTTAGTCGTTTTTATGCCAGTTTTGTTCACTTATCTGAATTTTGCAAGATACGTAGAAAAACTGTTAAGGGAAGTGTTAGTGCTGGTAAAAACTTCTTGAATACTATAATATCAATTCAACAGGTTATATTAATTTGTTATTCTTCTTTTGTAGTACCAGTACTGAGGGTTATTCTGGTCTGAGAACCAAGTGCGAAATATGTTTAAATTTTATTCCGTTGTGTTGGTAGTAAAATAAGTGAGGCAGGAATATACAAATTGTTTATTTATTTTCGTTAGAAAGATCATGCTATTCAGAAGAGTATGATAAAATCAGATCTCAACATACAAAGAAGAGAAATTGTGCCTTGTTGATACTTTGAAAAAAAAATTAAACATACCACTCTAGCAACTATCTTACCGAAATCAGTTGATTTCTTACAAGTTTCTTATGACTTTTGTAGTTGATACTCTGTCACCACCATGGACTGTTGAAATGGTTCATTTAGGGCACTAATTGCAGGTGTTATTCAGCAGTTACCAAGCCCACGAAAATTATGTCCCGTCGCACTTGCAATAAAAAAATTGCTGAGAATCTATTGAGTACAAGTAAAATACAAAACTAGCTGTAAAAGTGACTAATTTTGTATGCACCACGGCAGATATTTGGTGTTTATCCAAGGTATTTTATCTGGGTGTGTCCGTTTAATGAATTGATTCCAACATATTTGAAAGAAAAGTTTCCTACCCTTCTTGCTGAAGATTTAAAAGGATCTCGTACATTTAATAAAGTAATGAACTGATTGTTGATATACATAATGAATTTTATTTCAAATTATTGTGAAATAAAAATCCAACAGTAAAAAATGTGTTTCTAAAAAAGAATACATGTTTGGCAACTTCTGCTTCTTGTCTGAATAAGTAGTGGCGTTAAATCTATGAATTAAGTAAAATAAATTACTTGCGTTATAAAAGAACAAAAAAGTATTTTATTTTAATAAAAGTATTTTTCAAAATACCTATTTTGCATTTTGTATTTAAATACTAATATTTCAAACCATCTTATATTTTGTATTTGAAATAGAAAAATAAGAAAGTATTTGCATTTTGTATTTAAATGCTTTTTAAAAACTATTTTGTACATCTCTAGTTATAATAGCGTCATAAAACACAATTTTTAAGTTAAATTATTGTACATTCAAAGAATTACCTTTCGGAAAGTACTTTGAACACTAAAAATTTCAGTATCTGGTATTATAGTAGGCAATCCTGAGCTACTCGATATTTATGCGACATATGCTCGCTCTCTCACTCGCTTGACATCATAACTGGGATAACCTAGGTCCCAGATTGTGGGGAAGTTATTGTGCATGTGCGTATCGCCTTCCATATTACTTTGTGGTTATCCTGAGAGTGTGTGACATGTCCGGATTTGTCAATATCTGGTATTTTATTTCATTGTCTGGGTTTAATTATTTCTTTACTTACGGTCGAGGAGTTTCCTTGGCCATGCCAGAGTGTTGTCGTAAATCGATTCAGCTCCCAGAGCCGTTATCAGAGGGTTGGTAGAATTCTGGCTTGCATTGTAGAACTGAGATGACAACTTTTCGAATCTTTGGCGAAGTGGTGGTAGTCCGCTTATTTGATAGAGGACGTCCACCCTCGTCTCTCTTGGCAGATGGTACGCATTCCTGGTGGCCCTGTTCTGGATTACCTGCGGCAGTTGACGGTTGGAGGCAGCTGTGTTACCCCAGATTAGTTTAGCATACTCCAGTATAGCTCATACGAGAGCGACATAATGTCGGATGCCTAGGTCCGGTCTCAGTGCTGATGTAGGGTTTAGGAGAGGGTGTAAAGTTCTTAGTCTCCCTGCAGTTTTTCCACGAACACTTGTGACATTGAGCTTCCACGTCATCCTCCTGTCCATTTTGACTCCCAGGTAGGTGGCAGTCCTGGTCCAATTTATGTCTTCACCGAAGAGGGTCAGAGGCGTTTGGTGTGGTACGTTCCTAATGGTTAAAATGTTTGCTTGACTCTTTGGCGCGATAAAGGCTAGGCGCCACTTGGTCACCCATTGCTGGGCGTTGTTGCAAGCCTGTTACAATCTTGTTCGCAAGGTATTGACGTTTAGGCTCTTTGCATACAAGGCTGTGTCGTCGGCGTAGAGAGCCTTCTGAACGCGAGCTGTACTAGGAGTGTCCGCCGTGTACAGGCTGTATAGTATTGGTCCCAAGACATACACTTGCGGGACCCTGGCAGAGATGTTCTTCACTGAAGAGTACGCGCCGTCCAACACAACCCGGAAGGTCCGACCGAGCGTGGTGGTGTAACGGATAGCGTTCTGGCCTCGCATTCGGGAGGACGGCGGTTCGAATCCCCGTCCGGGCATCCAGATTTGGGTTTTCCATGGTTTCCCCAAATCACTCCAGGTGAATGCCGGGATGCTTCCTTCAAAAGGCCATGGCCGAATTCCTTCCCATTCCTTGCCCCCATCCTTTCCCGTCTCTAAAGACCACGTTGTTAAAAAGGGACGTTAAACTGTTAAAAAAAAAAAAAAAAACGGAAGGTCCGTCCTTCTAAGTAGCTCCTAGGCAATCTGACGTCGGAGAGGGGGACCCCGTGCGCAACCATCATGGTGCCACACTGAATCAAAAGCGCGGCACACGTCGAGCAAAACTGCACCAAAGTATTCTCGGTGTTCGATGGCAGCGTAGGCTTCTTCAGCGAGGCAAAATAGCTGCTGAGGTGTGGAATGCTGCTTCCAGAGACCAAACTATTCGTCCGGTAGCAACCTTTCTCCATCTATAATTCTGCTTAGTCTCTTTAGGTAGATACGCTCAAACGCTTTTGATAGAATCGGCAAGAGGCTAATGGGGCGATAGGAGTTTGATGACCTCTTATCCTTGCGCGCTTTTGGAATCGGAATCACCTCAGCCTGCTTCCTTTTTTGTGGATATTCGCCTCTTTGAACCACTTCAATGAAGGCATCCGTGATGTATTGTACTTCAGATGGGAGCATTTGGCGAAGGATGCCTCCACCAATTCCATCAAGCCTGCTGTTTTCTTGACTTGTAGTCTTGCAAGCGAAGACCAGACCTCTTGGATCGTGATCTCTTCTATGACGTCCTCCTCCGGGGGTGCCGCATCAAGGAAGCGCCGCAGTCGTTGATCCACAAATGTGATGTGTTCGTCATCCCTTGGTACCTCAACTGGTTGGTAATTAGTTCTGAAGGTCTCTGCGATGGCCTCAGCCTTCTCCTCAGTTTCGCAGATGTAGTTATTGCCAACCACTAATGGAGGGATCTTCATTCTTCGCCGGAGTAGTAGTCCAGAGTGGAGATGAAATTGCACCAGTCGTATATTCTATGCTGCTCCACTTCCGCCATGATCTCCCGTTGCATGCGGTTGATGATCCTCTTGGTAGCCGGATCCCTTGTGATGTGCCACTCCCTAGTTACTTGATTTTTGGTGGAAATTCCCTCTCTGATGTAGGGAGGCAATTGTCTTGAACGGGGAGGCCGATTGGGTCGTGGTGGGTTGGCTGAATCCGCTGCCTTGTTTCTGCCAGGTAGGCCACTGCGGCAAAGGGACCGGTGACTGAAGGTTGTCATAGTTTTAGCATTAAATACAACACCCATATACAACTTGAGTTCTTCCCAATAGCGCAGAGAGGAATGAAATTGTAACAAGCTTCTACACTGTAATTCTTCCGATCAAGCAGTATTTGAAAGCAGAATTTTTATTTTAAATTTTTGAAAATTTAGAGCACATTGAAAATAGGACACGTTTGCTATAAACAAACAAACTAGCACCGCACGAGACGTTCTAGTAGGTTGAGGATTCAGACGCATATTGTGCATTAAATTTCATAAAAAAGAGTAAAAAAGTAAAAATGTTTTTTGAAAAATCAGCAAGAACTTATTTTATTGTACGATATTCGAAATTATATTCCAATAGGTATAGGTACACATAACTGGTGGCTGAGATTTCGGTGGTTCCACAAATCATTCATGGCGAATGTATAGTTGATTCCTTCAGATTTCTTTCCCGTTCCTTGATCACCGTCCTTTCCGGTCTCTAACGTCGATAAGGCGCCAAGACATTAACAAAATAAGAAAATTAATCTCCTAGTGGCAAAGTTTCTTATACTGTATAATCATTTGTTATAACCACCTAAACTATCTCGTTAACCCTATCAGGCAATGGAACATAAATATAACGTGGAATACATACCACAGAACTAGCCAGATCTCGTCAAACATTTGGTTTACATGAAGAAGCTTTCCTTTATACTGGTATTAACTTTCTACTCTTTTATCTTGTTTTTTAGCCGTACACCATAGTGAAAAATATCCTATTGCACTCTCTGGACCATGGGTTGCACATGGATTTAAACTCTGTCAAAATCTGACCAGTAGTTTTTTCATGAATCGTGTTCAACCAAAAATGGATATTAATTCGTAGACATTTATATCCAATTTTATCATGATAAAATAAAAGTAAAATTTTCTTGTTTTACTCCTCGGACCATAGGTGGAACGTTAAATGCAACATTCTCAAAATCCAACCACTAGTATTGGCATGAATCACGTCCAACGTAACTGAAAGCTAATTTTCGAATATTTTTATTTAAGTTTCTAGACTCTCTGTAATCAAATAAATCCTATTTTATTGAATACTAGCTGGTGCGCACGAATTATTTCGTATTTGTAAAGAATTTTCTTGATAGCTACCGACATGCAACCACCATAGTGCATGATGGGTGATTCGAGGCTGATACCACACATAAACACCAGTGATCTGCACAGGGTATTTATGGCTGGAAAGTGAAGTATAGGGAGACACACATGTCTTTGGTCGAAATATGAAAATGCCCTAGGTCGACTAAATTCAACCTTTAAATTTCCTACACCCCCACAGGGCTACTACTACACACAAGCATCATGGACTGCGCTAGGTAGAAGTGAAATATAGGGACACACACGTCTTTCTTCGAAATATAAAGATGCCCTTCGTCGACCAATTTCAATCACCGTATCTCCCACATCCGTACAGCTATTGACATGCAACTATCGTAGGATATGATGGGAGACCTGAGACTACTGCTAATCACAAACACCAGTGGTCTGCGTTAGGCACTTTTGACTGCCAAGTGAAATATAAACACACATGTTCTTGGTCAAAATATGAAAATGACGTCCGTCGACCAATTTCAACCACAATATTTCCACACATCCCCTTAGCTATCAACATGCATCCACCATGGTGCACGTTGTGAGACTCGTCTATTACCACATACAAACACCAGTGGACTGCGCAAAGTAGTTTTGATGCAGAATGAAATATAGGGACACGCATGTCTATTTTTATATCAAGTCTACCACTTGCAACCATCATATCTACCACACTTTCACGACTACCGACATTCTGCCAACATTGTGCACGATGTGTAACTCCATGTTACTACCGCACACAAACACCAGTTGTCAGCGCTAGAAAGTGATGGCTGCAGAGTGAAATTTCATCCTCGTCATCATCATCTGTTTTCTGCCCTCGGGCAGGTTTTCACTTGGCTGCTCTCCATGCTCTTCTATCTTCTGCCTTTCTCTTAAGGACCATGTACTTGCCGTCTTCCTTGAATTGTATATAATTTTATACCTCCTTCTTTTTCTTATTCTCCTCCCACAGACTAGACCTTCCAAGGCGTCTTTTATCAGGCACCCTCTCTCAACAAGTGTCCCATCAAGTTTTTCTCTCTTTTATTACTTGGAGTATATTTCTGCTTTCACTGACCCTGTCCAGCACTTCAGCATTACTTATTTTATCCTCCCGGCTTATCTTCTCCATCCTCCTCCACATCCAAATCTCAAATGCTTCTAACCGCTTTTAATCCTCTAGTCTCAGTGTCCATGTCTCCGACCCATAAAGAGCCGCACTCCATACAAATCATTTACCAACATCTTTTCTTAAATGTTTTTTTCTATTTTTCCAGTTAGTATTATCTTTTTCCTATTAAATACTTCCTTCGCTACGGCAATGCGAGATTTTATCTCTTGATGGCACCTCAAATCTTCAGTCCCAAGATATTTGAACGATCTTACTTGCCTGATATCAGCTCTTCCTAACTTAATATTTATTATTTTCCTTTATTTTCCAGTCACCATACTCTTAGTTTTTGCTGTATTGATTTTCATTTCAAACTCTTGGCAAGCTTCGTCTAGATCTTTCAGCATTCTCTTTAGAGTTTGTTCGCTTTCTGCCAACAATACCATATCATCAGCAAATCGTATGCACTCTATTCTCTTGCCACCAATATGCACTCCTCTTTTCCAATAATTTCTTCAAGGTATAAGTTGAACAATATTGGAGAAAGGCAACAACCTTGTCTTACTCCTCTCCCAATGCTGCATTCTCCCGACATCTCGTTTCCGATCTTTATTCGTACTTTCTGTTGTAATTATATATTCTGTATCAACCTTCTCTCCTTCCAATCTACGCCTTTCCTCTTCAAGATATCCAACAGCTTCTTCCATTGCACCCTATCAAAAGCTTTTTCCAAGTCAATAAAGACGGTGTAGATGTTTCTTCCTTTATCAATATATCTTTACACTACGATTCTTAACAGGCCGATAGCATCTCTTGTTCCTTTTCCTTTCCTAAATCCAAATAGTTTTTCTCCAATCAATCTATCTAACTTTCCATATAACCTTCTGTTCAGCACTTTCAACAACACTTTAGCTGCATGCGAAATTAGGCTGATAGTCCTATGCTCTTCACATTTATTAGTATTCTTTTATTCTGAATTGGTATCATTACCGTTGCGAGAAAGTCATCTGGCCATTCCCCTTTGTCATATATCTCATTACAAAGGTGTACTATCTCCCTCCTTCCTTTGTTTCCTAAACTCTTCAACAATTCTGCAGGTAAATTATAGAATTCCTCATGCCTTCCGAGTCTTCATCTCCGTCAGAGCCTTTCCTACCTCTGCCTCTAGGATCTCACACCCCTTTCCTTCTTCTGTTACCTGTGTCTCTTCTTCAATTTTACTTGGTATTTGATCTCCCTTATATAAGCATTCAATATATTCTTGCCACCTACTCGGCACCTCATTTGGTTCTTTGACTACGTGCCATCCTCTCTTTCTATTTCCATGTTATTCTCGTTTCTCTTAGTTTCAAAAGCTATCTCAGAAGGCATTTTCTATATCATTTCAAATTTTCCCTCTTTCTCCAATATTTCTGTTTCCTCGATTTTCTCTTTAATCCATCTTTCTCTTTCTTGCTTGGTCTGTTTCTCTTCTTAGTTCATTGTTGAATTTCCTGTATCTCTTTTTTCCTGCTTCATTTCCAGAATTTTTCTACTTCCTCCGTTCTTCCATCTTTTCCAGCATTTTTTCTGTTACCCATTCTTTCCTGATTCCTTTGGACTCTCTAATTCCTAGAGTTTCTCTGGCGGCTGTCATGAGTCCTTTCCTCATTTTTATCCATTTTTCATTTACACATTCTTCAAATTTTCCTCCTTTATAGTTTTTCAAAAACCTTTCTTCTAGCTCCAAAGCCTTACCTTCCTATTTTTATATCTATATATAAGATTTTGGCTAAACGTTGTCTGAAACCGCATAAGATTCCGATACGCAGGTTTTGTATCAATCGCAATACTCTGTTTTGTTTATTTCTCATCTTCCCGCATTTCTTTGCATGCAGATGAGACATTGCTTGGACTCTGGCCTGCAGACTGTTCAAATCCTTGAATCGAGGTCAATACAACGTAAGATCATTTTCGCAGTCGAAGATTATCGTGTGTAATATAAATCTAAATATGACACATTTTCAATGTACTTTTTGTTAAATTCTTGTTCGGAAAAAATACTTAATATACAATCTAAATAGTATATAATAATGGCATATAATAGCCCAATGGCAGTACAATGTAACCTTTTTATAAACCAACAAATGAACTTAGGTCTACTCCTTGGATGGATTCGGACTACACTTTGATGTTAGCCACAAGTCCCAGTTAGGAGGACGGCAAATTCGCCACCTTACCTAACATTTGGGAGGATGGGAGTTAAATCCTGTCCGGCCACCCTGACTGCGGTTTTCCGTGATTTCCCGCAGTTTCTCCCGACGAATACCGGAATGGTTCCTTTGATATGCCACGGCCAGCTTCCTTCCCCGTCCCCCCCCCCCTCCCCCTAGGTTATCTAGGCTGAAAAGAGACCCTCCAGCAGCTCGTTTCTCAGCCTTCAGCTGGGAGGATTGCATTTTTTTAATAAAAAATTGTTTCTTACGTGTCAGGTTTAGATCTTTATTTTGGCTTGAAAATTATCTTCTATATTATTTCTTAATAACTCTGGACTACCAGTTCAGAAATAATGCGCATCCTTCGAATTTTATTTGACACTTTCAACATAAACTCAGAGAAGTGGATCCACTTTATTCTTTTACGTATTTAACATACTGCCTGCTGTAGAATTCTAACATTCTGGCTACCGTTCTGATGTCTCCTTCCTCGGCAATTCCAGACCTGAGAAAAGTAGGGAGGAACAGTTCCTTCTCGCAACTTACTACCAGTAAAAATTTCACACGGTCTCTCGACTAAGAGATTTCTGCTTGCGAACAAAGTCAACCAGGCATAAAGAAAGAAACAAAAAAATTTACAAGTAAAGAGAAAAAAATCAGTCAATGGAAATATGTTTACCGCATAATTATTATGCCATTCATGAAACTCTCCATCCAATGATACGTCTTATTCTTTTGTCGAAAAAATTATTTGCTGAAGTCACAAGTTGGATAAAATCGCCCATTTAGTTATTTTCGGAAAATAATAAACTTGAGAAATATAGCTATAGTTATCGGGTTAACACGCCCTCCACTAAAATTCTATAATTATTTCCAGTACGCAATCATTGATTTCATAGCGTTTTAAAATTTGAATGAACTAATCAGGTTCACATTTACAAGCTAGGTTCAAAAATTCAGAAGTTCGGGAGGTGTAACTAATTTTGGGAAATTTTCAATAAACTTTTCTCAACATACATCCTTTTTTATGAAATTCTCAATCAGTTTATTCATATGGTTATTTGTCAAAACAAAATTGTCTGCGGAAGTATGAAGTTTATCAGAATCACTCATTTATTTATTTTGCGAAAGTCATAATTTCCATAACCATCGTTAACGTTAACTTGTAAACTATTATAGGCTACATATCTCTGTAAATATCAAAGATAAATCGAATGAGTGTTTAAAAAAAAAAAAAAAAAAAAAAAAAAAAAAAAAAAAAAAGGAGGTTATGATAGTTTTAAAAGGTCTTTTAGGGCAAAAGCGTACACAAATCGGTCAAGACAAAGAAAATTCCGGATAATACGAGGAGAGTAACTAGCTTCCATTTGATATCCATGTAGATAATATGAAGGAAATATCTTCATCCCTTTCTACAACCCCAATCATCAGTTTCACCCCAGATGATTTTTAGAAATTTATGTTACGGCGATATTAGCGTTATTAAGAACTAAAGTAGTGCGCAGTTACAAACTTCGAAGCGTTCATAAGTCAGGCGGACAAGTGAGAGAACCCATTACAATTCCGTTATTCACTCAGAATGTATGGAACCCCAAAAAGCTGTTAAACAATTACAATTACCAAATCTTTCCAATTTACCTGTATACTATGAGTGCTGGGTGTACATGTCGATTTTAATAGATGTTAACTTTTAATGAGGTATTTTAGAATTATTAGCTAGCTTCAGAAAAAGCTCTCGCGTGAAATTGAAGTGCAATAACATCTATTCAGCTCTCTTCTTTACTGTGATTTCTGATCCACATAAATATTAAGAAGTTTAAAAATATTCGGCAGTTGGCTTATTCCTTGGGCTTATTTCAGGGCCTTATGTAATGAGTTTTGAGTCATTTTAGAAGTATCATCTCGTTAAGAAAGATTTGGATAAATTATTATTAGGGTTTTAAATGTTGCACCAGAGAACTTCACTGCAAGAACCGCATCCAACGGTCATTTCAGCAAAGTTGCACTATACCTAGAAACTTGAGAGATCGAATATATAGGGATAATCAGACAGAATGCAGGCCTTTCTCATATAGCAAATAGAGAATGTGTGGGTCGCTCTAGAACTACTGTGAAGGATAGGTGTCATTTCGGGAGTAAGTATTGACCACTACAAATAGTGATACTGTGTTTTCATCCGCATATTGCAGCAACAAAAAAAAACTTCATTTTAATTATGATGATGAATTATTAAATCATTATAGGTGCTAGTTTATTTTTTGTATATTACATTACTTTTGGGAACTTTTCCATATCTGTCTTGCTTTTTTCTGATATGGAACAGTTCCAAAACTGTAATGTAATACATAAAAAAGAAAAATGGCACTGATAATGATTTAATAAATCTAAACGTGCATACCAAATCGAAGTTTATTAGGTAGCTGCAATAGACCGATAAAAAACCAGTATTTGTATAGCATCTAAGGAAATGAGCCTAAATAATCCAGTTGAAAAAACTGGTGAGTCAGAGAGAAATAGGTAAGATGCTGCCAAATATTATTTAGTTTCGTCAGCAGAATCTTTCACAATTATTTAGGATTCTGAATTTATTCTGACATCCAGTGTTAACTAATAACTTCTAAGTCTGAAATGGTCTATAAGGTGTAGTATGGCGTTGATGGTTATTAAGTTCATCTGTGCTTAGATGTGATTCAGCACAGCCGTAGTTGAGTTTTAAATTATTCTTTGTCACTCAAGAAAGATAGGTTCGCGTTGGGAGGAAACTGTAGTCAGAATGCATAGCATTAACTGGTGCAAGTGAAATTAATTGAATCTCTCATCAACTTGATTAAACTGACAAATTATGAATTACTGTACGATTATTTTATCTATAAAATAAAAATAATATACATTTGGGTATAAAAAAAAACCCTAAAAGCATCAGATAAACGACTTAAAAAAATCGCTGGTCAAGTAACATTTAAATTTTTATGCAAATGTTTGTCGTACTACCTACTTCTTAATAGCCGCAAACGATTGAAAAATAAAAACATCTCAAAACGTGAAAGTCTGTTGCATAATTCTGTGACACATATTTGGAGAAATCAATTTAATTGTGAAGGAGCGCAAGATCTGGTGGCAATTTCCCTACACACCCATTTTCCCCCCTTCCTGTATCATCTACTTTTGTCCTCTGTAAATTTCAAGTTTAAATTATTTCAGCATTTTTGGTAAATTCATCATTCCTCTTGGAAACTTATTCCAATCCCCGACCCCTTACCTACAAAAGAAAATTTTTCTACCCCTTTTTCCCGAAATCGTGTGCCAGCATGTGGTCAAGGTCATCCTTTCCCTCCCATTCACTGCTCCTAATTCTTACACTAATATCTTTCACCGCCTCATCACCAATGTACACCTGGTTCACTTCAATGAGTCTCTTCACCCTCTTCCTATCTTCCAATGAATCCCATTCCAAACTCTTTTATCATACTGGTTATTGATGGTGCGCTGTGGTAATTTCCAGAGATAAATCTAAAAACCCTTTTTTTGCATCCAGTAAACCATCATGAAAATCATCCGTTACAATAACGAATAGCAATGGTTCAAATACACTACCTTGTGGCAATCCCATTTTCATTTTTTTTTTTTGATACTGCATTTCCTACCCTAACTTTTGCTTTCTGCCATTTAAGACCTACCCAGTAATTAAATTTTTCATACTCCCCAACAGTTTTTACCTCATTTACCACCGTTTATGGCTCACTCTGTCAATAGACTTTGAAAGATCTAGTGCTACCTTATTCATTTAGTCTCCTTCATCCGAAATATCTTGAGTACAGCCTATTAACTGAGTTACACATGAATATCCTTGCTTATAGCCATGTTTTACTTGAAAACAACTTACGTTCCTCACATATATGCAACTGAATATCAATCTCTCCTTTAATTTACCTAACACTGATGTTAAACGGACTAGCCTGTAATTTTCTACGCTATAGTTCACCCCTTCTGGAATGTACAGGTACTACTATCGCCCTTTTCCAGTCCTCTGGTAAGCAGGAACTATCCACACTCAATTTAAATAACGTATCAATATAAGATACAATGTCACATCCTGCCATCTTTTAGACATCCGAGCGTCTTTATCCTTTATCAGCTTTAGTAGTTCGTTCATGATATCTTTAGGATGAGGTTCAAATTTTTTAGTCTGCTCATTTCTTATTGTGTGGATAAGTTCATTCTCCGACATACACGCTCCCATTTCTGAATAACTGAACCAGTTACTTAAATCTCTCCCTTTTTTAAAATACTTCGCCTCTTCTTCTCCATTTTTATCTATAATTGATTTCATATATATTAATGTATGAGCTATTACAATTGGAATTTGTTCCAATCACATCTTCAACAATTTCTTTCATTAAAGTATGCTAATATTATTCCATCGTTAATTTTATAAATTTTATTCACTTTACTTTGTGGTTCATAGTGAAATGCTGTAATTTTTTAGTTCAATCGATAGTCCTACTATTTTCATAAAACTTCATGTGGATTAATTTCTGAGCAGATAAATATATCATTAATGCAATTATATCTGTTAATTTGCCTTTTGCATTCTTCGTTTATCAGTATTCTGACATCTGCAGATGCTGTTTTATCTCGATGCACTCCACTTTAAAGCATATAAAAGTGATCAGATCCTCGTAGTTTCCTCTTGGTTTCCGTAATTAATGCTACATTAATTCCATATTTTTTTAGTTCTTCTTCACGTTCTCATTCATTTAAGGCTAGTACTCTTACATTCGAAATATTCATCGCCTTTACAAGAATTTATCTACTCTCTCTTGCTTCCATCGGCTGGCATTAAAGATGATCTCTGCAACCAGTAGTCGCCAGATTTCTGGTAATTTAACTATCTGCATTATCATTGAAATAACGAATTGTGGACCTCTGGTTCAGAACCGAGTTGAAGTCCTGAATCAAAGAGTACGGCGCTGTTGTGACGATCTTAGGCACTAATTCTTAGCATCATTTGGGTTGTGTAGATTTGTCCTTGAATAGGTCACGTGGGCCTTACACAGAGTAATAGGCGAACATGGTCTGTAGAGCGAGTGTTGTGCGCACTGTAAATCTTTTTGGCTGAGAGTGAAAGACCTGGAACAAATAACACTATCAGAGGAAACCCAAATAAAGTCACCCTCGCCTATCAAGAGTAATCAAATGGAACATCAACAGTTAATCATAGAAGCGTTTCTAAGAAACAGCTAGAAGTAAAGAGTATTTTAACTATTACAAAAACAAATATCGTAGTCCGAACAAACAGATTGTTAATTTTACAGAATATTTTTATAAATTGCATGAGCGTTTCCGAAAAGTCCCCTAGAAGTAGTGTATTTTCAGCCCTAAGTAAAAACCTCCTGTGAAATGATGTAGAAGTCGTTTTGTTCATGAGATGAAATGGATTAGCTGAAAGTAGAAAAAAAACCTAAACGCTCCTTCTACTGTCCCTAACATTCAAGTAGAAACAGTAAAAAATGTAAATGATTCGTTATGCGACGATATCCACATCGTGAAATTGTACTAGCAGATAACACTAATCTGTTTTTTTCCTTTTTTACATATAGGTTTACACGTAGTTGATGTCGCTATCATTTGAAGCGGGAAAGAACAGAGCACAAGTAACGGGAAGGAAGCATCCCGTCATTCTCATGGAATAACTTGGGAAACCAGGGAAAAGCCAAATCTGGATGCCCGGACGGCGATTTGAACCAGCGTCCTCCAGAATCCGAGGCCAGAGCGTTACTACTGACCCACGACGCTCGGTCACTAATCAGTCTTATTTCGATCAGGCTAACTACATTCATGAAACTGGTAGCAGAGATAAAAGAATTTGTGATTTCTTTCTCGATACGTTTCTTGATTATCGTCATAAAATCAATGTGAAGTCAAGATAGTGAAAACATTTTAGATCTTTTTGTTACAACCAGGCCTCGAGAAATAAGTGATCATAAGTGATTCCTAACGTGAAACAAGTAATGGCGGTAATAAGGAAAATAACAAGAATAGTTTAGAGATTTGAGTAAGTACCGTTCATTTAAACTAAGACTAAACAATGTTGAAGATAAGTGACATCGTTTCACATACAATAACAAGAAAGGGATTTAACAAAAATAAAAGAAAGTAGACACCATAGAAGGAAAAGATGCACTGTAGGTACATGCCAGAAGGGTTTAAGAGTGCTCAAAAATAAAAGGAGGATATTTGAGGAGAAGGAGGGCCGTTAGTGACATAGGAACATATGACTTAAGATGGCGAGTGAAAATTGTAATGCGTGATTTATTTAATGATATCAGTCACGATTATTTTTTTGAAAATTCATTCAGTATACCCAAAGAAATTTAGGTCGTAAGTAAAAAAAAAGATATAGTAATTCCAAAAGTAGTACAAAATATATCTGATATTAGTGACAGTCGGGACATCTTGGAAAATAAATTAAAAAATTTATCCACAGAAGAAAATATACCTGTATATACAATTCCCGTTTATTCCAGGTCGTGGAGTATCAGACATGGATTAATTAGAAATGGATTATGCAACGACAACGTGCAGAAATGTAACTACCGGAAATAAATTTCTAAACATTTATTTTTCGTCAGTCATATAAAATACAGTTAATCTGCTTCAAATTCACCACATTTTCTGACTTAATCATCATAAAATCAGTAATTTACGGTATTATGAACAACAAATAAACATCGCTCTGATAATTTCCTTGAGTCAAACCTCATTAACGTTCATAAATGTAGTTCGTCTTGTATTTAATAGTGACTCATACCTTGTATGCGACAACACGTGTCAAAAAATGGGCAGATGTCGTTGATTATGCGCCAGCGAATGAATTTAGAATGTACTCCGTCTAAAATTTCCACACCGATTATTTTGATTTTTCAGTAATAAATGCAAAGACACTGAAGATTGATTATTCGAAACTTTCAAACATTAAAATACTATTCCGTTGACAGTCGAGTAATAACAAAATTTGAAGAATTTTAACCGAACAAAACAAAACAAAAAAATTAAATATAAGCAAAAATCTACACTGATGAACCAAAACATTATGACCACAACACGCCGCGAGGCTGAATGGCTCCTGTTGATGTTGCGGGTACATCATGCGGTGAGGAAAGATGTAAGAGGATGTGAGGCGCATAGCCGCTAGTACGTCGCACTATTTTCTTTACTTGTACGTGTCAGTATGTCCGCACACAGCATTACGAATCTTTTTATTTTACTTTCTTCCTTTTATATACTTACCAGATATTTACCATTGTTCATATTGCTTCTTTCTAGCTTTAAATATTTGTTTCAATCCGACACCTTAACATCTTAAACAAATTTTACTTGAATGTCACTCATTTACTTTTTTGAATAATTCATTCAGTTTCCTTATATAATTAAACATACAAATTATTGCTGGAATTCATAATAACGTCAGTGGAGACATTCCTGGATTACTGATGAAATGAAATCATCGCAGGAGCTCAGCTAGATAGCGTCGTAAAAAGCCAATGTTTCGACAGTTAGTTAAGCTGTCTTCATCAGGTCTACAGCTTCAGATATTGCTTCCTGAAAATCTGAAGCAATATCTGAAGCTGTAGACCTGATGAGGACAGCATAGCCAGCTGTCGAAACGTTGTCTTTTTACGACGCTATCTGCCTGAACTCCTACGATGATTTCATTTCAGGATAATATACGATTAATACTTATCTTCAGTTATTTTTATAATACATTCTTTTCTGTTATCACACAATATTTTACAAACCACATATTAATTCCTTTTCATTGCTCCTTAAGGCTGTACACATTACATTTAACATTTACACATTTCTTGTCAAATACAACTTCATTAAATGATTCTTCCCCGAAAGTTCTCCTTTTATTTATTTCATAGTCTGTTCATGCTTTCACAAAAAAAAAAATGCATTTTCGTCCCTTCTCTTCATCTGTATTTCAAGGATACTCCGCACTGCCTTTATTGGCGTCTTTGATTCTTAAACTAAGTTATGATAGTTAAAATACATATTCAGTGACCTCACTGCATTTCAAATATATTTACAACACAAACCATAATATCCGGTAAGGAGTATGCACCTTGCAAGCAGCGGATGCGCTTGGGGAGTCATTCTAGCGACGATACGTGTGGCAAATGGGCAGTGGCGGATCCAGGGGGGGGGGCTAGCTGGGGGGCTGAAGCCCCCCCCCAAAAGCACCAAGGTCACCCCCGACGACATCGATTTTGGGAACTTTTTTTTTTTTTTTTTTTATTTGCTCTTCTGTTTCAATAAGGGCGGCATTGTGGAAAAATGTGAGATTTCTCTCCTCGCCCGAGTCAAGCCCCTCCCCCCAAACCAAAATCCTGGATCCGCCACTGCAAATGGGGGAAAGCAACTGATGTAAGTGATTTTGACAAACGGCAGATTGCTTTGCCCACCACACTGGAACGATCATATCGGGCCGGTCAGCTGTTCCGGTGCCACTGTAGTGAAGATTTGTGGAAAAACGTTGAAGGACCGTGAAACCACGAGTAAGCAGCAAGTTGATGGTCGTCCGCGCAAAGAGCTTTGTCCGTTCTGCAAAGCAGGATAGTCTTGGCAGCTCTGACGGCAGAGTACATAGCTAGACCTGAGGCAAGAGCTTCGCAACTCACCGTTGTTGAATACTGTATGTTTCCGTAGCAGACAGCCCCTACGTGTTCCTATGTTTACCCAATGATATAATCAATTACGATTGCAGTAGGCACGAGATTATCGAATTTGGACAGTTGATGAATTAAAACGTATCACCTGGTCGGATGAATCACGTTTCTTCTTACACCAGGTGGATGGTCGTATCCAGATTCGCCGACTTGATGTCGTCTGGGTGCTGGAAATATGCAATGTTCCATGGACGTAGGCCGGTGGGGACAGTGCTATTCTACGGGAGACATTTTCCTGGGCTTCCATGGGACCTGTGGTAATAGCACCATGACAGTAATGGACTACGTGAATATTATTGCGGACCACCCTCATCCCTTAATGATTCATGTGTTCTGCAACGGTTATGGAATCTTTCGGAAATATAACTGTCCGTGTCACAAGGCCAGAATTATGTTACAGTATTTTAGGCGCATTATAGTTAACTCATGTTGATGTCTTGGCCATCAAATTCGCCTGGTCTGATCACATCTTGGACGCTATTAGGCACCAGCTCCGCGCGTACAAACAACGGGTTAGTAGTTTAAGCAAATTACATGACTTATGCATAGACATCTGGTGCCAGATATCTCGGAAAATCTATCAAAGACTCGTCGAATCCGTGCTAAGTTGTATTGCGTTCCAAAAGTGGACAAACAAGTTATTAAGCATGTGATCATAATGCCAAAGCATTATGATCACATGCTTGATAATGCGTTATAAAGACATTAGTAGATTAGTGAGATTATATATAATAAATAAAAATCTTCATTGCAAACTCGAAATTTAAAAACAGTACAGGAATGATACTCAAGTGGAAATGACCAGGATATACTCTTGGAATTATGCTATTAACAGAGATTCAGAAAAACTGCTCGTCTATAGAGAATATTCAGGAGCTAATAGAATCTGACCACAATAAAGAAGGAAGAGGCGTCACGGGCCAAACATATTTGAAGTGAGTAAAATAAATTATTTGACGTCAGACGAATTTCTCAGGGGCTGTAAATGCGGATATACGAAACGACTCTTAATAATATTCAATTGTGGCATAATGGAATACAATACATAGTGAGATAATCAAAGTAGGTAACGAATCAGTGGAACCGAGCAAAGTTGTTGAACGGTAACGCTCTTGTCTCGCATTCCGAAGGACGCGGGTTCGAATTCCTAGTCGGCTATCCAGATTTGGATTTTCCATGGTTTGCCCAAATCACTCCAGGCGAATGTTTAGATGATTCATTCAAAAGGTCATGATAGAATTCATTAAACAACCACTGGGCCTAAAACCTTGGATCGCAGAAGAAACTTCGGAGTTGATCAACCAAAGAAGAAGGCACTGAAATGTTGAAAATAAAGGAGAAAAACAGCAGGAAATTTAAAAATAAGATAAACAGAAACCATAAGGACCCCTTTAATAATGGCTGCAAGAGAAATATGAAGAAGTGAAGAAGCAAAATCTTGTAGGTAAACAATCAGCTGGAATTCATTGAAGAATCAAACAGAATTTTGGGAGAAACAGAAAAGAAATATGCATAAATGATGGCCTAGGCCAAATTCCTTCATTTTCCTTACCTCTAGTCCTTTCTCGACTCTAATGACCTCGACGTCGATGAGTTTTAAAGCTATAAAAAGAAGATACTAGGAATTTCAAGTTCAGCAGGAAAAGCTTAAGGTCAACAGAATGCATAGAAAAACTGTGGCACTGAAATTGGCTATAGAATGGTATGCAGTAAAGAATGACAGATACTCATCATGTAGGAGATCAAGTTGGAACAACAATATTTTGCAGGAGTTTCAACAATCTGAAAGCAAACAAAGCAATATTAATTAACCAGATTCCCCCAGAACTGTTAAACTCTCTAAGAGAAAAATAAATTAAAAGAATATGCAAAATGATATCTTGAAGTTACGTACAAGAAGGCGTCCAATTGGTTTTAATCATTGTATAGATTTAAAATTAGCTAAAAATATTGCACAAGTCTGTTCACCTGCTTCAAAATATAAAATATATCAAAATATATATATGAGAAAAACAAAAGGGAATGTGAAGACATATTAAACGAAATTAGTTTAAGGATAAGAAAAAAGTGGTACATAAGACGTAATCCTGGCTTTAAAGTTGGTATTTGAGGAACTGATAAAAAATGGTGTATTTACAAAAGGTTTTATTACATGAAATGGGAATATTTGCTTAAAACTTTAAAGAAGTCAGGGCTAAGAGAAGGAGATGGAAGAATAATTTATTATTATTGGTCCTTCTTAGTGAATTCCATCCATATTTTTCCCTACAGAGCACACGCTCCAATACCAGCGAGAGTGAACATAATAAGGCGTGTCGGCCTTCTACTCATCAAGTCACAGTATATTCATCGTAACTGCCCAGGAGGTGGCGTATAACCACAGGCGCTCAAGCGCAGAGAGCGGAATGGACGTTATCTGACACATACGCAACTACAGCTCGTAGGTAAGACAATCCCCTGGACACCAACAGCTTATTACTTGAAGTTACTCTATACAGGAAGTTTATTGTGCGAGTACTCATCGAGGACATCAGCGCTCTACTAAACACACAGTAACAGGTGCTCAACCTGAATAGTTCACAGCTAGCTGTTACAGGCTGGTTGGTAATGGAGTAGCATTGACTAGTGTGAGGGTTGCCGCAAGAGAAGGCCGCAGGTGCTACAGAAGAGAGGACTGAACCAGGCCCTACACCTGCCCACCGCTATCTCTATGAGTCGATACGTGGTGAGTCGGGGACTATGCGGATCACCGAACGCTTCCGGCTGCTGGACGGACAGTTCTACCATGCCTCACCTCGCTCCGCCAGCCAACTGGTCAGTCGTTTCGGCCGATATGAATTAGCCGGCCACTGATACAAAAAATCAATGGTGCTAGGAGAAACTATCACGTAACTACGTCAAGTAGATGGAAAAAAAATTGTAGTTTAAAAAACTAAAAACACGTTTTCCTAGTAATGTGAACTAAAAGGTTAAAAATAATATTTAAAGATTTTATCTAACAGTGATAGGACGTCCCACAATTCAGGATAAATTAATTTTTTTGAACAAGCTTAAAGAATAAAGTCACTGATTACAAAATTAACTTTAATGTAAAAAAGCATTGGGTGCTATATCAGTTGTCTTGTATTTTTTGTCGTTGGCTGTTTGTAAAGATAGATTCATTGTCAAAAGTTGTGTAAAGAGCACCCCACGCTTTTTTTACATTAAAGTTAATTTTGTAATCAGTGACTTTATTCTTTAAGCTTATTAAAAAAAAAAATGTCCTGAATTGTGGGACGTCCTATCACTGTTAAACAAAATCTTTATATAAAAAGATTATTTTTAATCTTTTAGTTCACATTACTACGAAAACGAGTTCTTAGTTTTTTAAACTACAATTTTATTTTTAACTTTTTAGTTCAGATAGTTTCAAAAGTATGTTTCCTACTATTGGCTTTTCTTCACCAATCTCTTCTTTCTTTGTGTTGTAGTTTCATTTTTAATTATCATTTCCACGGGTTAAATACAATTAAATGGTCAACCCCACCAGCAGGGTAAATGTGGAAGACTACTCTTTTATAACAGTATGAAGTAATGTTTCGAATACTCACTATTCAACATCACGTTAAGCGACTGCAGACAGAGAAACCTTTGTGGATAGGAGACAGTGGAAGACGATTGTTTTCAGCAACCAAGGCTCGTCAATCAAACCCTGGAGATGGGTACCAATGATGATGATGATGATGATAGCGATATTGGGCGGGAAATATCCGAAGGGTCTGGCCGCCAAATGACGAAGTTTTCTCGAATCGCGCCTGTGCACTAATGTAGCGGATGCATTTGCCTAACTCGGTAATCCCATCAAGTATAGGGTACGTGCAGTTTAACTTGAAATCCGAACCATGGGTTATCCTAATCTTTTCCATTTATAATATCCGCAAAAATTGGAACCGAAATCGGGATTCGAACAGTGAACGTCTGTTCGCCAGTCACGCGCCTTAACCAAATGGGCCACGAAGGCGATGCGAAGTCGTTGAAAATGAGCCACATCTATCATAAGATGGTTAAATCACTTTAGTGTTCTTATTGTCAAAGTAATGAGATTACCAAGACATTGATACGAAATTATTGAATTGCCATCGGTTCTTAATACCATGTGTTTTTTTAAGCTAGATAGAACTTTAAATTGTAAAAAATAACACAAAAAATTAAATTTTGACGAAACTGTTTGTTTTATTTGTTTCAGTATACTCTGACAAATCATCATGAATAGACTCACGCTGGAACAACGCTACGAAATTATCCAAATTTACTTTGAAAATCAGTCGTCGATTCGCGCAACTTATAGACGACTTCGTCATTTGTATGGCGTACATAATCGTCCATCTGAACAAGCCATTCGTCGAACTGTGGATAGATTTCGTACCACATACTCTCTAGAGGATGCAAGAACACCAGCACGTCGAAGGAATGTGCGTACTGAAGACAATATCGCCGCTGTAAACGAAAGTGTGGAAGAAGATCCAAATTTATCGATTCGTCGTCGGTCGCAGGAATTGGGGCTCTGTCCATCCACTACGTGGAAAATTTTGCGCAAAGATCTCGGCCTACACCCGTATAAGATCCAGCTGGTGCAGGAATTGAAGCCACGAGACCATTATATGCGTCGTTCTTTCGCCGATTGGGCTCTAGAGCAGTTGGAAACTGACCCGTTGTTTTATCACAAAATTGTGTTCAGCGATGAGGCGCATTTTTGGCTTAACGGGTTTGTTAATAAGCAAAATTGCCGCATATGGAGTGAGACCAATCCACAACAGACCCTACAGACTCCATTACATCCAGAAAAATGCACCGTATGGTGCGGTTTTCACGCTGGTGGCATCATCGGACCTTATTTCTTCAAAAATGAGGCCGGAGCTCGCGTTACGGTCAATGGAGATCGTTACCGCACCATGATCAATGATTTTTTGTTTGAAAATATGGATGACATTGATCCGGAGGAGATGTGGTTTCAACAGGATGGCGCTACGTGCCATACGGCGAACGCAACCATCGACTTATTGAAATCAAAATTTGGCGATAAGTTGATTTCGAGAAATGGACCTGTCAATTGGCCTCCAAGGTCGTGCGATTTGACACCTCTCGATTATTTCCTGTGGGGCTACGTGAAGTCACTGGTTTATGCTGATAAACCAGCAACAATTGACGCCTTGGAGGCCAGCATTGTTCGTGTTATTCGTGACATACGGCCAGCAGTGCTCGAAAAAGTGGCCCAAAATTGGACGTCCAGAATGCACTTCGTCAAGAACAGCCGCGGTGCCCATATGCCCGAAATCATTTTCAAATGTTAATGTCACGTATTGATCTTTTGAATAAAAAAAAAATTTTGATTACAATTTAATTTTGTGTGTTATTTTTTACAATTTAAAGTTCTATCGGGCTTAAAAAAACACCCTTTACATGTAAAAAATTTCAGACAATTCGGACTTTCTGAAGTGGGTGAAAATTGAACTGAAATTTTCCATTACATTCAACCACTTTTAAGTTATTTCTGACAATGCGGTGAGAGTGAAATTATTGAATTTTTATCGGTTCTTAATAAGCGTACAAAATTTCAAACGATTCGGACGTCAGGATGCGGGTAAACACTGAGATGAAAGATTCCATTATACGCAACCATTTTAATCTTGTTACCGTCAAAGTAACGAAAATAGCAGGACGTTGCTAACAGACTGCTGTATAGTCAACGGTTCTTAAAACGTGTGCAATTTTTTCTGTTTTTACTGTCAAAGTAATGAGAATATCGAGATATAGCTATGAAATTATTGTATTGTAATCAGTTATCAATACATGAGCAAAATTTCAAACAATTCGGGCATCTAGAATTGGGTTAAAATTAAATTGCAAAATTTCACGACATTCAACCATTTTTCTATTCTTACTGTCAAAGTAATGAGAATAGCAGGATATAGCAATAAAATTATTGTATTGTCACTGGTTCTTAATATGTGTGCCAAATTTCAAACAGCTCGGACATCTGGAAGTGGGTCAAAGTGGAGTTGTAAAATTCCGTTACATTCATACATACAAGTCAAGCTAATATAAAGCGTGTAAAAAGTGAAACTTTTCCGTTCCACAATGACTCTGGAAGAAAATGTCTTTTGAAAATAAGCTTCACCCTACATAGTTTATAGCAGTATGAGGTAACAAGTGTGTGTTTGTTGGACATATTGAAATATATAAGGTCAAATTTTGTTCTTAGACCATCTCCTCATCTACAGTTTACTTTGTTTCTGGTACACTGTTGTTGATAACATCAAAATTATGAAATATATTTTATGTATTCCTTACAACGTTTCTTCTGGGCTTCTGAGTTTATAACACATGCCAGCACTTTAAACATTGAATGTCTTTCTTCATTACTGAAACATTCTGTAAGATCCTCCCATTTACCTAGAAGCATTTCCTTCGATATTGCTTCAAACTTTTGTTGCTGCAAATTTCTTTTGACTTTCTTCCAACCTCTGTTTACAAGATTTTTGAAATATCTGATCTTCTATCTTCTTGCTTCATCTTGAACATGATTATTCCTTTTTGCTGATCCTTAATTCCAGAATTTCTTCTGTAATCCGTGGTCTAAATCATTTCTCACGCCCAAAGTTCCTTACAAGCTTTTTAATATAAATCTTCCACTTATTCCATTCGTCTCCAGTTGAAATATTTTCATAGCTTTTCGTATTTACAGTCATCCCTAGTTACAGTTACAAGTTAAATCCTTTCAGCTTAGACATTTTATGTCTGTTAGGACTTTCAATTATTATCTTGAACTTGATATAAATTTTACAATTCTCAGATTGTGGTTAAATACTGTGTCGCCTTCAGGATATTCTTCAATTAAGACGAATCTCTATTTAACAAATAATATTCTTTAGTGATTCATAATTTTTGTATAATTTTTACATAATACTCGTACTACACTTTTTCTCCCGACCACAATATTTTCATTTTTTATCCTCTCTTACTGCATGATTCCGATCGCCTATAATTATCAGGCTTTACTTGTTATTTTTATATTGGATTAAATCTTCCATTTCAGAAAATGTTTTCTCTATTTTGTCATTATCTGAATTGGTGTTATATTCTTGTACAAACGTGGTTATTACGGCCTGTTTTGTGCTATTACCAAAATATTTCCGTAGCTTAAGTAGTAATAATTATTTTTTAACTCATTTTTTTTCTGAGCGTCCTTAGATTTAATGTCGATAATTTTAAGTCGATTCCAAGCAGACGTGCAGGGTTTCCTGCACTGACTCAAATAAATTCGTCATTTGGTGTAAAGTAAAGAAACATGAGAAGTGTGTATTTCTGTTAACATAACCTCACAGGTATTTTACTGTCATATTATTATCTTATTTTCTCTGTTATCAAGCACAGCATCTATCCGACAAATTTTTTGGAGACAAGTTGCCTGCAGTCATAATTAAATAACGTGAACAGTCTTTCATACAAAGATTAGCAGTTTTGAGTTTCCGAAACTACCAGATTGTAGGCTACATTTTATAGTTAAATTTAAATATTATTTTTAAAGAACTTTAAAGTGGCAGAAATTCATAAGTGTTGATGTTTGCAATAATGAAAATATTTGTAATTATGATTTTCCATTAAGCACATAGCTGGGAGAACGATGATCAGGTTGTCATGAAATTTAATATTATTGTTATGTTTGTACTTATTAAAGTCATTGCCCGAGATACAAAATTTCTCTAGTAATTTTAATCACTTTATTAAGAAACTGTCTTCGGAATTAAAATCAATTTCAAGTTAATGAGATTAATACAATTCTTTTGAATTATTGTTGCGATAGTATGATGACTGGAAAAGATTGTTTGCTTAATAATAGCTTATGGAGTAGTACCTCTGTATTGTATGTAATGTACTGTGATAACAACCAAAGAAGCATGTTATTATATTTGTCGCAGCTATGTGTAAAGGATCTGGAGTGAAATCAGAGATTTCGGCAATATGTCAGATGTAAGGAAGTTTTGAATTTTAATTGCCAAAAAATGTTTCTAATACGTTAGTGCACGTTATATCATGTTTAAAATATATAAAAGTTTATGTCTTCGAAACCGAACTAACTAGTATACTGTGAAATACGTTTTTCTAAAGAATTTCGCTAGATGTTTTCACACCAAAACATCTCTTTCCTTTAAGAATATTATAGTTGATTATAAACGGGAAATAAATGCAATAAACAAACGCCCGTTTTCACGTAGTTACCAGAAGCTATTTATGAAATCTTTCAACATCTCGTAAATAAATTCATTCGATTATGACAAGTCTCATAGGCAAGATTCATATAATTTTCTATTTCATTAAAGACACTATTTCAAAACTCCTGAGGTTTCTATTCTACTCTTATTTTTCCCACGGGCAATTAGGGAATTGAAGGATTTTTCGAGTGAGAAAACTTAGAAACCAACAGGAGTAGGTCTATAGAAACGTCACAGGCCATCCCGATCTAATTTTTCTATGGTTTTTCCTTCATCCTTCCTGTCCTATCCCATATCTTCATTCTCATGGATAACTGTTTATACGATATTAATGGACAAGGAACCCTCTGTCGTCCACTATGTAATAAATCGTTGAGTAATAGTAATAAAAAAACGAATACTCTGCGAACATGCTTCCTTAAAACTTGCTTCTTACTATAGCAGCAATTCTAATTGTCTAATAAACTAAAAAGTAAATAATCGATATTAACAGTCAAAATTAATTTCACATAATGACATGGAAACGATCTCAGGTTAGACGAAAATTGTTTTATCAAACAGTTTATATTTAAGTTACAGACTTTTTGAGGATTGAAGAGTAGAAAAGTAATGGAATCAGTAAATGTAAAGTAAATCAAGAACTGGTTTAAATATGAAGTGGTACACAGAAACGTGGCATTGCGTTTGTTGCGAAATCGGAATGAGAATTTTGTGAGTAATCAATGACGCAAAGAAAATAATGCTTGGATTAAAGGAAGAATCATATTAACAATTACAAGATAATGTAGACATATCCACCAGTAAATAAATTATGTGTTTGGTCTCACGTTTAACGTGAGTCCTGTACGTCAACATTTTGTCAACTTGGCGTGGTGTGAGTCTCATCAACTCGACGAATTAACATTGGTTTTGCTTGATTACAGACACTAAGAAAAAAATAAAGTGGAAGGACCACATCCACCGTAAGTAATATTTTGGTACCTCGATTCCTTAAAATCAGTAGTTTACGACAGGTATATATGAAAAGCTTCAGACATAATCTTTACAGAGAATATACAATACGCAGTTGCAAAAAAAGAAAATTGTGATGTTTTCGTCACCATGAGTAAACTGCCTCTGGGCCAATCAAAAAGCTCAGAATCCTCTCTCCTTTTTATATTCAAACAGTTGTAGACTGTACCTTGGTTCACGTGGACTGTTAAATCGATTGTCTTAGTTAATAAGAAAGATCACCATAGTTCACTGGCAATATTAGATTGTATATAACCATAGTGATAAAAATGAAAAAAAGGATATTTACTGCTTATCGCAATGGAAGAATGAATGCTGAATGTGAGGCTATTGACGAGAAACTAAATAAACATTCAGAGTTTAGAGATAAGAGTGGTGAAGATTTAAATTTTCCACATGTCAGCTAGGAGGGAAGGAAGCCTACTAACACAAGGAAACAGAAATTTGTGTACACCCCAGTAACGGAAAGAAGCTTTACACAAGTGGTAGACCAGAGCACAAGAGACTCAACCTGTGTTGTATTCCTGAGAAAGTCTTTAAGTGAAAATATTTTACTATCTTCTTTGTATTCAATATCCAAAAGTATTCATTTGCGAATATTGCCTTTTTCTTTTGTATCAAGCTATAATCTTTTACAGATTTAATCCCCCGAAACCGTTTTATAGTTACACCATTAAGTCCAAAGACACCATTGGTGAATTTAAAAGAATTAAACATTGCAAAATCTCCTAACTGTTGCCCATTAAGACTGAGTATTGTCTCTATATCTAGATATCAGTTTTTTTTTTTTTTTTTTTTTTTTTTTTAGTTGTTGCATTGATGTATCTTAATATTATGACATTTTGATTATTAGAAAATTAATTTTAATAGTTTTTAAGTTTATTACAAAATTTTGTAAATTCTCGACTATATTGTGGAGCACAGATTCCCAATATTCTGATAAAACCTATTGGTGATTTGAACCGCTGAGTTACAATTCCTTCGATAATGCAATTATAGATATGATTCGCTCATTTTCTCGTCTATATGTCTGAACCAATTAACTTAAGCATTTGGAACACGCAGTATTTTAGTTCTTACTGACCTTTGGTAAACTTATAATACTAGAGGGTTTAGGGGAGTCTGAAGAAAAAATTTTCTTTAAATGATTTTAAGGGTGTTAGCCGACACTCAAAATGTCAGTATTCTCCGCATTATATAACGATTTGTGGAAGGTTTTTGCCGTAATAATCTTATTCTCGCCTTTACTTCCTAAATTATTTAATAGGCTACTGTGGTAAGTATAAACTCCAGGAAAGTTAGTGTGATGTTTCCAGAGTTTATAGTTTTAACAAAATAATTTTATTAAAATAGATTTTTGAGCATATAACTTTTTTCGACAAAAAGTCATATTTACAATTCGCTAGAGAATGTTGGTAGGAAAACAAATATTCCTTGAAAAGAATTCTGTTCTTAAATTTGCAAAAATTTTCTGAAACCCACTACAAACTTTTTGAAGCACATTTTACTGTGTTTGGTTTAGTATAACAGGCGATAAATTATTTGGCAAAGTGTAAAACAAAATCCGTCTTAACATCACTTGTTACTGATTTTTTTAAAGTTATTACTTTTTTTACTGAATCCAGTTTAATTCACAATATGTGTTCGGAACTGTCATATCCTCTGAGATTTTTTCTTTGTGGAAAATTTCTATTAAGGCAAGTTCAAATCATTTTAGTTCTTCTTCTAGTTCTAATTCTTTTTTGATAATTCCACGTCATTCCATTATCATACCCTTAATGTATTTGCAATATCAAATTGTTCGACTTTATCCAAGTTCCTTACGTCAGCCCGCCACGTTTTCCTTTATCTTAAGATATTGAGTTTACGAACAATAATGAATTCCCTGTAAGAAGTTTTTGATCTCTCCCTGAGGCGGTAGGCTAGTGGGGCTGCCCTCTCAGCATTCCTGATTTTCTGTTGGGATTTTCTCCCCTAATCGGAAATATTTACACGATATCTTACTAACTTGTCTTAGACTCTTCAGTTAATCCATACCTCAGTTACCATTAGGAGTAGAATGTGAAGGAAAGAATTTAGAATTTGTCTTCAGAGGAAAGGGAATTAGGAAACATTCATTAGCGGAGGGGGCATTAGAGAAGGCTGGATAATTTACTGAGGATGGTGAATATGGTATCTCAGATAGCGGAATCAGCATAACGCGTAAGCAGGGATATAGCACCAGGGGAGAAATCTCCTTCGCCATTAGTAAGAATAATGTACAATAGCATTCTTTAATATGAAGGCTCAGTAAACTATAGATAGACGATAAGAATATAGAATGAAGACATTTATTTATAATCCAAATGACTGTGTTGTGCTAATTAATGTTATTTTAGTTATTGAGATTATCAAAACCAATGTATAAAAAGTTGGTAGATTTCAATGTCTTTAAAGTTTGTTATAGATTTGTATTTATTTTTTATGTATCATCTCTTAATTCTGTTACATAATGGACGATGATGAATCAATATATTCAGAATTTTTGCATCTAACATTCATTTTAATGTTAATTTATTCCACACGACAACGAAACTTCTAGAGATCTGAATATAATGTATGTTCATTTTCCTTGTACCATAAATCACACGTAAATACCTCATCTCAGCAGCTTTTAACCTATTCATCTCAACGTTTGCTAGCATACCATAAAGATGCAAATGGCAATATTAAATATTTCTGACCCCGTTTTAGTAACCAGTTTTCTCTAACATGACAAGTCTGATATTTCAATAATTCATATAGCCATTATTATTTCACAATAGGTTTTATACATATAACTAAAAAAATTTAAATCATAATATTATGTAATTCAAATATGAAATATCAGTTCACAAATTAAAAATGTATTAGCTTATTTTAAAATTTATTTATGTCACTAGTTTTGGGTCGGATTTAGTATGTAAAAACACATAATAAAGATTATTAATCATTAAAAAATTGGCTTCTCTGAACGAATAAACTACGAGTATGTTTCAGATGAAAACATGTTAATTTAAATTATATTTATGCTTTCTTTTGATACTTGATCAGTTTGGAAGTAAAATGTCTGTTGCTAAAATATAAAAGTCTTTTAATTATTTATTATGTATCAGGAACTTTCACTTTGTCTTTTTTGTCAAATAATATTTGTATGAAAATGTTTTCTTAAATATGTTATGCATCTGATGATTACAAGTATCCCGACATTGATATAAAAAGAGGAATTACTTACAATGATATGGATGTAATTTTCTATTAATTCGGTTAATAACACACAGCGTTACCATCAAATATGTAATTATGAATTTTCGCCATGCTTTAATATTCCAGTGATATCTAAAGAGTATTTTACAACTCAATGATTAGATAAGGCAAATGTAGTGATCTAACTCATACGGACAGGTAAACGTCAATACCAGAAATTTGACAATTATTGTGGTGTTCGGCAACTCTGACGAAATGACAGTTAAACTTGATATAAGACATAAATTTTTCTGCTGCAATTTTCATATCTTTGAGATTGACTTTGAAACATTAAACCTGCTATAGTGAAAACCGTGGTAAGTGCTTCGTACTGTTTACGCCCTATCCAAGAAAAGATATTTACTTACTTTGACAGCAGTTTTGTAATAATATAGTGCAGACTATAATATAAGAACATTACGAACAGACACAAAGATGACAGGACAAACTAATAATTTATACAGTAGAACATCAATTGTTCATATACCTGTCAAACGAAACGTCGGTTAATCGAAAGCGTAACAGTCAGTGAAGGCTTCTAAACTTATTACAGAAAGACATTGCTGCAAATGGTTCTGATCGTGGGAAATCACGATTCATTTCTCTGTACAAGGAACAAGGATCTTGATGGAAGCTATGTGCACGGCAACAAAAGCTTGAGCTACTGTCAACGACACTACACTACCAATAGATTGGCATTAGCTTCTTCCTTCAGATGAATTTATTACCGTACGTGAAGAGAATTCAAGACTGATTCATTGTCGATGAGTTAGCTATCAAGTACTGGCGGACGACGAAATCAACGCGACTATGAGAAATACTCTAGCAGTGCCAGGATTAAAAAAGGACTATCCATTGAGGAAGCACTACATTGCCTTGAGACGGCTATGAAGTGCTTACAACACAACGAAGAATTTCAGGAGGATGCGGGTTAGAATCCCCGTTCAGGCATCCAGATTTGGGTTTTCCATGGTTTCCCCAAAACACTCCAGAGTAATGCCGGGATGACTGAAGCAAAATGAAATTTTGGATTTCATTTTCTTAATTACAGTATAGATAAATTTTTATGGCCATATTAAATTTGTCAAACAACGTTAGTAATGTAATTTTTGTGTTATTCTCTTTGTGAGGGATGCGCTACACAATACAGTACAAAATACAGTATATTTACTATATACTGTTAACTTTTTAATACTTATCACTGTTTCTTGGTTTCATATTCCACGTATGACAAGGGTGCTGATTAGATCGTTAATGATCTGTTATCCGAAAAATAAGTTATTCGAACACCTCCTGTCCCCAATTGTTTCGGATAATTCATGTTCTATTATAAAAATTCACACCGTTATATATAACGCAAGGGATACACATTAAGGAAGAATGAATTAAAATGGAGACCAATCTAAACGATGCGACTTTTAAAACCTTTGATGAGAGAAGCAATGGGATTCATATACGATGAATGAAAGTGCAGAAGTCAAATACTGCTTATTTTAGAAATGAGATAACAGAACATTCCAGAATGGGGTAAGACATGTGTGATGAAGTAATGAATTAAATGGTTGCAGGAAGAATAGTTGCAACATGTAAGAATAAAAAAAATACTGATAAGATGCAATGTTTAATTAAAAAGAAAGACCAGATAGTTGAAATACATACATAGAAGATATTTAAAAATGAACATTCTGGGTATTTTCGTGATTAAAACCAGAGAATTTTCGTCATACTGGCGATACAATAGCTCACTTTATGCGACTGAGCTCTGTATGCTCCACTAGATCAATTCTCTGACAAGAGACCAGACTTGTATGAGCAGCAGTGGCAGAAGAGATACACGCAGATCTCTTTAAAAAAGAAACTAAATAATTATTCAAATTGAAATCGGCAGCATACGGGAGAAAGAGAGATAATTTACTGGTTTTTATAAAAGAAGAATCTTCACGTAATTAAGGAATATAGAAACCAATTGTAGTTTACAATTACATAATGAAAATCATTTTTTAGTTTACCAATCAAGACTTTACCATTTGTTGACGATGATTTAATTACAGCCCGAAAATGGGCTTTACAACACCAGTATTCAGCATCTGCTTAGGGCTATTATCCTTGATGACAATGCCCGGAATCGAAAACCGGTAGACCTTAATGCCAGGCTCGAACTTTAAGATTCATTCAGAGGTGTTTACTGGGCTACCTTACAGAACAGTGGAAAAGAAGCTGGGATTCATTACAAGAAAACCAAATATGTTTCAAGAAAATAGAACAATAAAGCCATTATGCAACTACGATGAAAAAATCAAGATAAGACTGAAAGCATTTATCGCGCTAACAGGTTATGAAATATTTTGAAAAATATTCAACAATATAAATCATTTAAAATTTTTGGTAAGTAATATGTAAAACAAAAAGTCAAATACATAATAATCTGAAGACCATAACAAAAATGGAGAATCACAAGATGAAATCATCAATTAAGAGGCTAATATATCATAAACTTTAACTAAAATCGGCGTACACAGAATTTTCATGGCGGGAATTATGAGTCAAACAACATCAACCAACATGATACAATTTTCAGCCGATGTTGTTCTTTAAGACAAAAGGAGTGGAGATTTGGCTAAGATAACGAATGGCACGATCAAATATAGTGAGGGGGAATATAAAACAGATCAATAAATAGTCATATAAGGATGAAGTTTTCCAAGAAATATATTGACAGTGGATTAAAAGCTAAGCTATCCGTGGTATTCAACACGAAGTTCGGCTAGGACTTCCAGAATGAGGTGAACTTAGCCTGGGCGTAGGGTGGCGATTTCCTTTACTTCTTACTTAACCTAATCAAATCTGTTAATCCTACCTTGTAAGGAGGACCTGCAGTTTAACATGGAATCCGAGCCACGGAACCTTTCTGGCCTACTTTAAATTACACAGAAATCTGTGCCAGAAGTGTAGGTGGGTTACTAATATACTCACCGAGCCTGGGTTCGAACCGGGAACCTTTCAAACTCCAGTCAGACGCCTTAATCACTGAGGCACCAGGCAGCACGAAAGCGGGTTATTAGTAATACAAAAAAGATTCTCCTTTATCAGGAATGTGTCTTAGCAACACATACTGACTAATTTTTCAGAAACAACTTTCAACATGCTCAAGTAAGGAATACATTTCATCACGGAGGCGATGGTACGAGTTATCTGAGGAAAAAAGAAAATGTAATTTTTATATTTTGTTCGCAGCCATGCTCGAAATTACTTGAATGGTTTAAGTTCTAAATGATGGATGAATATAATTAGTATCGCAATATTCCTGAAAAAGATAAGAGATTAATGTTCACAATTACATAAGTTCTTAGTTAATTTATTGTCCCATGCCTAATTAATGAAACTATAGCCGAGTACAAACGTTTGTGTACTTGAATCAGATAATCAGATACGTGGAGAGAATAATTTATGTTAATATTATTATATTTCGTCATTATAAGGAGGATCAAAAAAAAAAAAAAAAAAAAAAAAAAGGACTCAAAACGTGTAGGATTCTTATAGCTTTTTTAATTCTTCGTATGCTGTATACAACAATACTGGTTTGAATGTATTTCTAAAAAATCAACTAATTCAAGAAGTATGAACTGAAATGCACAGTAAATCACTGGTTAACTGTTCAACTAATCTACGAATATTGTTTACACAACTGTCGCATTTTATATAAGAAATGTCTCTGAAAAGTAGTAGTACCCTAAACTAGGAATTTTGTGTTTCCAAAATATAATCTACTCGTATGCATCAAAATTTTTGAATTATTTTCAATGAATCGCGTTCACAAAACCGAGAATCGAACGGCATAATCTACAGTATTCTGTGTAAAATAGGTCAATGTCGCTCAGACAAACTAACTTTCTAGTTTCTTTTGCCTAACAGAAACCATAGCAGAAATGAAGATAGAACTTTGCGGACAGATTCTTGCTTTTTAAAAATATCTATAAATCCTCTGAGAAAATAAAGAAGCAGTTACAAGTAATGAGAAGATCAGTAACGTTTTCGGTGATGCAGGACTGAGCTGTTAATGTTCCCTGTGATTTTTATTTTGTTCATTTGTTTATGCGTTGATCGATGAGAATAGATGGCACTTGCGAATGAAAAAAATATTTTTACATCATGATTAATTTCTTCTTTTGATCTTGTGACATTTTAATATAAACCTTTCATTTCTTCCGATCCTGAGATAATCTCTTCATAATTTCAAATCCCTTTACAAACTAAGGCTTACATTATGTGCTTCTAAAACTCCAATATTCTTTTTTCCTTATCATTATTCGCAGAAAAATATTATATGTTTTAAAGTATTGCGAATGATTTCCCGCAAATTGCTTCTTTCGCCAAAACAAAAAAAGTCCAATAAACATTCTCATTTTAGTTTACATGAACACTTATGTTTCTATACATTCTTTGACTTCACAATTTGAAAACTTCTCCGATTACGGTTTGTAAACTGTAACGCTCGGGACTGGATCTCGGGAGGATAAATGTTCAAATTGCCGCGCGGCTATCCAGATTTCGGGTTTCCCTGGTTTTCCGAAATCACTCCACGGAAATTTAAGGGTAGTTCCATTAAAAAGGCTGTGGCCAAATTCCTTCTCGTTCCTTGTCCCCTGACGTGAGCGAGGCATAAAACCATAAAATACATAATTAAAACTTCAGTTTTCCTTGTTTCCGTTTCTGCCGTTCTACAAGTTCATAATACTATGTTCCTCATTTCATAACTTTCCTCCTCAATCTGAAGTTATTTTTGATATTAAAAGATTTCTTAATTTGAGGAAGCGTATACTTAATTTTGTCGTCATTCTTTTTTTGGTCATCAGTTGTAATTTACCCAAAAATACTGCGAATCTCCTCTAATAACAACGATTTCATTAATTACCCAGTAAAATATCAAATTTAGTTGTGTCGAGAATAATAATACTGATGATAAATATCGATTATCTTATGAAAAAATATGGATAATTCGATACATCGATATATTTTGCCCAGCCTACCTCTCTTAGAATGATTCTACTGTCTTTCTAATGCCTCTTTCTGGGCAATTCCAATCCAGCGATAAGTCGGGAGAAATATTTCATCTTCGTATCATATATATATATATACTTCGAAGTCCTTAGACTAAGAGATTTTTGGTTGCATTCAGAGATGTTTTATTCCTATGATTTTTAATTTAATTTATTACCAGCTATATTTTGTTTTGTAAATTAATTTTCTTTTAAATGTTTTTCTAGGGTTATAGTTAGTTATTTTATTTAATACTGGTTATTTGTGTTCCCGAAATTATTCTCAAAGAAGTTTTGACCTCCTGCTTTATGGTCAACGTGCGGTCAAGAATGTCGCAAATACAGTGAGAAACATACATCATCGTTGGCCAGTTCGATCCTTAAATAATGGGACCTGCTAGCGTTATGAGTTCAGGTGGATCTTGAGCAGTGTTCTCCAGGTCGACCCCTGTATACATCCTTGTCCCGTCGGTTTGGTGGTCTTCCTCTCGTCTCTGATTAGAAATGTTATGGTGTCTACGAAGCTAGTTAAACGAGTGATGAAGGTCGCAGTACAAAAAGCATCATCTAGTGCTATACGTAAACATCAGTAGAAATGGATGGTAAATCATTCTTTTACTACCAATAGACTTTATTACGCCTTCGCTTATAGATATTTAATATAATTTTATAGTAACCAGATAATTATAAATTCGTTGGCCTTACTTACTGAGCGGTAGTTCAATCCTCCTACAACACAACCATCTTAACTAATTCCTCAATTCTCCCAGGTATCGTGGATCTGCAGTTTAATCCAAAACCAGAACGATGGAAGGTGATAGGGGTTAAATTAAGCCACACTTTCGAAATAAATTCATTTCATTTTCGAATAATCCGATGCCGTTGGTTAGTATCCTGGAAATTATTTTCACTTATCTCTGGACGAAGATTTTTTCATTAATATTACAGTAAAAGAACACATACTATATTTTACTACTGGGACGTCGGGCTGTACAATGTCCACGATAAACTAATATTTACTATGTAAATTGTGTTTAACAGAAAACATAAAATAATTTGCGGAGATTGTTTTTTCCTATTTCTCAGATTTTCACAAAGTATAACGTATACTATTCTGCTTATCCATCATGGTCTGTATATTGTCCCTCCCCCAAAAAAAACAAAAAAAAAAAAAACAAAAAAAAAAAACTGACTTCTAGTTTCTGCATAAAATTTACTTAATTGTCACATTCCCGACGAAGCATTTGACTGCATTCCGCAGTCTAAATATGAACAAACTAGGATATAAAATAATTGTTTAAAAAACATAAAAACAGCCTTCAAAAAAAAGCACAGTAAAAATTTTAAAATAAATTTGTACCTTGCTTAGAAGAAAGTAAATCTAAATGGATACTATTTTACATTACTGTTATTAAAATTTTTACATTAATTAGTTATTTTTGGAGTCGGTGCCAGCTCTCACATCGCGAAGATCGAATTACTGAATTTCATTTGGTGTTAGAGGCGAAATGGGGAGCACGAACAAAAATTCCAAATCTTTTACAACATGTAGTAGGCAGATATTGTTATTGCAGGAGACAGTTTATGGAAACAAATTAGACAGTATTTTAATCTGGCCTCGTTGGTTGTCCAGGCATATCTCTGGCGCTACAGTGTCGGTTGGTAGGCTGCATCATGCAGCAAACGCTTCACAGTTAGTATAATATCGACGTATCATGTTTCAGTTTTGTTGAAACGTGTTTCTAACATTAATTGATTTTTTGATCAGAAATCTTCTCCATAAAAAATACAGATATGTGTCAACTTTCATAAAGATCGGTCAAATGGTGTCGACTGTAGATTTTTAAAAAGAAAATTTACAAAAATCAAGTGGTCGGAAACGGGGAGAGGGGTTCAGTTTTTGCAAACCAAAAGTTAACATAATTATTATCTTTGCTTTATAGTAAATGTGTGCTATGTTCTATCTAAACCGTTTAAAAACTGTGGGTTTGTATAAAAATTAAGCGGTTTAATGGGGAGAGTAGGTGTTTTTTCCAGAAACCTTCTTCGTGAAAAAATACACATAAGCGCCAACTTTCATTGTACTCGGTCAAACGATGTCGACTGTAGCTTTTTGTAAAGAACATTGACAAAAATTTAGGATGTGGAAGGAGGGAGAGGGGTTGAGCTTAGGCAGACCAAATGTTGACTGGATTTTTCTCTTTATTTTAAAGTATACAAGTGCAAAGTTCAATCAAAATCAGGTAAGAAATGTAGGGTTGTATAAAATTAAGGGGTGTGAAGAGGGAAAGGGGTGATTTTATATTCTTTTTTGTCAGAATCCTTCTCCATGAAAAATTGTATGTATATGCCAACTTTGATGGTAATCGGTGTCCACTGTAGCTTTTTATAAAGAACATTTACAAAATTTAAGGGGTTGGATATGGGTAGAGAGGTTCCGTTTTTTCAAACCAAAAGTTGACACTATTTTTCCCTTTATTTTTGACTATACATGTCCAAAGTTCCATCGATATCGAATAAAAAATGTGGGTTTGTATAAAAATTGAGATGTGTAAAGGGGTAGAAGGGGTGGTTTCTCAATTAAATTCATATTGGACCACTTTGGAGGTATATCCTATCCACTAAAAAAATTTCGTTTAAATTGGTTCAAAATTGGTGAAGATATCGCTGAAAATACATTTAAAAAAATGCAGACGAATTTAGAACCTCCTCCTTTTTTTGAAGTCGGTTAATAACCGGTTCTAAACTAAGGTAGGCGAAAGAGGGTTGTCTGTATTGGTGAATTATCGGTTGCGGATGAAGTAACCCACACTTAGTTTTAGTGGGTTAGAATGGGTTTTCTTCGTGAGGTTTCACCCCTATGACAACTGCCTTGTCATCTGTTTAGTATGACTGTGTCCTGTGAGTCGGTTATTTTGGTGTGGGTGAACATCTGTGAACTTCAATGTGAGATGAACCCGTAATATGTCATTCTGATTTCGGTTTTCCATGGTTTCCCGAAATCATTCCAGGCGAGTGCCGGGGTGGTTCCTCTTAAATGCCATGGCCAAACTCCTAAAAAAAGACAAAAATTAGAGTAATGGAGGAGAGCGAGTGAATTCCCCCTCCTACTTACTAACTAACTTATCGAATGGTGACAGTCAGACGGATGCGTGTGTTAGTCTGTAACTATACTTCTCGTTGGTCGCTCAAACTGTGCTTCTCGCGCAGTCTGTTAGTTTATGATTTGTTATCAAATTTAGTTTATAGACGGAACTTTTTATTTAGGATAGATGTCTATTTGCTCTGAACTGTACTATTACTTTGTGTCTGCCTAACAGTTTGTTGCACCAGTTTATTTTGTCTTCTTTTTTGACTAGCCTTGCGGGCGTAAACCTGGCTTAAGGTGTAGCTCCTGAAGAACCCGAGCAGCTACAGTTATTAGAACACAAGAATCTGATGCTTATACTGAAGAAAGAAGAAAAGACCAAGTTGAAATAAAGCTGCCCTTTGTTAAACCTCCCCATGTCCCCGCACCTTCTTTTGTTTTTCTGTTTTTAAATACCGTATATTGGAAATTGATTCTCTTCATGAGACAGGTTTCACGGTAGAATGAAGTAGTGATGGCTTTCCTGTCATATTATGCCCATTCGGTGTTGTTTGGGACAAATCTTACGTTACTAACAGCTTTCTATATCCAATTCTGGCAATGAAATTCTAAGTCCACGTGTGCGAAGTCGCGGTTAACAGCTAGTTAACCATATTTTCAGAATTATGCACATAGGCCTAAATCTAAAATTATTATAACTTTTTTAAATCCGCGGCAAAAATATTATTAAACAACTAGATGTTTGATTTACCATGTTAGTAAGATGGTTTCTAAGCCACTATGAAATACTCATTGCATGATGCATTGCAGAGGCTAAATATAAGAAAAAAAAAAAAATCACCCAACGCGACCAAAGAATTTTTCACTTCAAAAAATAAACAAAGCAAAGCTCTGCCGGAGGTGAATGCCAGTTTACAGATTCTTAAAAATTCCAGCCGAGACCGGGATTCAAACCTGTGATCTTGCTTTCCTCAATCACGCACCTTATCCAATGAGCTACCAGACCGCTGCTCCAGGGTAACACGTCATACTTACAGCTACAGATACACTGTTAACATAAGCATGTTGGTGACGCAAACTCACAAGATTATACCCATTCAAAAATTGCCCAACGCGCCTAAGCAAGTTTTCACTTCAAAACTAAATATCTAACTCAGTCTACAACCCGAAGGTTGAAAGAGTCTTTCCGAAGGAGATGTACCAAGGTATTGTGTCAGAGGTGGGAAGCACAATTGCTTTCCTCAGGGGCCTACTGTTTCACGTAGAATCAGAACCACGGAACGTTTCGTCGCGGCTCATATAACAACTGCTAAAAATCCCTGCTCACCACGGGATTTGATCCCGCGACCGCAGAGAGAACCTGTCGTAAGCAGGTGCCATAGCCGCCGAACTACCACACCGCCTGTATGAAAGCATACACCTGCCAAGTAGCGTAATATCTAAATTGGATAAAAACTTTTGTTTGTATGAAGAACATTTGAAAAAATTGAGGGGTGTATAAGGGAAGAGGAGGTGGTTTTTCATTTATTTGTTTATTTTTTGGTCAGAAACCTTCCCAGGCATGCACACAATAACTCGCCAAAGTTCCATCGCAATTGGATGAATGGTATGGAAACGCATTAAAGACGAACAAACAAATAAAAATTCATTTTTATATATTACATACAAGCATAATCAGTATTTTCACTGCTGTCCAAGCAAAAATGTCATTCTTACAGCTACAGTTACACTGTTAATATAAGTATGTCGGTTACGCAAACTCATAAGATTTTACCCATTAAAAAAGCGTCTAGCGTTTTATCATTCGCGCAACACGTCGTAGCATGTCGGTGTCACGAATTGATAAGATTTTCCCATCCAAAATCACCCAACGCGCCAACATAAAAAATGTAGAAAAGAGTCCCGTAAGAATTGCTTTAGCATCGACACTATTTACTATCTCCGAAATGATATTCTGACCATAAAAAACTTCAAACTTGTCCTATTCTAATTAGCCGATGACACCACAATTTACACCGCAGGAAGAAAACATATGGAAATTTCATTACTTCATCCGCAAAATACTTGAAATAAGCCGTCACTTAAAAATGATCAAAGTGTCTGAAAGTAATAAAAGCGTAAAAATTGTCTAGGTGTTATGATAAATATCTTCCTTATAGTTTGCAGCTAATTAATTAATATAAAAACCAAACTTACCTCTACAAAGAGACAATAATGCCAGCAATAACACATGGCTGCCATTTTTTTTTTCTTGAACAACGTGCAGACGCCTCTGCTTAATTCTAAATGTCGACCGAAAGCCAGAATCATAGAAATGCAGCAAGTATCGTAATTAAAAACAACAGCCCAAGTCGTAAAACGATAAACTGAGTCACTTTGCAAAAGACTTCTCGCTTTACGCGAAACAGTTATAAAATACTGAAACAAACATCCCAAAACTGTGGCATATGTATCATTATCAACTATCGATACACCAATCTCATACAACAAAAATAGTTCCAGTACAAATAACCACCACCTGAAAAGGTTTTTTATAGATACCAAGCGTCAATGTATCAAAAACAACAATAAATTCACTACTACAACCCTAGCAAAGACACCAAAGGTATAACTCTGGACAGGCATGCAGGAGAATGCAGGTTCAAATCACTCCAGGCAAATGCCAGGAACTTTAAAAGGCCATTGCCGAGTTTCTTCTCGATCCTCGTCCGCACTATCACCTCCCTCTTGGCTGAAAATGGACCGTCCGGTCTTCACCTGGGAGGAATAAAACGGTAACAAAACTTTGCTACTCTCATTGAAGTAATGGGTAGGTTAGGTTAGTTTTTAAAAAAAATCCAGCTTGTGTTGCAGTGTAAGTACAGATATGATTATGAATACCTTCGGAATAACTCTCACATTGTTGTATATGTCTTAGTTGTGAATAAGTTCCACACAGGCAGCAATCACCTTCTAGTAAGAACTAGGACTCAATTCAAACTCGCAAGAAAAAAATCCAAAGCATGCAATCGTAAAAACCTAGAGGAAAATACAGATTAATTTCAGCAAATGTTCCAGAGAAAGATGAAGAAATCAATCAAAAAGATATTCCAGCAAAGCTAGTTAAGAAGGCACATAAAGTCATTACACCAACCAAAAAAGAAAATTCAGTGATATAACAAGATACGTATTTATAAAAAGGAGGGAAATGAAGATCCGAACCTATTATGAAATGATAAAGTTTCTGTATTTTAGGCGATTCAAATTTTGTATAAACGAATTGAAAGTAGGCTTAAAGAAGTATAAGAGCAAATTATAACCGAAAGCTTGGAAAGTAAAGCACGATTTGAGAGCTTCAACCTGATAACAAATAGGAAATAGCAATTAATGGAAACTATAGCACTGGCAACAAGGAGATTTTAGATTTTTTAAAAGATTTTCTATAGGGACCTACTTGGCAGTGTAAAACAAACCCCTATATTTTCTAGCCTGTCTTAGGTATTGAAAGTGTCGGACATATTTCCGTCTAAAATCAAGTATTCTACAGAGACTTGAGAAATGGTTCTGCTGCTGGTGTCGACAGTCTCTGCCGATCTTTGAAAATATCACGAAGTCAGAATTCGTTACGGGAATTCTACAGACACATAAACATGCCACTTCAGGTACCGCTTGTATTGATGTTTCGCTGGCTGGCAGGCGAGAAGGGTCGCTCAACCTCCTGAGTTGTCATTTGCGAAACAAGAGGCTATATGGAGTCCCTTTCTCCGTAGGTGCTTCAGCGTCCATGGCATCACTGACGCAATACTAACAATTCTTCAATCATACGCACAGCTCAACATGTACTCACTTTAATTGAAACAATTTAAAATTATTATAATGTTAAACTGGAGGTCCAGCGGTAAGGTACGCGGATTTTGAAGCCACACTTCGGCTAAGCAGACTCGCTGAAGTGCATACCCATATCTGACAATAGTCCTACAGCCAGATGCTAAGAATACAACGTTCCCACAAAGAACAAAACATGAAGCAGCAGTTAACGTTTCGAATAAACAAACAGGCCTAACAGTTACCAAAAATGCGCAGTTACGTGATGAATACATGGTATGTGCTGCGATGAGAGCAGCATGGGGAAACCTCGTAATGTTAACCATTTATTAACATTTCAGTGATGTGATCTACCCACACCAAGTTAGAATTAAGGAGATAGATTTAGCTTTGGATAATTGCCCAGTAGTGATTGCAGCAGACATTAATGTAAGGTCTGCTCTCTGGCACAGTAAGAAGACTGATAGGAGTGAACAACTACTACACGAATTGATAAGCTAATTGTGTCTAGAGGTCAGAAACCAAGCGCATAATCCTTATACTTTATGTGGCAGGAGTGGCGCAAGAACAAATATTGACATATCAATTGCAAATATACAAGCGAGAAATCTGCCTCAGAGCTGGATACAGCTTCATAACAATGACAAAAAGTGATTACAATTTAATTGTCTTTGAACTGAACAGAAAGATTAAAGTGGTGTCAACGTAAGCATTAGAAACGCATACAACAAGTTGTACAGGAAAAGCTGAGTAATATGTTCGCTGCAACGGATCTGCCAGAAAGACACTTCGGTGTAGAGAGAGCCGCAAAAGAACTGTCGTATTCAATACAAATGGTCACGGAACAGGCGGTGCAACTGAAAAAGGCAAAAGATCCTACTGACAAAATAAGGGCAGAATAACTTCAGAAACTGTGACTAAACATAAGAAGAGTGAGACGAATGTATTAAAAACATTTGGAGGCAGCGGATAATAATATTGCCTTCGAGCGTTACAGATTTTCGAAGACGCTATAAGAAAGAAAAACAAAAATGTTGGGAAGCTTTCGGAGGTAAAAGCTTATTAAAAATCCATGGAGTATTCCTTACAAAATGGCTGCATGTAAAATCAGATCTTCCACCACACTATACAGTCAAGACAACAGATAAAATAAAATCCCACGAACTGGAAAGACTCAGTGAAGCAGTTATTACAAGTTTTGTTACTGGATAACAAGCTGGAAGAAGAAACATGAGGCAGCCATGCTTGAGTGAAGAGGAAGGAAGTAATATTATTCATGAAGAAGTAATAACAGCGATAAATAAACTAAAAAACAGAAAGGCACCAAGACCGGATGGAATTCCTGACGAGATCCTCTAGGAACTATTTATAAAATAACCCCCTCCTAGACAGACGCCTGCTTATACCAGGGTAGAGTTCCGGGAATACAAAAAAATCAGTGGTAATTCTAAAGAAATTAGTTGATAGGGATACTTTTCTATCGTATGCTTACCAGCCAGTTTGCTTATTAAATGTGCATGGAAAAGTTAAGGAGAAGATCATGAGCAACAAACTACAAAACCAGCGGGAACTGAAGGGAATTAACCTCAATAAATATGGATTCTGAAAGGAACAGCCAAAAGAGAATATCATAAATCAATAGTAGCATTACAAAAAGTTCGTATTGAGTATTTTTGTGGACATCTCGAGGACATTCAATAATGTATGGTAACCCACCCTGTTTGCACGGCTGAGAGAGATGGTTCTACAATTTCGAGGACTATTGCAGGTTTAGAACGTCTTTCACGAAATTCCAGAAGTCATCCACGGCGGAGACCCATACTAAAAATGGCATCAAGATTCGTTTTGTTGTCCAATAAACTGCGATGTGGGAATGAAACCAGCGATCGAACTGCTACGAATAACAGTTGGTCTAATTACTTTTGCTGATTATCTTTTATTGCTAGTGGAAGCAGCTACAGGATCAGAAACTAAGAACATCAGTATTATAAGATCTCGCTAACAGGTTCGTCTGTAAGGGAGGAGTATATTTGACATATCACGTGACGAAGGTATGTGGCATCTGCTGTACGAGGCAGCTGATCTAACTTCAAAATTTTGAAAGGAGAAATTTGTAGAGAGGAAAAATGTTGAGCGAAATCAGAGGCCTCTGATAGCAACAGAAGAGAACACAAATACTAATGGGGCGAAAGAAATGAAGCCAATTCCAAAGAAAATTGTAAAGGGAACAATTAATCTGGAACACTGACTTCACCAACAACGAATTGATGGAAGGTAACCTGTGGAGCTACATCAATCATCTAATGAATTTCCGTGTGCTCCGAAGAGACCGTTTTATGAGGGACCGCTGGGGCCGTCTTGGTATTCCATCAGGTAAAATCTTGATGGCCTGGGTGGCTTGTTGCGCTGCGGGTTCAAGGAAGACTGTACCTAGGAGCGCAATCAACATAAAGAATAAACGAACACTAGTGGAATCAATGTGCGATTGTGACAAATGGTGGTGGTAATAGAACTGTTAATAGTAATGGTAGTATTAGTAGTAGTAGAGTAATAGTGGTGGTACCCTAGCTGTTATAACAGCGGAAACAATTGTTATTAAGTAGTCAGATATTGGAATTAAAATCAATGTACCTTGCATTCATTGTTCATAAAGTGAATGCTCTAAATAAGTAGCATATAATTATATATGAACGTAAAATAGTGGAAATAAGGATCCAGATATGATTCTAGCTGCTTAGCTATGTTGTACATGGTAAAATAAAAAAATATAAAATAATAGAGTATAATACTGTATGGAATTACGTGACGAAGGTGGTGGAAGTGCAGACACATAACACGGGGTGGAACTGATACAATTTCTGCGACGTCTTGACCAGCCACAATTGAACCCAGACGTCACGTGAGTAAACCTGCTGATAGAGGCATTACTTGTGACAAGCATGGGAGTATCAACACCACTGAAAGCTGTTTCACTATGCATGACCTGTACCTAAATAGAAGGTATAAGTGATACTTTCTTATTTGATACCAAAAGCTTTCCGGGAACACACTTCCAATCGTGATGGGTTTTGGTGCCTACATTTCTTACGTCAAATGTTGCTGATGAATGGATGCTAATACGTAGCGAAAGGGACAAATATTTGAGATGCTTGCAGGGAGAAATTATTTATACCAAAGGCGTTAGTGGAACTGATGAAATAACAGAAGAGAAATTTGCTATAGAGAATGATGGAGGAGAATGAGGAGAGCGTACAGAAACCATTAAACTAAATTCTATTGGCGGATCGCAAGAGCAGAAAAAATAAAATAAGATAATTCGGTAATTTAGCGAAGATGCAGAAGTCCCTGAAACTGAAGGTGAATGATTGGTTGAAGGAATGAGGTTGTACGTAGTACGGTTGAGACATAGAAGGAGCTGCCGAAGGGGTTTTCATACCCGTTCGCTCTGTGATCTTTTAAGAGAGTTGGGGGAATAGAAAGTAAAAGATGAGGAAGAATAAAAGAGTATGATGACGCCATCTAAATGTATACTTGCAATTCAGACGATGGAGCTAAACGGTATTTTCATTATAGGGACGGGGGTAAATGTACCATCTGTGGGCTCGTATGGAAAGACAATCGTTAATACCAGGGAACAGGATTTAGAGAACACCTTAGTGGGGGAATGAGGTTTCACATGAGTGGTAATTCAAGGCTCCAGTGGCTAGAACAAGTTGGTGTATTCCTAATAAAGATTGACTATAAGTAACAGTAATCTCAGGCTATACAGTTGTAACTAATGTAAGAGAGTTCAGTCTAAAATAAAAAAAGTTACCGTAGAGTTAAGCACAGCTGCTCGGATTCCATAGCTTAAGAGATATTTCACGGAAATTTTTTAAAAAAGATGAAAGAATGGATAAGAAAGTGAAACAGTTTAAAGGGATAGTGAGGATTAGGAAAGAAATGTTAATTCCAAAAGAAAACTAAAAAGAGATGTACGAAAACAACCTTTGAAACTAGCATTTTCCATGCTGAGAAGAAGAGAGAGCATTCAGTTAATCGCGGAGAATGGAGAGGTATTAGATGTCTGGAATGCGAAAAATACCAATAACGAGTGTGATAAGACCGTTAGGAAATGTCATTCCATGATAAAACAGAAAACATAAAATCTGGAAATTTTCCACAGAAATATAAATGAACAGACTGGAGTTAAGAGCAGAAAAATAAGCCTCATATAATGAGATAAAAGGCTCAGCACTTGAGTCTTGCTGTCTATCAGAACGTTGAAATTTATGAAGCATCATACCTTGAAAGATCTTACTCAACTAATCGATACAGACTATAACTTTCATTCGTGCCGACACACTTAAGAATATTTGTCCAAAGTACCGCTGTTACAAATTCAAAATCAACAATATCTAACCAGATGTGCGATGGGCACCAAACATTTCTCTCAAACTGCTTTCATAGGCTTAAACTATTAGCAGATCTATTAAAGTTAAATAAAGGAACTGAATCCGACTACCAGCATTCCTGTACCTATTAAAGTAATGAAACTAGAAATCAAATTGCCATAGATGAAATTTGATGCCATTTGTAATTCATTGATCAAGACAACATTCCTGCAAGTAAATATAGACGCTAACTGTCAGCGTTGAGTAACAACAAGTCGAGCCCAAATACTAATCTTTGCATATATAAAAATCTGTAAGCGGGCTATGTCTGTAACATCGTTACCGGATCATGCAAAAACTACAAAACCGATTTTTATGGTGTTTTCACAGTCTGAAAGCTTATGGTCTAGCTTATAAACTAAGACATTACAATGACGAGAAACGGAGGAATCATACCGAGCGTGTTGGTGTAACGGATAGCGTTTTGGCCTCGCATTCGGGAGGACGGTGGTTCGAATCCCCGTCCGGGCATCCAGATTTGGGTTTTCCATGGTTTCCCAAATCACTCCAGGCCAATGCCGGGATGCTTCCTTAAAAAGGACATGGCCGAATTCCTTCCCATTCCTTGCCCCCATCCTTTCCCGTCTCTAAAGACCTCGCTGTTGAGAGACGTAAAGCAGTTAAAGAAAAAAAAAAGGAGGAATCATAATAATCTACCCGTAAACGGAACAGATAGGGGCCAGGCATCACACTAAATCATAGATAAACACTCCTTTCTTAACTTGAAATGGTAATCACCAAAGATCACCTTATATTGTAGACAAACACACAACTCTTTAGATTGTCGTTCACTAAGTAACTTAAAATATTTCATTTTTACAATTTATTTGTAATAATTACTCGTGTCACTTTGTCACCCATTAAATAAATTTAATCTGTCTGCTTCATTTTCACCAAATTTTTTGGGAAGGGTTACAGAAATACTACATTACAAAACTCGTGTAATTCATATATAACATCTTCCTTCTCCGTGTAAATGATCGCTTGGGTGAAGCTGGAGGCAACTAAATTTGTATAACATTTTAACATTTTTTAAAGACTTGTGAAAAAAATATAGATAAATTGAAAACCAAATCAACATGCCAACCTACAAAGGCGTAGTTATAAGAAATTCCATTTAAATTGTTCTTCCACTCTTCTTGTATTAAGTAACGCAGCGAACGACACGCAATTGAATTGCTTCCTCTATAGGTTAACACAATAAGGCATCCTCAAGTATACCTTGTCAACATACAATTTTTATATCAAAGGTTAGAAAACAAGTATGAAAAACAATTTTAGAACTAACATTGTCGACATCATGTATTATTTTTGATTTGTACAACAAAAAGGTAACACAAAAATTCATTGGTTATTAAATGATGTGTTTCATGGAGATCATAAGTCATGTAGATAATGGCTGGGCAGTTTATTGCTGCAATCCGGTTTGCAGGATGATCAAACGAAGATTTAGATATTTTTGGTTTGCATACTGGAATTTAAATTTGGGTTTCTTCGCTTGCATAGTACTAAACATCAGGTAACACCCATTGCTAAAGCATGGCAACGGGAACACAATATCTGAATACTACCATCAAAAACTCCCTTTGGGAAAAATGAACCAATAAAGTAAATCACTTATCTGTTTGTGAAACCGGGTTAATAAATTGTCTGCACGTCTTCTGTATTTATGTTTATCTTTAAAAATTATAAAACCTGAAGCTGTAATACCGAGTGCGTTTTTTTCTGCTAGAACCGTGTGGTTCATTATAGTTTTTCTAAACTATTTTGTGATTGCCGCTTCGAGTTTCGGGTTGGTTGGTTTCACATAGGTTCTCCCTCTCAGATGTTAGGCTAAACATCAGGTGGTACACCTTGTTATCGCAGCGTCTTCTTATAAATATCCTAGTCTACCTAGAAGGAGGAAACTAGGGTAGTAACGCAGGTCATCTTTGCGAATGCCGATGTTCAGTGCTTGACATCCGCGGATGCTGATGTTTTGCGAAAGCGGACGTGGAAAAAATAAATTTATAATTATTTATATTTTAATATTTTAACAAAAATAATTATAAAATCAAAATAAATATTATTTAATGCCAAATTTTATATTTTTTCATAAATAAAGTATATTTCCATTTAGTACTGCTATATTGATTTATTTTTTGTCTCAATCTTTCATGAAAAGAAAAAAAAAGTGGGATGATTTCACAAGTGAATTAAATTATTTACTTAACTACACATGCGTCTAAAAACCAATCTCTGTCATACGAACTATGCGGTGTTTGTAGCGAAACTAATTCAAGCGTAAAGCAGAAGGCCACGCCACCGCACGTCTCCGTGTTCACTTCCCTCCCCCCCCCCCCCCCCCACCCATGCTTATGGCTATACGTCTTGTCGACGTACAGGTCATAAGTGGGAAGGAATTCGCCCATGGCCTTTTAAAAGAAACATTCCCTTAGAGTGATTTGGGGAAACCATGGAAAACTAAAATCTGGATGCCCGGACGGGGATTAGAATCCACGTCCTCTCGAAAGCGAGGCCAGAGCGTTATCGCTCATCCATCACGGTCTGGTCCGTGCTCGCCACCCACCTTCCCACCACTCTATTGGCACATCTCAGTACAACTTATAGGGTCTAAGATGATCTGATTTTCGATAAAGCACTCTTGAAGGTCCGTGAAAGGAATTACAGGACTACATGCAGGACGTGTTGGATGTTGTTGGACTCCCAGCGACCAAAACGGGTGCTTGCTGTCCAACAAGCTATGGAGATTGCAGGAAGATATTGGAGGAAACATCCTACGAGTGTGCGATAAGGACACATGTTGTGCCCCGAGAAAGTATGAGCGGAAAGGATTTGCTATGAACATTTTGTTGGAACCCTTCTGTTAGCGTGAATGGGTGAGCGCATCCTACGGTAGTTCTACACGGTCCTATAAATTGAACCGTGAATGGGCTGCTTTACTTTACGTGAAAGCTCACACTTGTAAATTCGCATCACGTAATAACACCGTTCAGTTCATTGTTACTTTTATTGCAAGATCGTCACAAAAAAAAACCACTTTGTTGTAATCTAAGCGACGAGGGCAGAATCTGGTATAAAGAGAAAATAATATATACAGCAATGTAAAAATAAACATCCGCCATATATCCGCATTATAAATGGCGGATGTTAAATGTACTGTAGGATTTTACGCGAAAGTTCCGCACTCGCGGATATCCGTTACATTCCTAGTGGAAACAGTGAGCCCTAGGATAGAGACAGTCTATTCCACTGGGATGGGGGACGTATGGGGGGCGAACTGACCCTAGGTTTGAAGACTTCAACTGAATTGGAATATGGAAAGAATAAGGAAACGAGAGTATGGAAGATCCTTTCTTTACGCAGAAAGAAGTTATATTCTTTTGTTAAATAATCGGGTATAAAAGAACTTCTCATCTGATATCAGGGGAAAGTAACGACAGAAGCATTAAGAAAAAGGTAAAGGATTGCAAGTTGGGACATGAGCAATTAAGGATTGTACCAACAATGCAAGTTTGAAAATCGAGAGAGAGAAAGAAATGGATTTTAATAAAATTATTGTAATGAGCGTGAGGTCAGATATGATTGGCCAGATTAAGTTAGAATTGAAAAGGTTATCTTTTATAACTCCGAGAAGTGGGTAAAATGGTATATCTACAGCAATGAGAAATGAAATAGCGAAGGTCATAAAAACAATTAATATTAATGATTTTCTTACAGAAATTGATAAAAGAACATGCATGTTACTAAAGAAATAAGAGTGATATGTTAATAGAATTTAACAAAATATTTTAGATTTTTGAAGAACGGTAATGGGTGAATGAAAAATTTTGACTGTGAAAACAGAAATAAGAGAGAAGATTTTTGTTAATACATTTCTTTAAAAGGAGCAACTCTGGCTCATCTTTTAGTTGATAGCTTGCACAACGACACCATAATGGTTGGTAAAGGATACCTGGTTCTGTAATAGACTGAAAAAGGAGACGAAAATAAAGATATCCAAAATCGTGAAGGACATATGAACGAAATAGTAACCAGAAGTGGGGTGAACGAGAGAAAAAATTAGAAAATTAAACAACAAAAATAAGGAAAAAAAAAAAGATTTCAGTGGAGATAACGAAACAGAGAATACAAAAATCTAGTTACATCTCATGTAAGAATACTAATGTAACATGAAATAAGATATGTAACAGTAATAGAGTGATGTAACATAAATTAGGTAATTAAAATTAGAAGCGAAATACATAAAATTAAAGGAGATTTAGTTCAAAGAGTAATATTATGAAACATTAGATTTAGAGAATACCTGTTGTATAGGGAAATTGAAAGTGTTACATGCTAAACAGAAACAAAACAATAGTTAGGGATATTGTGACCAGAAATGGGATGATAATATACGTGTTATCTACAGTGCAAAGATGGAAAAAACGTGGTAAATCTGGAATTCTTTAGATGGGATAGGATGGTGAAATTAGAATACGGTCCCCAGTACTGAAGTGCAAAGTGACCAAAGCAATAAATAACGCGAAAGTTGTAAAATAAAATTCAGGAAAGATAAACAAAATTAGACCTTGGCCTGTAAAGTTTACAACTAGTTGAAAGAAAGAGTTAAGCAAAAGAGTTAAACAAAAGAGTTAAGCAAAAGATTGAGGAACTTGAGAATAGTTGATATGTTTTTCGATATCGTTAAAATACAAATTATTTTCGAGCACAAGATTAATAAAAAATTTATCTGAAAATGTAAAGTAGAAAAAATACTTCAGAAAAAATAATTGAACAAGGATTTATAAAAAGAACAAAATGGATGGGTCTGTAATGAAATGGAGCAAGATTTGTGCAATGATAAATAAGTTGAGGTATATTCTCAGAGAAAATAAAATAGTTTCGAGAACAGAAGGCTAATCGGAATCGGATTTCTGATGCAAAAAAATAATATTGAAGGAGAATTGAATTTGAGTTAGATGGTTAGAACAAAACAGAAGAGTTAGACAGGGAGTTATTACTTGTAACATGGCAGGACACATAGTACAGGTTGTAGAAAAAGGTTTCAAAACTTTGCACTTGTTGGAGAGAGTGAAGAGGGGATGTACGAGAGAAGTAAAGGAATTGGGTTACAAAACTTTGGCCAGACCATTGCTTGAATATGGTAGCGTAGTATGGGGCAATCATTTTACGTATCAAATACAGGAGTTGGAGAGGGTGCAAAAAAGGGATGCTAGATGTGTTTCCGGAAATTATCGCAGAATTCAATCAGGGAAGGATATGATAAAGGAGCTGGAATGCGATTCATTTCAAAAAAGGAGGAGGATTAGGAGGGTTATGGGAGTGTACAGGGCGTATACTGGCGATGAGGCATGGAAAGATATTGGAGTAAGTATGTAAAGTAGTGCATGGAAGGGAAAAGATGACCATGACCACAAATTACTCGATTTCAGGCACAAGGGTGTGTGAAGATTCTCTTTTTTTAGGTAAGGGTGTCAGGAATTGGAATGAGTTACCAAGAGAAATGATGAATAATTTACCGAAAACGTTGAAAGAATTTAAAGTTAAAATTTGTACAGGGCAAATGTAGGTGGGTGCATGATAGGGGGAATATTGGGGTGTTGGGAAATTGCCACCGGAGCCTGTGCTTCATTGCAATTAAAATTTTTTTTAAAAAAAATTGTAAGTCAAAGATATGTTTTGTCACATATGACGTCACAAGTCACTACATGACGACAATCTATATCGTCGCGCAATGACGTCACGTTTTGCGTCATTATTCTTCATAATGGACGTTATTTAATAACATTTCCAAGCATCCTCGAATAAATTAACTGACAGAACACTGAACTATTTTTTTTTTTTTTTTGCTGTCGTCAGTCTTTCGACTGGTTTGATGCAATCCTCCATCATTTCCTGTCCTGTGCTAACCTCTTCATTTCTACATACCCCTTACAGCCCACGTCCTCAATTATCTGTTTCATATATTCTAATCTCTGTCTTCCTCTACAGTTCTTACCTCCGACTGTTCCCACCACTAACAAATTAACCAATCCAGCATGTCTCAAAATATGACCTAAAAGCCTGTCTCTTCTTTCCGTAAGCTTCTTCCACAAACTTCTTTTCTCAATCATCATTTCCAAAACTTGTTCATTTCTTACTTTGTCTGTCCACTTAATTTTCAGCATTCTTCTGTAGCACCACATTTCAAATGCTTCAATTTTCTTTATTTCCGGTCTTCTAAAGTCCAAGTTTCGCTACCATAAAGTGCTGTGCTCCATACAAAGAGTTTAAAAAAGTTCTTTCTAATTCCTAGATCAATATTTGAAACTAAAAGGTTTCTCTTTTTCATGAAGGATCTTTTTGCTAGGGCTATTCTGCTTTTAACATCATTCCTGCTTCGGCCATCGATTGTAATTTTACTTCCCAAGTAACAGAATTCACTTACTTCTCCTATTGCATCCGATCCTATTTTTATATTTAATCTACTAATATTGGTATCAGTTCTGCTACATTTAATCACTTTTGTCTTGATTTGATTTATATTCAATCCAAAATCTTGCTTCAGTATTTTGTTCATGCCATTCAGTAACTTCTCAATATCCTCAGCCCTCTTTGCTAACAAGACAATGTCATCAGCAAATCGTAGCATACTGATTTTTTCTCCCTGAAAACTTATGCCACATGGAAATTTTTCATTGACTTTCTTCATTGCTTCTTCTACATACAAGTTGAATATTAACGGGGATAGACTACAACCTTGTCTCACACCCTTTTTAACTGATGCAGGTCTCTCATGATTCTCTACTTTTATTATAGCCACTTGATTCTTATATAGTTTATAGTGTATTCTTCTATCTCGATAGCTTAGACCTGACTTCTTTAAAATTTTGAACATCTTGTCCCACCTAACACTATCAAAAGCTTTTTCTAAATCAACAAATGCCATAAAAGTATCTTTGTTTTTCTTGATCAGCCCTTCAAGTATTAATCTTAAAGACAGAATTGCTTCCCTTGTACCACGATTTATCGTAAACCAAAACTGATCTTCACCTGCTATCTCTTCTACTACCCTTTCCATCCTTCTGTATATTATTCTGGTCAGTAATTTTGAAGCATGTGATGTTAGACTAATGGTGCGATAATTCTCACATTTGTCGGCTTGTGCTTTCTTTGGAAGTGTGAAGATGATATTTTTATTAAAATCAGTTGGAATTTCTCCTGTTTCATAACTTGTTGATATCAGCTTGAATAATCTTTCGATTCCTTCCTCTCCTAGGGATTTGAGAAGTTCTGCATGGATCTCATCAATTCCAACTGCCTTATTTGCTTTCAAGTAATTCAGAGCTTTATTGTCCTCAAAACAGGATCTCCTAAGTCATCAATGCCGACATCACCTTCCTTTTCCATTACACTATTGTTCAAGTCGTCCCCAACATTCAGTTTCTCAATGTATTTTTTCCATCGGTTAGCTCTATCTTCTGAGCTTAAAAGAGGTTTCTCATCGCCAGCTTTAATGTACCTCTTTTCTTCATTAATCCAAAATTCTGTTTGATCTTTCTGTAGGCAACATCCACTTTACCTACGACCATTTCCTTTCCTACTTCTTCTCACTTTGCTTGTAGTCATTTTTCTTTTGCTATTTTGCATTTCCTATTTATTTGATTTCTAAATTGCCTGTACTGCTCTCTTCCTGCTTCATCCTGAGCATTTTTGTATCTTCTCCTCTGATCCATCACCTCCAAAATTTCTTCTGTTATCCAAGGTTTTCGGGCAGCTTGTTCCCTAAAGCATTATGTTTCTTTACAAATTTTAATTATTTCGGTCTTTAATGCGTTCCATTCGTCCTCGGTTGAGCTCCTTTCAGAGTTACTTCTTAGACCCAAGTCTACCATTTCTGCAAATTTTCTCTCGTGCTAGATTGTTTCAGTTTATTAACTTCCAGTCTGTTCTGCTTATACTGCTTCCTTATTCGCTTAAATTTCAGCCTGCACTCCATTATTATCAAATTATGGTCAGTGTCTATGTCTATGCTGCTTTACAGTCTAGTACTTGATTCCTGAATCTCTGTTTGACCATGATATAATCTTGCTGATATCTGCCTGTATCCCCAGGACGTTTTCAACTAATGTGGTTGGTACAAGCTTAGTTTCTAACCTCATCAAAATAATCCTGTCACTAAACTAACTAAAAGTATGTATTACAATAAACGATCATCAGAAGCTTATATTTACATAATATTCTTTTGATATGTAGAAGTATTCCTTAAATTTTTTGTCCATAGATATGTATGATAAAAGCTTTGTGTTTCGAACATCAATGCAGCGAATGTTTTGGTTAGATTGTTACTTAGCAGGGGTCAGAATTACAACTGACATTTTACGTAACGGCAGAGGGCATCAGCTTTTTTTAACAATATAAACCTTGTCCTATTATTAAAATTATGAATTCGTTTGAACGGAAATAGTTGCACACTGATCCCGATCTGTGCATCCTACACTACACATGAAACAAATATTACGTGGCATAATGTAAGTTTATAAGATTTATTTTAATTTCCTTTGCTTCCACTGTGTAATATTACTTAGCCTAATATTTCAGCCGTTCAGATGTTTTAATATCCGTCTGAATCACGGATAACAAAAAAGAAATGTGTAAAAATACTTGAAGATTTTTGATCAAATTTGTATCGCGATGTATTATTGCCACTAAAACGCGATACTGTTAATGTATTAATATGCGTGAGATAGAAGTATTGTTCTCCTGGCGGCAAGTTTATCGTAGTATGTGGTTAGGTTGAAATGCAACCTGGGCACGGATGGAAACTGAAACCTTTTTTCTACAGCGCAAGGAACGAGGAATTACACTGAATTTTATTTTATAACAATTATATTTAGTTAAGAAATTGATAAGACATGAATTGTCAGAACACTGAAAGAAAAGTATGTATTGCGTTTAAATTGGCATATTAATTTTACTAAAATCATTACATGTTTCGAATGAAAGAAGTTCGAAATTGATCGCGATATATGTGGCCTAAACCAAAATTAAATATTACTTGGCATAGCGTAAGTTGTTAAGATTTTATTTTTAGCATGTTTCGTTCTCACTGGGGCATTATTTCAGCCGATGTAAGCTGTCTCAGCCGTTGAAATATCAATCTTCATCACAGGTATTAAGAAAGAAAGTTGTCGGAACCTGTGAATATTTGGGATCATGTTTATTTCGCGTTGCATGATCAGACTGACATGCTATACAGGGAATGTATTAATTCGTGCGTGATTGAAGCTTTTGTTTTCTATCAGAAATATTAGCGGAAATTGTGGTTAGGCTTAAATGCAGAACTGGGAAGGAAGAGGTTAATGCCGTCACAAAGCCAGTAAGATGGGTGTTGTGAACTTGAAGAGATATTTCAAGGAAAGGTTCAGCAGATGGAAGAATAGTAAAATTTCTGTAGAGTCAAAATGGAAAGAGTTCAAACAAACAATAAGAAATGGTAGTGAAATATTTATTCCAAAACAGATACTAAAACAGAACCTGCATACTATAATAGGGAGGTGATGATGTTCAAGAGGTTGATAAGAAGAGAACACAAAAGTGTTTAGAGACAGCAGTGTAGTAAGGAATTGTTGAAATATGTAAAGAAATGATTAATAATAACAAATAAGTTGGCTAAAAATAGGTTTACGAAGAGTATTATCATCAGTATAGGTGGACCACTGACGTATACATCAAGAAATTGCTATAGCTATATTAGAAAACTGAGGGGTAGTGAGGGGGTTGAAGTAATTATAGATATGGATGGAGAAGAAGTTACTGAGGATTTGAGAAAGTCAGAGATTTTAAGTAACTTGTTTAGTGAGTCCGCTGGGTATAGTGAATCAGAAATGCGAGGATGTAAATCGGAGAACGAGCTTAACAATACAATTAGAAATGAACAGGCCAAAAAATTTGAAACACATCCTGAGGATATCATGAAGGAATTAAGAAAGGTGAAAAATAATATTATTACAGATGCTTTAAAGATATCAGATATGATATTGTACCTTATCTTGAAATATAATTGAAACTGAGTCTGGATACCTGCTGCTGGACTGGAAAAGTTCGATAGTAGTACCGCTACATAAAGGAGGCGTGCGAAATAGAGTCCAAAATTATAGGCCAGTCCGTGTAACATCAGTGGTAGGTACATTAATGGATAGACTGATATACAACCATATCAGAAATATATGTGAGGATTGTAAGTGGTTTTCAAGTCAGCAAAATGGTTTAATGCAAGGATAGTCATGCAAATTTTAATTAGCACAATTGATGCAAGATATTTTGAATGAAATGGAGAAAAGAGGCCAATTTGATAGTGTTGCACTTGACCTTTCAAATGCCTTTGACAGAGAGAGCCATAAAATGGTGATAAATAAGGTAAAAATTGTTTTAGCGGATTAGTTTTTTACTGTGTAAAAGAATTTTTAAAAGGTAGAAAGCAAAACGGGAGGGAGTCAAAAGAAATGGAAGTAGAAATGGGAGTGCCAGAGGACAGCATTGCTATTTATTGTTCTAATGAATGGTTGTGTTGATGGTTTACGATCAGAAGTTAGCATGATGCTATATAAAAGTATCAAATCGGTGACTGTGAATAGATGCAGGGTAATCCGGACAGGATATCAAGCTAGGTTGGTAATCATGGGATGAAGACAAATACAAGGAAGAGTCAGCTTATTACATTCACATATAGAAAACTAGAGATTGATTATGATTATAATGTGGAGAAATAATTGCTTGTAGAATACTTGACATGTAAATATCTTGTCATATCATGTAATAACAAGATCAAATGTGCAAGACACATTGGACTGGTAATAGAAAAATGTTTCTAATTCCTTTAGTTGTTGGAGAAAGTGGTGAGGATATGTACGATAGAAGTAAAGGAATTGGGTTAGAAAAATTTTATCAGACCATTGCTTGAATATGGTGGTCTATCATGGGTCCCACATTTTGGGTGTCAAATACAGGAGTTGGAAGGGTTGCAAAGAAGGGCTGCTAGATTTGTCTTTGGAAATTACCGCAGAACACAATCAGTAACCGATATGATAAATGGAATGGGAGTGATTGGAAGAGAGGAGGTGGGTGAAGAGAATCATTGGAGTGTCCAAGGCGTATATTAGTGATGAAACGAGGAAAGATATTGGTGTAAGAATTGAAAGTAATGCATGGAATGGAAAAGAATACCATGATTACAAGCTGGCACTCGATTTCAGGCACAAGGGTGTAGGAAGATTCTCTCTTTTTGGTAGGGGTGTCTGGGATTGGAATACGTTACCGAGATAACTGATGAATAATTTGCCAAAAACCTTGAAAGAATTTAAAGTTAAAATTTGTAAGAGACAAACGTGAGTGGGTGCAGAAAATGTGGAAGACGGGTGTTTAGGAAAATTGCCACCAGAACGTGCGCTACATTGTAATTTAATTAAATATTATATTATTACTAAAATCAATAAAAAAAGTTATACAAGAGCTAAATAAAGACTTTAAACTGGAAGTCAGGTTTTTTCACTTCCAGAATTAACCATATAAAGATTTTAAAATACTTTCTTTACATAATATGGCTGCGAGTGGTAATTCGGTTATTCATTGTTCGTTGACATTAAGTAATACATACTGCTGTAACGACAACTGCATGGAAGTTATAAGAACAATACATGTTTATTTCACTCAGTTTAAATAGAAATACGATTCCTGGATTAATAATAATAATAATATTTAATTACATTGCAATGATGCGCACGCTCCGGTGGCAATTTCCCTACACACACATCTTCCCCCTTTTCTGCACCCACCTACATTTGCCCTCTACATATTCTGACTATAAATTCATTCAACGTTTTTGGTAAATTATTCATCATTTCTCTTGGTAACTCATTACAATCCCTGACACCCTTACCTAAAAAAAAAAAAGAATCCACTTACACCCTTGTGCCCGAAATCGAGTGCCAGCTTGTAGTCATGGTTATCTCTTCCCTTCCAAGAGTCACTTTTAATTCTTACACCAATATCTTTCCATGCCTCATCACCAATATACGCCTTGTACACTCCCATGACCCTCTTCACCCTCCTCCTGTCTTCCAATGAATCCTATTTGAGCTCTTTTATCATACCTGCTACTGATGCGTTCAGCAGCAATTTCCAGAAACAAATCCAGCAGCCTTTTCTTGCACTCTCTGCAATTCCTGTACTTGATGCTCAAAATGTGGATCCCATACTACATTACCATATTCGAGCAATGTATGTCCATATTTTTGTAACCCAATTCCTTTACTTCTCTCGTACATCCCATCATCACTCCTTCTAAGAAGTGCAGAATTTTGTAATGTTTTCCTATTACCTCTCCAAAGTGTGCTGCCCAGTGAAGATAGTTGCTAAAAATATATATTTGGGGAGAATGTTTATTTATAAGTTGACTTAGATTCAGGCAATATACTGTACCGTAGCTGGCTTTTCATCAGTTGTTACAACACTATTACTAATATTTATTAGGTGTATATTGCTGCGCCATTAAATGTTGTTCAGTTAAATACGAGGAGATTTTTCAAAATAAATTTATGAAATAAAAAGATCTAATCAAAGAATATCATACAAAAAACATCGAGAAGCGTTACAAAAATCTTTAGAAAAAGAATTGCAAGGAAACAGTTACATAAATATAACGCTGGGAAAAAAATGACGTCTTTTAACAAACAATGTTTTAAGTCAAGTAACTCAGGAGTCCCACTCGTAAATCAGTCGTGCGTTATTACCTTACGCGATATACATTCAGCAGCCGTACTGCACTAGAAAATCCAAATAGTTAACTCCAATTTAAACCGTCACACATAACAACATTAGGGACAATGAATCAGAAACAGGTGGTTCTGAATCGGATAACGAGCTTAACAAAACAATTTGAAATGAGCAGCCCATAAAATTTGAACTTCATCCCGAGGATGCCTTGAAGGAACTAAGAAAGCTGAAAAAAACAAAGTGGCTGGTGTAGATAATATTATTACAGATATCTTAAAGATAGCAGGATGTGACATTGTACCTTAACCTGAAATGTTATTAACATTGAGTCTTACCACAGTATTAGAAAAGTGCGGTAGCAGTGCCGATATATAAAGGAGGAGTAATAAATAAAGTCGAAAATTATAGGCCAATTAGCTTGAAATCAGTGGTAGGTAAATTAATGGGGAGATTGATCTGCAACCACATCAGAAATATACGTGAGGAGCGTAAGTGGTTTTCAAGTAGGCATCATGGCTTTAGGCAAAGATATTCACGTGAATCTCAGTTGGTGGGATATATGCAAGATATTTCGGATGAAATGGACAAGGGAAGTCAAATTGATGCCATAAAATGGTAGTAAATAAGGTAAAAACTATTGGAGTGGATCAGAAAGTGATTTTCTGGGTAGAAGAATTTTTGAAAGGTAGAAAATACGGTATCAAAAGAAAAAAAAAATGGAAGGAAAAATGGGAGTGCCACAGGGCAGCGTATTGGGACCATTGATATTTATTATTCTAATAAATAGCAATTTACTATCAGAAATTAGAATGTTTGCAGTTGACATAATGCCATATAAAAGGATCAAAACGGTTGAGGATTGTAAACAGTTGCAGGGTGATCTGGACAGGATATCTATTTGGGTTGGTAAACATGGGATGAAGTTAAATGCAAAGAAGAGTCAGCTTATTAGACACACAAATAAAATACTGAAGTATGACATTTTAGTTTTTCCCGGCGTATTGTTGAAATAAATATCTCACGGGTTTTCTGCCGGTTAATATATTTATTTGGATCTTTTAACGACGTTTCGGCAACTGCCATCGTTGCCTTCATCAGGTTAAATCTCACTTGCAAAGAGCAGCGTGAAGCTTCCCTTGACAACAGGCTATAAATAGGAGCCAGGACTGGCTCGCGAGTCAGTCGTGTCTTGTCCTTGCAAATGAGATTTAACCTGATGAATGCAACGATGGCAGTTGCCGAAACGTCGTTAAAAGATCCAAATAAATATATTAACCGGCAGAAAACCCGAGAGATATTTATTTCAAAATACTGAAGGTTCATTAAGACTATAAGGTTGGTAAAGAATTGCTTATTGAAGACTTGAAAAGTAAATATCTTGGCATTACATTTGATAACAAGCTTAACTGGGCAGAACACATTGGACAGATAGTAGGAAAAGGTTTCAAAATTCTGCACGTGTTGAAGAAAGTTATGATGGGATGTACGAGAGATGTAAAGGAATTGGGTTACAAAACTTTGGTCAGACCATTTATTGAATACGGTAGTGTGGTATGGGACCGACATTTTGAGTATCAAATACATGAGATGGAGAAGGTGCAAAGGAGGGCTGCTAGATTTGTTTCTGGAAATTACCGCTGTATGCAATCTGTAACAGATATGATGAAAGAGCTGTAATGGTATTCATTGGAAGACAGAAGGACGGTGAAGAGGGTCATGGGAGTGTACAAGCCCCATGTTGGAGATGAGGCTTGGAAAGATATTGGTGTAAGAATTAAAAGTAATGCATAGAAAGGAAAAAATTCCTCCTTGAAATCTTACGCCACATGCAAATTTTTCTTTCACTTTCTTTATTGCTTCCTCAAATTGAATATTAATAAGGCAGACTACAAGTTTGTCTCACACCCTTTTTAACTGATGCGTGTCTCCCATGATTGCAACTGGAATTCATGAGATTCCTCCAGAATTTCTGAAATCTCTAGGACAAGAAGGAACCCAACGATTATTCGACCTGATATTAAAAAGTTATGTAACAGGAGAAATTCCAACAGATTTTAATAAAAGTATCAACTTCACACTTCCGAAGAAAGCACAAGCTGACAAATTCGAGCATTATCGCCCTATAAGCCTGACATCACATGCATCAAAATTACTGACTAGAATAATACACAGAAGAATGGAAAGTGTAGTAAAAGAGACAGTAGGTGAAGATCATTTTGGGTTTAGGGAAAAGCGGGGTACTAGAAATGTAGTTCTGGATTTAAGATTAATACTTAAAGGACAGATCAAAAATAACAAAGATACTTTTATGCCGGGTGTTGTTATTTTTTTTAAAGAACTTTTGATAATGTTAGATGGGACAAGATGTTTAAAATTTTAAAGGTGGGTCTAAAATATCGAGATAGAATAATACCTCATAAACAGTATAAGAATCAAGTTGATATAATAAAAGTAAAGAGAGACATATATCACTTATATATATATATATGGATCTGACACTTTGGTAATGAAGGACAAGTTTAAAAGAAGAGTTCAAGCTATGGAAATTAAATTTCAGAGAGATAGCGTAGGAGTGAACAGAAACGAAAGAGAAAAAGTTGAACCGTTACAACATAGATAAGATAAATCAAGGTACAGGGTTACGTGAAGAGAATGGGAGAAGATACCGAGGAAGATGCTGGACATGAAGTAAAAAGTTTAGAGGCTCAGAGAAAGACCGAGGGGTAGATGGGAGAAAGGTGTTAAAAAGTGTGTTGCAGAAGAAGTAGGAAATTGGCTGAGAGTGGTAGAAGAGAGACGCTTGATGGATAGGTGCGTTGGAGGGACTTTTGTTTCAAGCAGATCCGGCCAGTGGCTGAAAGTTGCTCAAGATGTTGATGATGATGATAACTACAGCATCTACCGATGGAGTTTTGTTGAAGGCTCAGCTCCTGAAATGAATATGGATAGTTATGTATCCGAACAGAAACTGCATAGCGGCTACTTGAAATATGAACAAGAATCCCTAAAAGAAATCACTTGCACAAGAGTCATAAATTGGATGTTCCACTTCGTTATCATCCTCCATGAATTAGTTCAATCGACATGTTGCAGCTTCTTGTTTTTCTATGGTCTACTGGGTTCCCACATAAATTTTTTTCCTCTTGGTACATTCTGCAGAACGCGCTAAGGATACCTAGTAATTTCCATTCTTTTTAGATGTTTTATTCGGGTCTATTTCGACCTGGAGCTTACTGTGCGGATTCCTGAAATTTGAAGCTCTTTTCTCGTTTTTTTATGTTGTGCAGGAGTGAACGGTTCTCAACAATTCTCAGAAACCGCACTTCAGTCGGTATCAGTCTTCTTTCATCTCACTTGGTTGTCAGTCAAGTTTCACTCACGACTGAAAAGTTGGTATAGCTGCTTTGTAAAATCTTAACTGGGCCTCAAATTTCTTCTTTTCGAGCCACTTATTTTATTTTAAACTATTTAATTTATTTTAAAAATTATGGTCCCCATCTACATTTAGTTCACATTCAACGTTTTCCTTGTTAGAGAATTATATCTGCTATCACATTCTATTCATTATCTTAAACGCCAATTCACTGTTTGCGAATGAACTGTAAACTTTTTTTACGCCTGGTCGACGTCGAAGTTGTTAGAGGTGGGAAAGGACTGGGGGTAAGAAACGGGAAGGAATTTGGCCTTTTAAAGGAAGAATCCCTTTATTCGCCTGGAGTGATTTGGAAAAACCAAGGAAAACCCAAATCTCGATTCCGGATGGGGATTTGAGCCCACATCCTCCCGAAAGCGAAGCCAGAACGTTAACCGTTCACCCACCACGATCGGTTATAAAGAATCTTTAGAAATAATTAAGATACAACGTTCTGGTTAATATTTTTATGGTATCCTATGGAATAACTTCAGCTAGCTGTTCATTGGTTTTTCTCAGATCAAATTGTTGTATAGAGTAGAAAAAAATGAGTAACGCACGAATAGTTATTGCTAAGAAACTGTAGGTAAGCAATGAACGACATCAAGTTCCAAATGTTCAAATCATATGGGCCTAAAATTTAGCGGCTTGGACAGCGTAATCACTGGCATCAAGAATGGCTTCCAAAGAGCGGGTCTCTTTGTACTGCGAAAATCGTGTACGTGCTGGGTGCTCTGTTTTACTCCACGTTCACATTTATTTGTTGCTTCCGTGAGAATTGATAGATTATCGTTCTGTTTACACCCTTGTCAGCCTGATTGATGCTTTACATGATTCTCAGTTCAGATTTCCGCGTAACCTGATCTCGCTCGCCATAGAAGGTGAGCTACAAATTTCGGCCAACGGAGCCGTTATTCTCAGGAAACCTTTAATTCATTCGAGGATTTGTCTATGGATTTAGCGACCGAATAATCGTTTATTTACATTCACACTAACCTTACCCTATTCCGAATTTGCTACTACCTCCAACCATGTTATGTAGTTTTTATACTGAGAAATCTCGTAATAATTACCGTGTACAATGAAGAATACTATGTAATGCTGCAGTAGATAAACAGCAACTGTATGGCCACGTTTGCTTTGTAACACGTATTATTTATTTTTCTAGCAGATATTATTAGTACGAGCTTTTTATTTTGTTGAGTTGTCTCCGAGCAACGAGTCGGTATAAAATTTCTAAACTATATCCAATCACCAACAAATCGGCCTCAATTCCAATATTTCAGTTAGCCACTACCATCTGAAATTATTAATCCCCTTTTTCGACGAAACATACCATGCCAGCTAACAGTAGTAAACCATCTAAAAAAAACAATGCTAACATTTTTAATGTATGTAATTACAGTGACTTTTTTGGTTAGGTGATTTTTTCAGTATATATAATTTCCTTTTTAGCGACGAACAGTCTGATTATAATTTTCGCAACATTTTGTTGTATCCACCTGGAGAAGAGTGATGTTATACGCATTTAGTTTCATAAATTCTTTGTGACTAACCTCGAGAATTTTATTTATTAGCTACATTGTTATTTTCATCAGCTATTTTTAATTATGAACTTCAGTTCTCAGAGAAATAGAAGCGAACAAGGGAAGGAAGAAAGTGGATCATGAAAGAACTTATCCATTACATGGGCATTTACTGCACAGGGAAAAACTGAGGTCCATGAAAAGTTTCCTACAAACACCAAGGCAACTTACGACTGCCACTGTAAAAGACAGGTTACAATTGTGGGAAGTTACGTCTGCCCCCCCCCCTCCTGAATGGGGAAGTTTGTCTTAAACTTTACCACCTGGCTATAACAACGAATGGCTGATATGGAAGACTCCGAATAGGCTGAGATCAGGAGAGGGCAGTTCCAAGGTTAACCTAGCAAGATGGTGCTATGCTGAGGTCAATGACAACAAGTGCGACTGTAGAGAGGCTCAGAGTGTTCATCAAATGCTCCAGTGTCTTCTGTGTCCAACCTGCTGCTCGGACCATAACGTACATCAGGTCTCTGAAAATGCACTGGAAATGGCAAAATTTTGCTCTTGCACAGTTTGATGCTTGTTATTGTGTAACTATGCATGTTTCTGACACGAAATAAATAAATGAAGCCTCTTAGGTTAGATCTAAGTATGTGAAGCTCAATCAACACACCTGCCTCAGTGACACAGTGGTAAATGGTAACCCTCCCGCATGCCAGGAGGAACCACATCCTAATGCTGGTAGCTTAGGTCTTATCACCTGTCTGCAAAATATACCTTGTGTTTTGCATTATGGGTGTCCCGTTGCCATTATGATGAATTATTCAACAGTTCCTCAGCGTTTATAATTACGAAGTCTTCACAAGGTACGCTTTTAGTTCAGCTAAGTACGTCTGAACGCTGTCCTCTCGTGAGATGAGACCCCTGTGTCCGAGCCTTCACACCAGCGGACAGTTCTGTGATTAATTACGAAGCTGGACCGGCGCGCCCATCCACTCCATTCTCCGATATTTAATTAAGTGTTGGAGTATCCGAGGAACAGGACGCTGTGAAACGCAGGCGGCGCAGGAAAAGCCGTGGGCGTTCGATGAGCTGCGCTCGGCTGTATGTTGCCAGGCAACGGCGTAAGAGGTTCTCGCTTCAACCTCTCGCCGACGACAAAAACCAAATTGACTTTCAGTATGCACTAAAACGGGTGTATACGGAAGTGGTTTATATCATCTCTGGTGTGTAATGCATACAGATATACGGTAACAAAGAGTTAAAAAAAAAAGTATGTATATTACGTATCTTTTCTGTTGAGAATTGCGCATAATCGAGCATAACACTCGCTGATGATTCTTCGTTTGTAGTAAATCCACAGTGATAAATGTATTCGCAAACTTCTCATCAAAATCCCGATTTCTCTTTGTGAATCTCATCTTGCCAGTCATTAATTATAACTGGTATGGATTGAAACATGAATTTTATATTTACGTACAACAACATAGTCCAGAAACCGCAACTAATTTTCAGTTCTTTATGGAAATTACTCATAAAAATCCTAACATCGAGCTTGTTTCCGAACATCCAGTGTTGGATTTACACAGATTTCATACATCTGTCTGGCAGTGTATTAGGATAAATGTTTAATATAGCGCAGGACAAAATTTTTCCCCTGTTCCTTCTAATCTGGTTTGAATAAGCTGCACATAAGGAATTTTTTATATTTTACATAAGCTCCTCATAGTATTGCGTAAAAATACATTTAATTTCTACATGGTCAGCAAATGTATTATTTAGCAACAAAACGTTGAAAGGCAGAGTCGATCCTAATAAAGTCTCATCCTTTTCAGTGAGGTAATATTACATAACCTTTGTATTTTACTCTTACGTCCGTAGAAGTGGAGAGCAGAGTAAAAATAGCGAACAGATGTGTACCACCCGTAGCAATGAATCTTCTCTTATGAGTGTTGTATTCCCATCCGAGGCGGCTACCGTGTGGGGCTATTTTTCCCCTGCATGGGGAGATGAAACTGGTTTCCCGTTACCTTCCCCAGGGTGATATGTGTTCGTAAATGTTGCTGTAAGTGTGTACGACGGTGATGGTGTACGGTGTAGAGTGTTGTTCGTTTTGTGGATGAGAGATTAATGAAGGGAGATGGTGGAACCCGATGCTTACTATTACGTAAGACACCAAGTCGTCACCCGGCTTAACGTCCCCATCTGACAGACGAGTGACCATCGACAGTTTTGTACGCCCTCACTCCATGCGCGCTGCGGAGAAGTTTGGAATTCAACCCAGCACTTTGGCGTACAATCTTGATATTGGGAATTGTGCACGACCATATCTCCTACACCTCCCGCCAAAACCTAATGATCAAAATTTCCCTCCACTAACAGTACTCGAAACAGCTACCACTCTGTCAGCACCGGATACCATAACAGTACCTCAATATACATTTTTTTTTTTTTTTTACTGATGACTTTAGGCCTCGTCGACGTCGAGATAATTAGAGGCAGGATGGGATTGGGGACAAGGAACTGGAAGGAATTCGGCCACGTGCTTTTGACGGAAGCATCCTTGCTTTCGCCTAGAGTGATTTGGGGTGATCATGGAAAACCCAAATCTGGATGCTCGAACAGGGATTCGAACCGGGAAAGAAATTAAGCCGACGTGGCTGGCAGACCTGAATACCATATCGGTTAGTTGTTCTGCAATAATTCCACCTCCCCGTCACCAGTTTGGCTAGTGAAGCAAATCGTCCTCCGTGAGAACAGCTAATATTTCTTTACAGCCACCCTTTTGCCAGGAGTGAGTCTTCAGCAAGGTATACCGACGCTAGGGCCGCGCTGGTTGGAAGAGGAGGCGATCACACGTTTTTAAATCGCCATCAGTCACTGACAGGTCCAGAGATTTACTGCTTTCATATAGCACGATACCGACAGCGTCCTCGCAACCAGCAGAATTTTTAAACACAAAAAAAAAAATCGTGATACCTCAACCAAAAGCTACACGCGCACAACTAGAAAACGAATGGCTTTTCTGCTTGTCGGGTCTAAGCACGAAATTCGGAATAAACAAAGAGGCAACAAAAAAAATCGCGAATATGTGACAGGAGTGGCTTAGGGCGAACGAGAGATGAGGGAGGCCTACGCAGACCCGATATAAAATTTATCAACTTTTGAGTAATGTTGAATTTCCGCCAGTGCCACTGCGGCTCCGGGGGTGGCGGGAGGCGGAAAATATGAGAGAGACGCACAGTGGGAGAGAGACGGACGCACGAGAGAGGGGACCGACCGCAGCTGCGCACTCGGCGCTCCCGTCACGTGCGGACCACGTGTAGTCATCAGCTGCGGCAGCCATCTTTGCAGCAACGGTGTCCTGAAAAATGAAGGCCCCTGTGGATTTATTAATTTAATTACCGAGGTGACTTTTTTCTTGCAGTGATTCGCAGTCCTGGCACGTTGTGTTATTTTTAGATCCGCCAACCAGATACCGAATCATTGCAAATTAGTAAAATAAGAAGATTAGTCGTCCGCATAAACATTTGTTTTAAATCAAGATTGCCAACAGCGTAGCGAAATGTGAAATTAAAGAGCTCTTCTCTAAACATTCAAAATATAAAATACACTAGTGTCCAAAATTAAAGCAACAAATCACTATTTCTCCGTCCTGTTTCTAATTCACGATATAATCATACAAAATGTCTGTACAATCATGTTCTATGCGGAAGATGGCATTCTGATCATTGCCAACGATGACGTCAAGTCACTTATGAAACGGAGTAATGTTTGCTGGGTAGTCCCAGATCCACAATCGCTGTGTACCCATTCACAGACGGTGCAGTATGGCACAGAGAAGACGATCTCAGACTCTCTGAGGTGGAGAGTCAAAGGAAGAATGGAAGCAGGACAGTCTCAAACTGATGTGGCCCAATGGCTTAGTGTGAATCATTTTGTTGTTTCTCGGATATAGCGACAGTTTATAGAGACCTAAACTGTATCCCGAATACCAGGACAGGGACAACACGTGTGATAACAGAAGATCGTTATTTGGCTGTAAGGGCACGACGGTACCGAGTAAGTACTGCACGGCAACTGGCATCTGACCTCGCAGCATCCGCTGGAACAGTTGTATCAAGGCAAAAAGTGTACGGAAGGCTTTAGCAGAGTGACCTTTACTGTGGAAGATATATTGTATGGGTACCCCATACGCTTCTTCACAGGAGGGAACTTCTACAGTGGAGTCGTCAACAATGTTCTTTTCACAAATGAGTCCCAATTTGGCCTGGAGAGTGATTATCTACAAATTCACATCTGGAGGAAACATGGAACATGATTTCGGAACTCAAAAATTGAGGAAAGAGACCGATATCAAGTAGGATCCCTAACGGTGTGGGCAGGTAGAATGGGTGTTATTGCCTCAACATGAAATTGATGACATCAGTCACAGCATACCCCGCAGCTGTCAGACCTCTATTGGTTCCGGAGGTGGTCACACCCCAAACTGTGCACATTAACCAGTTATCGAAAGGTGTGCGCAAATCCGTTACGTTAGAAAAGAACATTTTTATCTACCGTTATGCCTGTTACACTTGTTTACGTTCTGTATTCTTTACATGGCTTAAACTTTACTATCACCTGTTTATACTGTTTTCTGGGAAAATAAAGGCAACCTGGCCAAATTCTCGTATGTTACTTTAATTTTGGACATCAATCTGTTTGTCATCTTTCTTTATTTTTAGGTGATTTACACACACACACACACACACACATATATATATATATATATATGTCTGTCCTATGGCAATATTTCATTTAAAACAAACTGAAATTCAACTTTCAATACTTATTTTCGTTTGTAAAGATTTTCATGTGTCAAAGTATCACAGATCTATGTAAGTTTGTTAACGGAATGTAACATATGTCCTCCGAGCACATTCTCTTCCTAAAACTTGATTGTTGGAAATCTTTACTTTTCTTATTGGTAGCAGTCTACCATTATTGATCCCAGAATTTTTAAATCTTTTAATGAAAAACATTATTTTTTCAAAAAAAAAAATGGATATTTTAATGATGACAGTCTTCGGTCGATACGAAAACCTAATCAAGTACTGTCTTTATCGCCTCTCAGATCACCCAGTTGACAGCTAAGGTTTGAGTTTCTCGTTGTAGATGAGTGTAGTGTGTGTAACCGGTTTCACTGGCGTTAGACACAGGAAGCGAGGACTGCCTCAACGTATCATGCGTGAGCGCTCACAGACCCCACCCGGCATCGAACTGGTGTCCCCTGCACTGGAGCCGTCACAACAACCGTCGCAGACCGCACACAACAAATCATAGCTTGCGTAACAGGCGCCTGACGCATAGACCAACGTTGAATACCCAGAGTCACTCAACAGGCATAGAAATGCACTTTATCTTACTTCAACAATCCATTTCACTACCAATTCACCTATAATAGAGAATTCATTTATGGTGTAGCAACACTTAATAATACTACGTAATTGATTTTTGTTTATTTTTACATTTAAACAACAGATAAAAGATGTTAGAAAATAACAGACACAGTTAAAATAAAATATTAACGAAATATACTTACGATATATTCCAAGCACATTCACAGCACATTACATCTATGATTTTAAACCTTACAGGTTTCGGTTGGAATATAGATTGCGATTATCTATAAAAGCATATTTACGATGCAGAATGACGTAGATATAGGTACATATTGTTTTTATCATCATAAGAATACATAAGATCAAAGTTTCTCTCGGGGTTGAGAATGAACATATACTCGGTGACTGGCCGAGTGAACAGCATATGGCGACAGAGTTTCCGATCGCCGAAATATCGTGTGAATATACCCTGCTCACTCGGCTAGTCATCCTAGAGGACTATATTAATCATCATAAGAGTTTCAACTTCACTTTGATCTAACTCTGTTAGATACTTTCATTTAGGAGATACAGCAAACATCGCAGGTTCCATTGGGTACCAGCGTCTAAAATGTAATAATTATTCGGGATCAATGGGCCCAACATATTACAAATAAAAAGGTGAAAGACGCGTGCGTGCTAAGGGTTCAATGCATAAATTTCGTATTAAATTGAATTCTCTTGAAATTACTTCGAAATTTGTTTAATTCAGTCAATATTTTTTTTTAAATCAGTTAATAATTGGATTTGAAAACTTTTATTTTCAGTTGTGAAAATGTTATAGTTCATTTTCCACATCATGAATTTCTCTGTCTAATGATACATCGGATTTCATAATTTTTGATGAAAATAAATAACCTGATGAAAAATCAAATTTGCTAAAATTAATCATTTAGTTATTTCGCCTAGCACGTTTGCACCAGTAAGATCGCTACAATTTTCCTGTACTCTTTGGAAAGCTTTTACAATTTCGTTGTATATTTTGAAAGGAATTTTAGATCAGAAGTTCAGTAAATATTTTTTTGCGATGAGCTAGTAAAAAGTGTGGAATGAAATAGTAAAATTCAAAAATTTTGGAGTATTCGCCTTGGCAGTTCTTATTTGATCCTCCTGTTGATTAACTAAAGAAAATTTTTGTTTTAGCCCCACTTGAAACCTAATTTAATTATTTTTATCCTCATGACTTATACTATGTTTCATTATAATTGTGTTCAGATCAATAAGAAGTAAGTTAGGAGGGTGTGACAGCCCAGGAAGACAAAATAGTAAATTATTAAAGGTGTTTTCTTACAATAATACAGTATTTAACCCTAAAAAAGTAGTTAGAGAAATTTAATTTTTTAACTAAAAATCTCGTAAGAAACTAGTGGAATGGTAAATAGAAACCGAAAGTTTGCTATGTGTACAGCACTGTCAGTATTAGTTAAAAAAGTTGATTAAAACATTTTAATACAATCAGTAGTATACTAACATATTTTTGTTTAGCTCCTTATGGTACTTTAATGAATGACGTATTTTGAATTCTAAAATGTTATCAAAATTTGGGTACCAATGCTAAAACACTTACTTCCAATTAAATTGGCACATATATTACACAATCAGGTAAACGTTACTTATCGTTGGGAAATCAGATATAAAATAATTATGGTTTTATTCTTTTATTGTTCTGGTATGTCATTGGTCTGATATGTTATCTAATAGCTTGGATTTACTAGCGTGAAACATGTTTCCTGACGGTTTTACATGATGATAATTTTGCTTTACTGACCTACCTTTGACAGTCCGGAGCGTTGAATTATGGCGTTGTGGCAAGATGATGATGTCCGTCAACGTAGTCAGCTGATTCCAGCTACTTCATCTTCGAGACTTGACTAACAAGGTAACAAAGCTGGTTTCTAATCACCAGTTTGTGTACCAAAGCACGCAGGGTTAAATCACAAACTTCTCTGCATTACGAATGTACTGAGGGATTTTCATATTTTTGATGCTAAGTGCTAGTCAGCTTGCACACTTCCACTAAGTAACAGAAGAAGAGGTATACATAAAAGACATACAGGACTTTCTGTGGTTCAATTCATCAAATACATCTAAAACTAAGAGATATGTCCATAAATCAGATTTCTGTTATATGATTAAATTTAATTCCTCATAATGTGATGTGTACTATTACTTTACGACAAATAATTAAAGTCAGTTTGGGGCGTTATTCTTGGCGGCACAATTGATGTGTTTCCGTGGAGCATAGCTGTAGAACAGTTTTTCCTATACACATAACAAACAGAACAATACAACAAAACCCTGAACATCATCACAGTCATCAACACACACATCACAAAACATAATGTGCCTGTTAGATTGCATATTTCGCAGACAACTGGTGGCACCTAAGTTACCACGTTGCGCCTGCGGCATGCAGTCTAGTATACAGAGCCAACAGTATGTACTAAAACGGGACTATATATCAAAAACAGTGAAATTCAAGTAAGACAATGAACTCACCTCAATAATGCTCTCTTGTCTCAGCATTCGCTTTTTTCTACAGTCTCTTTGACGCTGTGTTATCTTTCCACTTTTTAGTAGACACTTGCTTCCTGATAATTCCATACGTTGTTAAAAAGACTTTTCTCTCCAGCTACTATAAAATGTGGGATAAGGTTTAAATTTTATTGAAATTTATCTCATATTTAGAAAGATTAACTTCTCAATTTTCTGTTTCCAATGTTTCGATTTATTTGCATTGAATGAGTGCTCAGAAAATATAAAGGCTTTAGTGATTTTATTCCTATGAGAACCTTAATTATTACACTCTTATTTACCACCTGCAGCCGCATCGCGCACGATTTAATTAAAAATTTTTACTTCCTGCTGACAGTAACACTTACTACATATTTGTTAGTAAAAAATAATATCATAACCTCGAAAAATAAGAGAAAAAACTAATTCACACAAAAATCTCTGTGTTCACGGGAGAGTAAACACTAAGTTCGAGTCGCACTATTGGACATTTCAAGAAGTGCTTCGGATCCATACAGTTTCCAAGACATTTAACTGATATCATAAAAACCTAATCAGGAATAAAATCTTGAAATTAGATATTCTTTGTTGTATGGAGTATTTTTACTAACAAAAGATAAAAAAAATGTCATTCAGCAAGTTTCAAAATAAACAAGTAATTTTTTGATATTCTACTCGACGATAGAAGGAGATGATGGATTTCATAACAATCTTTATTTTATTTTTTGTTAGTGCGTTTATTCCCTCTGGCGGCTGACAATTTGAAAACGTGCTTTGGTTTCTTTTTCAAGCATGTTATTTTGTAAAACGAAAGCTATTTATGACGCCCTTAGTATCTGTATTATGGATAGAGGGCACTTGTAACTTCCAAATAAAATGCTATAATCCCTTATTTGCTAATAGTGGAAGGAGTGCAGTTTTTTGTCTTTGAACATCTGAGTTTGTTTGACAAGTGTTCTAAGATTTAATGTTTTATGATCTATTTTTATATATTTGCCATACCAGATTTACAGTGGATAGTTGTTTGAAATTCAAGATAGCAGTAATAGTTTGGGAGGGCTCGTCGGGTAGTTTAATTCTTATTATTAACGGTGACACTGAGACATTTCCATTTCTAAGCGGTAAGATTAATGGTCACTAAGATGTGTCAAAACATGCAATTTCTCAGGAAAATTAATCTACTGCTCAAATGAAGTAGATTTTTTTATTTATTTATTTCTCGTGTCCAGGACATAACAATGAAGTAGATAACTAGTAAAATCTAGTAATTAGGAAAGCTGACAAAAAAGTTATAAACCGTGCCAGAATGCAATAGAGCAATACACAATTCCCTAGTCACAAATGAATCAGCAATTAGATTTGATTCAAAATAGTCCCAAAAAACCTTAAGAGTGGTGTGGAAAGTGCAACCATCTTCTTCCGATATTAAATGTGCCAAACCACAGATAAAGCACGGTAAAAATGAAACACAAAATTTAAAACTTTGTTGAAGGTTAAGGGAATTTAGCAGATGCTACGAAAAATCGATACTCTTTTCAAAAAATCGACCAAAACAAAGGAAACTACAGACAAAATGTCAAAGAAAATATAACGAAAGTTACCAACTGCAATATTACTTGTAGAAACTGGCGCGATAACGATGGAATCGTGTTTGTTAAACTTCGTTAGAGAAGTAGAAGCTGTGAGCAAGTTGTACCCTTATGCTTACTACTCATTGAGCATGTACACAAACTTCAAACGTAGTCATGTTAAAAGTAGCTTAAGTTCTAAAATAGTATGCTTATACGCTGCTTTTTACTTTACAATGAGGTGTGGATCCTGAATCACCAATTTGGTTATTTAATGGAAAAGGCATAAAATTTCTGAAAACTTTTTTCTATATTATTTTTTTTTTAAATAAGGTAGTACATTTTTCTTATTTTTCAGATTCACTATAGAAATTATTTTATTTTTAAACTTTAGCGCTTCTTTTAATACGCACTTAGCGCATCATCAGTAATCATGCGCGAATCAGTATGATGTGTTATTTAAATTCTCTATTTGGTGGTAACTCAAATGACTGAAAAATCCCAAACGATAACCGGCATGTCCTCCAACTCAGTTGGTAAGTCCTTTCAGCAGGAAAAGATGTTCCTGATCACTCTTCTCCCTTAAGTTCGTCTCCTTTCTTCAGCTTCACTGCGGACATTATAAATATAGTATCATTAAAAGAAAACTTTTATACTCACAACACGATAATGCGTTAGGTCTTCCTAGGAATGTTTTGGAATATTCCATCTTTTTACATCATTTCAATGATATACCCAAACGTTTCTTTTGTACATAGTAATATCGGTGGCTTTCCTACTATAAGAGTAATTTGGGTACGCATTCGTTGCTCTAACAGATCAAAAGGCAAGTTGAAATCAGTTAGTAAAGAATAATCGTTGATTCAAGGCTGATTATGTTGTCAAATGAGTCTAAGATTCTGCAAAATCATCTCTGGGGAATTTCTTAAGCCATGCTGGCGTACGAGTTCAAGTTCTCAGTTACATTTCATTGTTTTCTGTTTATTACAAAGTAGGTTTATGAGCTGTTGTTAAACGCAGCAATTCGCGAAATCCCTGTACTAGGAAATCAACAGTAATTAAAAAACAGCCTATAGAGTGAAATGGTTGCTGAAATGGAACTTAAATTACAAATAAAATGGGACAGTAGTTGAATTTGCATGAATAGTATTAATACAGAAATATTATAATGAGGCGTCTTTTATGTAATGGTCAACAAACATGGTAAAATAGAATAACTAGTTAAGTATAGTAACTATGAGTAAAGAAAGAGGTAGTGACGGTAGATGACAGAATTCTGTGATAATAGAGTAGAAAGAATGAAATATTCCAGAAATTTTTGATCTCGGACAAATAAATGGCCGAGGAAGTATACCATTAGAAATTTCTGTTAATTTTATTTTTAATTTATTGTGATCGAGAATATACCTCTTTGGCAATTTCCTAATACAATTTCTTTTACATTTCATGATACCTTAATTTTATTTGAGATTTATAACACTTTTGTCTTTTCTCTCAGTGTTTTTGGTAAAATTTTCATAGTTCACTTGATAATTTCTTCCATTCTGTCACTATTCTAGCTACAAAGGAAAATTTTCCTATAGACTTACTCCTGAAATCAAACTTGTCGTCAAATGGGACATAAGAAATACTGCACAATAAAAGAACCAGGCGTAAAACTAATGGTCGAAAAGTATAGTCACCCATAGATCGTTCTTGGTTCATCAAAGCTCAAATGAACCAGTAGAGAAATAAAATAATACAAATAACTTCGAAATGAAATAATCAGAAGAAAGACAGTGGCGGGAAGAGAAGTTTGAAGTAGCAGGGAAAGAAACCTTGGTAGGTTAGAAAGTTAATGCTGCTGCAAACAAAGACAACTAAAAAGAAGGTGTTGTTGAAGATGATGAAATTCTTCAAAATCCATTTAGAAGTTTGTCCCCTCAAAGGTACTAATATTTTTTGCTTTTCAACGAATCAACTTTCACTTTTTCCGTTGTTGCCTTTATTCCATCCATTCTGAGTATTTGCGGTCTTTTATTTACTTTTTAAAGTCCATACATTTGCATTTTTTAATTTTAAATCCTTTTAATATTGTTTCCTCTCTACATAATATCTACCTTACAGTTTTATTTCTGAAACGGTTTTCCTGAGTTAACCTACATCACCGCCTCAAATATGCGTTTTCTAACGAACTTAGTGTATTTTATTCCAACTTATTCATCGTACATACCTTCATCACATGGTTGACACAACTTTCAGTGAGAGGACTGATTTATGCCTTTGCAGCATTTTTAGTGATGTTTTTCTTTTTTCCTCTATTTTGGTGCTGTATCCTGTAGTCTTAATGTTCGCATCAAATGTTCCGATTTATGATTACTTCTTTCCACACCCAAACAAATATACGCTTTGAACATTACTTTGGCAATCAGAACGTCATCACCTGTGCCTTCTACGAAACTACCATGGACGTCGAAAGACTGTAACGTATAAAGATTTCTTTGAAAAAATATAACATTATTACATAACTGCATTCAAATATACTTTCTAAAACGTCGGAGAGGAACAGTGTTCTTGTTCTTTTTCTTTAGTTACAGTAAAATTGCCAGTGAATCCATTTGCAGTACTGATATAACTTACATAGGCTCTGTAACATTCTTTAATGACATATGTATATCTTTTCACTTAGTGCTGTAATTTTCCAACTGACGGTACCATAAGTCTGTTTTAGGGCTATGAAAACTAAATGGAGATGGCAGAGGAAGAAAAATTATATTAACACCAAATGTATTGTTGCCAAATCTCTTCTACCCTCAGAAAATAAAAGTGACGATGCAACGAATATCTGTATAAGCTGTATGAATGGAAGAGTCAGTACATAGTGTGCTAAAAAGTAAAAAGATTTTAATACAAATTTAAAGGCAGTATTCTGAAATATTTAAATTGAAATAATGAAGTAGAGATGATATTATATTCAGTATTGCTTAAGGCTCTAGAAGGGTAAAGAATCAGAAGACATTTCAAACTGATATGAAACTTACACAAAAACGGAGATATCTCAAAGGAGTTTTATTAACCGATTGTCTTCGAACTTCTTAAAAAGGAACATTATGATGAACGAAATAACTAATACAATTTCGGCATCACATGTTTAAGAGAAACTGCCATAATAGACGCCTAGGCACTGATCCGGAAGAGAAACCGGCATCCAGATCTCGGCCTGGGACTGAAGGAGAAGACAGCTCAAAGTCATCGAGCAAAGCGCACCTACTGTTTTCATGCGCGATAACTCTGTTTTATGGTCACTTTGTATACTGACTACAAAAAGGAAGAATAAACATAGCGCAAGACATATTTGAACGATTTTCTTTAGGTACTCTGGGAAAAGCTAAGTAATTCTCGTTTCATTTTCATGTTTTAAGCTATTATAGACTGTCTAAAACGGGTCTGATCCTACGTCCCACATTTCTGTGTATAAATGGTGTTTATTTATACATACATACATATATGTGTCTGTCCCGTCAACATGCTCCTTCTTATTTTCTGCTACGGTTTTTTTATAATTCAAATTGTGACTCCAAATTCTTCCTTTTCTGATAATTACCACCAAAATATTATTTCATATCCTACTATATGTCTTAAAATCCTTATCCTTGCACCTTAATTTTCTCCTGTGGTCTTTTTTTTATTGTCTATGATTTAGTTCCACAAAGAATTATTTGTGCCGACATTATTTTCTAAAATTAGAGTATCGTCTCTTCTTTGATTTCTTCTGTATAGTGCTGTTCTATTAATCGTGTTAAATATTTTCCTTTTTTCAACCTTGTACAAATAGTCTATATGCTACCCCACAGATATTTTGGTATATACTTAAATTTGTATCCATGTTTCTTCCATGAAATATCATTATTTTTATATTTGTATTTAATATCTGCAAGCTATATGTATGTGTAGCAGGTATACATTTTTTATAAAACTAAATACCCTCAACTACTTGAATAATTGTTGGTCTTCTGCGGTTATATTCCTGCATTTGTTGTACATTAACAGAAATTTTTTTTTTACAGCTTTATAATAGGTCTGGAAAAACTGCATTTAAATAGGATATGAAAAAAACTTCTTTATTCTTTCTGTTACCATCTTTAGTAAATTATAAAAGATTAAATGTGTTTGTTTGTTTCAAAACCTTATATTTGTTATTATTTTTTCGGAAACTAAACACATTTTCAGAAACGGAGTTTTCCTTTACTGAACCCTGAGCGTTGTTACACTGATTCTTCTATTTCTATAAACTTTATATGCTGTTCATAATAAACATATAATTACAAATTTTCATTGTTGGAAACGATGAGTATTTTTGCATAATTCGAACGATTTATTGTGTAAATGCGTTTCTAGCATATATATTTAAATATTAATTTTATGCTTAAGTATGCCATTTACTGTAAAAATATCTCCTATTTCGTTTATGTTTTCAAGAATAATTTTTCCATACCTATGGCCTTTAGATTTTTCTTCGTTACAAGTCCAGAGGTTTTTATAATTTATCGGCCATTAATAACCATGTATTAAATGAATATTCACTGTATACTTGGCTCTCGGTGTTTCAATACCCTATACGCTATGATTTAGTGCCCTTAAAGGTCTGTTTTATTGCTTGAGATATGCGAATCGCTGCTGTGGAATTGATGTTCTCAGATATTTTGAATATCTGTACTTCAGATGACCGCAGGTTGCTTATACCATTCTTTGTAACATTGAGTTTTAATTCTTCTTCAATAATGTCCATGTTCACGTCTTTAACATCAACGTGCGCACTACTGATTCCAAGGCCTCATTAGTCAACTTTCCATTAACGTTAGAAAAATTATTTAATTCTTCTTCAATCATCCTTTTTGCTGTGCTTTTTCTAATTCTCTTTTATGTGATAACTGTCTCTTTGAATCGGCCTCAAGAATGTAGATCTTCAATCGTGTGCCACGGATTTTTATTGCTTTGATTTAGATTGCACCATCTACCTAGTAAATTTTTAATTCATATAGTTTTACAATGTATTTCATCTATAGTATCTGTAGAGAATTACCTTATTTTTTTTATTGGTTAAAAATTAATCTGCAATACATGCTTGCCCTCTTGTTGTGCACGTTAATTTACTTGCCTACTAAATTCATAGTCACTGGTTCAAATCCGTGTAGTGATAGGAATTCTTATGGGCAATGCTCTAATCGTATGAGTATGCCAAGATGTTCCATGGTTTGAATTCCACGTTAAACTGTAGGTTCAGCCACGATAAAAGGTGAAATCAGAGGCAAATCTAAACTCTGTAATTGAGCGCCCGAAGTACCATTTGAGGTCTCCACACAAAAAATACCATACGCAATTTATTATTCTCTTTATGACTGAAGAAAGAGTTATAATCATTATTTTACTACAGCTTTAAAAATGGGGCAAGATTATGAGATATGGCTACAGTTATGAGTTATTATAAAAGAGAATGCATCCAGCTGAGGACTTCGAACAATCCTTGGATTATGTTATATGGTACAAGCATCTCAAAGACTTAAATAAGCCAGGTACGAAATTTGAAGAGAGAATAATAATTTTACATCTTTATAAAAATCAAGTTGCTGTAATAAGAGTGGAATAACATAAGGACGAGCGTTTTACAAGCTGAATCAGTGTGTATGTGAAAAGAAAGCAACCAACTACGCAAGAAAAAAAAACTTTCTAGTGCGTTGGAAATTCATCACTATTCATATTAAATATTAATATTGATGAAAAATTAATGAGAGTGAAAGAAATTAAATTTGGCATGAAAGGTTCATGCAAAAGGAATCTGGACTAAACTTTAATAAAAGCGATGAAATGTGGAAGTTATGTTTCTTGTAAAACAAAATAATAGACGATTTGCAAGAAGGATGTTGTAAGAAGAATATTAATGTTTGTATGAAGCACTGTACTTCATAGAAATGAAGACCACTTGCACTGAAGCATTTGAAAAGTGGTGCTGAAGGACTATTTTGCAAATCTAATTGATAGGTAAAGTATAAAATAAATATGTTATGGAAATATTTGAGGAAATATAAAAAAGTAAGATAGGTGGTGGATCTATCTCAATACATGGTAGAACGATTATATATCTATTAGACAGAACTGATTAATGCAAGAACTGTAGTGTGTATACAACCAGCCATCAAAACATCTGAAGTTAATAGCCTGGGGATAAAAAAACGGAATGAATTTTCGTGATCATAGCTACTGTAACTCTAGAAGGAGCTGATTAAAATAAATGTTACTGTTCCTGAAAAAATGTCAACACAATTCATACGACTACTGTGTAATGTTTCCATTAACTTTTTTTAGTTTAACGTGATTTAAAGTTCAAGACACTGGGATTTATCTAATACATTCATGAAGTACGTCTCTAAATTGTGTTTTCAGACTCACAAATGTTAATATAAATTGAGATTTGACTAATATTTTAGAATACTACCCAGAAATTTCGTTAGATCCGAAGAACATCATCTGAACGGAATACACCCTTCAGAATATCTGGAAATGTTTGTAATCATAAGAGTATTGTTACAATGTGTTGTTTCTGAAAATTCAAATGATTGCTATGCATTTGTTAACATGTGTATAGTTTTAATTTTTCTGTTATCATTATCTTGTTAATAGCATTAATGAAATTTTGTACATACATATTTTCACAATTCATGGTAAGATTTGTTGAGTGGTATGATTGTTATTTAGGTTTATTCTGTAACTATTATTCAGACACGGAAACACATTGCCATCACTCACAAGAAAAATGAGGAGATTATTGAGTGTGATTAACAGCACAAGAAATAAGTAAACAGCTTCGTCTCAGCATCTTTCTGAAGAACATGATCGGTAGAAATATTTCAAATATAAGTAAGAAAACGGCAGTGTGAGCAGTTAAAAATATAAACGAAATTATAAATAAAAAAACAATAACCTATTTTTTTAAATTTTTTATTTGCACTACTTCAACAAGAAAAATATCCTTTTACCACCACTACTGCTTCATATTGTTTGTTAGTCATCCGTTGCGCTGTATTGATTGTATTGAGTAATAACGTCTTCAGAGTTTCACCTCGTGTTACTCGTAAACAATTCTTCTGATTCTCATTTATTTGTAAAAATATATTTACCAGTGTTATTTCTCAGTCTTACCTTCGTTCGCTCGATTCACGGCGTAAAGCTCCCATCTTCCCCGTCACGAACAGAGCTTTCTGGTTTGTGATCTGCGTAGTGACTCCAGTACCGCCATCTGCCCCTTACTGAAACACAAGAAGATATTAGGAAAGGAATAGCATTGCGACACAGGTAACACAATAATCGTAGTTTTAATAAGAATATACTCAGTATTCAAACATGGATTTTGCTCTTGGCTTCCATGGTACTTCAGTAGATTCATATTAGAATATTTGCCATCTATTATTCTAAGCTCTAAAGCAGTGTTATAAACATAACAAGCCATTTTTTTCTTTACTATTTGTGACATAGATTGAATCGTCTCCATAAAAAGTAATTTCACTTAGGCCGGGCACTTATACCATTGAAAATATTTGCAAGATGGAGCTGTTTTAAAAAATGATAAAACATAAATAATAATTAATATATTTTGTCATTTATGTATCTTAACTAGACACACGTTTAACTTAAATTGCGTACGTTATATTCCTAATTATTAATTCCCACATATTAATGAAGAGCAAGTACTATAAATCGCCTTTTATTTCATTATCGATACTAACGTAGCTTTTTTCGATCTGAGACAAATTCCTAATGCTCATTAAAATGAATCATAAGGTAGTCTGGACAAAGAACTGACGGGATACATTAATACAGGCATATATTAATTTTCACGTATACAAACAGTAGTAATAGTTTTCTTTCTTGAGGCGTAATCACGGTGCATTTCTTAGCAGCATATTTTTCTATATGAGCCAGGACTGGGAATGAATTTTTCGAACTTCCTCCAACAAAGATAATTTTCACTGTATTTATGGTGCTCGCATTGTGAGAGTAGTACCTTAAAAATAAATATTTTTCTTTCTCCATATAACCGTTTGTGCCGCGATGGTTCCTCGAAATATCCCATGGGAATTTCCTGACATATTCCGTATATACTTTCGGATGTATAAACCATAATGCATTAGAATAGGTACAAAGCCCCCTCTGGCATCCCCGTTTTGTGAATCGCGGAGTAATAATAATAGAAATATTCACTACATATAATCCTTAAAGTAATTTATTTTAGATTTAATACATTTTATGCTCGCGAAGAATTTCCGGAGTAGGAGATGCCGTGTTATGCCACAGAATCACAGCTTTTTCTGTTGCTGAGCTAGGCTTGATGTTATCTTGTATATATATATATATATATATATATATATTGGAATAATTTGCAGTCACACTATGTTTTATTCATAAATTCGTGTTCTATGTATCGCAGAATTTTTATTCATTGATCTTAAAATGCGTATTTCCATTACCAGCTAAAAGCTATATTTTCACATTACAAGGGTATGTCAACGAAGCCATTTAAGAGCAGCAATGTACACAGAGTGAATCAATGAAAGAGACAACGTGCTTAACAGATTCATGTTATAAGAGTACAATCTTCCGATAGTTTACCCATCAGACGGCTAAATTTTCGTTTCTAACACTTAAAGTTTTTTTAGTTCTTGTGACAATATAATACTGTCAATACATATATACGAGGATTTTAAAATCAACAGAACGAAAATCTGTAAGCAAATGATGATGGAATCTTCTGTGATTTACTTTTTTTGTTTTCTTCTTTCAATTCGTTGTCAAAATATTATAAAATTATATTGATTTCTTTGTCTCTTTGGTAAATAAAACATCAACAAGACAGTCCACACAACGTTAATAACAAAATATGGCTTAATTCTTTGTGGAACTTATTCTAACGTTATCAATAACGCTGATGAGATAGTGTTACATTAAACATGTCAATCTTGAAATTTATTTTGTTTGCAAATAATTTAGGTTTAAAGAAGCATTTGGATATGTATTCACTCTTTTTACCTATTAGTAGTCAAAATTTTACTATTGATGAATCAACTCTTTTCTCTTTACTGAGATTCTGGACACTGGTTGAGCTTTTCAGCTTATTTCTTAAAGTTCCATCAATTGTACAGCGAAATAATTACCTGATCTCTGTGTTTTCTAAGTCATTTATCATTTTTTATTTGTAAAAAAATGACGGTGCTACAGTTTTTTTGTTGCCTAGTGAACTTACGCTGGCAAAATTTCAAGAAGATAATCTTTTATCAAATTTAACAGATTGTATTTTATATTTAGTTTTTTGAAAACACAAAATAACCGTTTCACGTTTACTGCAAAATTAATCCAATATACTAAATAATATTAAAGGTACTATTAGCTATTAATATAACAGAACTGTTTGACCTCAGATCATTTTCACAGAACACCATTCAAAAATTTAAATGTACTATATATTCGCGTTTGTAAATGTGTTTGTCAATACACAGCCTTCATCAGATCGGGTCGTTACCATACATTGACTTAGAAGAAAACTTTTATTCCTAATTTACGCAAATTCCGTTATACTAGAAAAAAAAAAAAAAAGAAAAAAAAAAAAGATTCATAATATTTGTTGCATCATCAAACAAAAAGTAACAACTCCTCAATTTCATTTGGAAATGTGCTAGGGAACAATAATATTTTAGTGTTGCTAATATTTTAGTGTTGCAGATTTAAGTTTTGATACATTAATAATTAGTTTGCTGGGAGTAATGCTAAAACCGTCGTTCGCATGTGTTAGTGTGGAACGACACAGATCCGTCTCCAAGCGCCGTGGACGTTGAGTAATAGTTTCCTTGTATTTCCCGTTCACGTCAAAGGAGGATATCAGATCAACATAAAACAAATATACTGTAGGTATCATAGACACGGTGTTAGTAATTTCAGATCACCTTGGAGGCAATTCCCGTTTTGGCTGTTGCTACTAGTGTCTAAAAGTCATGCCGAAACTAAAGTCTAACATCTATTTAATATATATCTCACATTCAAATATGAAAAAACGATATTTAGTGTGATTTTAATTTTCAACACAGCTTTTGAGTAGCATTTTTAGATAGAAGAAGAAAATTTCATTATGATTTCAGCATTTTGTCACTACTTGAAAAGAAGGTTAAAAGGAAATAACGAATAATAAAGGATTTTTATGCTAATTAGTAAGAATAACTGTAGACGCTGTCCCATGACATGCATTAGAAAACTAGTTTTGTAAATTAAAACTGTTTCTTACATTAGTAAAGAATCTTCTATCACCAAGATTTTCATGATTTCTCAAATATTCGTCATAGTATTAAATACACATCAGTAGACCGAAATCAACACATATAAAGTAGAAATTCTGAGGCATAATATTATTTGTTCCAGACAGGTAGAAAGAAAAGTTGTTAGGAAAAAAATGCATTCAGGGTGTCAGGTAGAGTAAAAGCCAAATAAAAATATGAAGGTACAAGATTTTCGCGATTATATTGCTTAATTTGGGTTTTCTGTACAATGTATCCACATTTTAATGCGACTATAAAATAATTTTATCGAAGTTTTGTTATTAGATTACATTTTAAAATGAATGTATTTTTCTATATACATTCACCTTGGTGTGCGAAAAACATTGTTCAGCAATACCAAAAAAATGAGCGTAAATATTAATATCCCATTTACCTATTGCTAGATCAGCAGTTCTTGGAAGTACCGCCAAGGCACACATCCAAATAAACAGACGCTATTATATATATATATATATATATATATATATATATATATATATATATATATATATATATTATTATTGCAGTTATATCTATATCTGTATATATATAATCATTGAGGCCAAATAGGACCACGTTAAGCCTTTGTGTACTTGGCAGTGAGCTTCATCTTCTTATGGGCCCGGAACCAGAAGTCCTTCATTTGTTTTGAATGTGCCTGTTGGCGCTCTTCTGTCCAAAGTGTACCGCGTCTCCTGTTGGAGTGTTCGTCTCGGCTTGTCCCATTTGTCACTAACTTCTTCAGAAAAAGATCTCTGTTGAAAGCATCTTTTGGTTCTAATCCCATCAAACGCCATTTATTTATGAAATCTCAATTTTTGTTGCAAGAATCTCATCAGAAATAAAGAAATCAGAATAAAACCAAAAATATCAATTTTTTAAAATTATTATATTATTATTTCTTCAAAAAGTTATCTGCAGATAAAAAATTTGAATGAAAAATTTCTGAGAATACGTGTGTACCAGAGTAATTAAATAAAAAATTCGTTGCAAGAAGTCTAAATTAGGAACACAAAATCTTACAATTAGTTATGTTGACTAGCGATAACATAACATATGCACTCAAAATAGAGAGAGAGAAAAACTGCAGAAAATACAATACACAAGTACATGGTACATTCATAAAAAATTTAAGATTATAATTTCCTTTCTTTATACAAACTTTTAAAACAAAACGGCAACGCAAAAATGTTAATACATTGTAAAGTTATAAACAGATGGTAACAAATATAAAGTGACTTAGCGAAACAGTAACAAATCAAACAAAGTATTAAGGATTGGTTGAATGAATTTCTAAGGCCGTTGGTGAGACATTTTTGTATAATAAAGCATAAGAAAAGAAATACTTACTTAAAGTTATTGAGTGTGTAGACAATTAAGCAACAAATTGAATGTTACTAAGGTCACGTGCACGATGAGAGGCATGTTTAATTTCTCGGAATAACCAGACACATTGAGGAAGCTCAAGTATCCGTCAAAAATTGTGACGTAATCAAGACGGTACCTTTAGATAAAGCCTTTGATGAAAATCATTCCTTCTTCACGATTTTAGAGAATTATCTTTCAATGTATTTGAGGCCTCTTTATTTATTTATTATATTCTTTTTCTTTAAGTATCCGCATACGGACATTCTTAATTTTCCAGTCGTGACATCAAAGAAATGTCTTATAATTACTTTTGGGATGGTAGTATCATATTTCTCAATTCATCATTTAGTAATGCTAATAATGTAACATCCTTATAAAAACAAGTAAATACGCTTCATTTGCCTGCAGACAGAAATATCTAATTTCCTTTCTACATCTAACCACACTACCCAAACATAAAAGACAAAAGTATTCCACTTCATTTATTTTATATTTTCTAAGGTTTATTGTATTCTAAAGCATAACTGTCCATTTATTTTACTCGTATAGATGCAATAATCACAATTTGTACATTATTTCGACTAACATGTTCGCCGGTACTGTACTTTTAAGCGTTTATGTAATGCTCTTTGTTTCTTGCTTTAGTGTAATATTAGTCACCAATTAATTTTTTTACACCTATTTATCCCTTAAGAAACATCCTCAATTTTCATGTTACAAGAATGTGTTACTTTAAGTTTACGATGCGATTAAGGCTCTGACTGCTTTTTGTGGTTGTCTCAGGTGCCACTTCACGTATCATAAATTTTCTTTTTTTTCTGATTAGTTGTTAACTTTTTATATTTAACTATTATACTATTGTTTCATAACTTCTCTTCAATTTTTTTCGAATCTTCCTGCTTTCTTTTTGTTTTAACATACGTCATAGCTTATTTTACTTTCGCCAAGCTGTCGGTTTTTTCGTTTAAAAGAAATCGGAATTAAATTTTGCTTTTATTATTGCCTTATTAAATGGTTTTATATTTAGCATACACTTATTACACATACTTTTCAGATAGATCTAGTAGCCCTTATCTCCGTCTTTTACGAAATGAAGTGCAATCATTCTATCTGTCGACAAATTAGATTAGATATGTTCCGTTTGATCTGGTGTGCGAAACTTTTTCGAGAATGTGCAAAAGCACTTATTAATGTTATAACCCAGTAATATCACCAACTATTGATAACAAGTTACCGAATGAACAACTTAAAAGTAAACGCAATTTCTACTGTTAACAGTAACAATGTGACATCCTATGTTAGTTATTAGATATGAATGCAATTTCCTAAAACTCTTTTTAACACTGCATTTGAACATTGTTTCAAGGAAAAAATCGGTGATTTTTAATAGCTTTCTCACTTTGCCTCTCTATCACAAAGAGTTCTCCATTATCTCAGTCCTTTCCAATTACTAACTTCCAAGAAGAAAATTCTTTGAAAGGGTAAAATCTCTTTAAGTATAGATTTAAATCTGTCAAGTTTTCTACTGGCAGAACGACGACTAACAAGTTGCTGAGAATTTAATTCCATCTCTGAACTGGAAGCTTGCGATTACTTGCTCTCTCTGTGAATGTTATCGTCGTCGTCGTCGGCCATACTCGTTTCCGAGTTTATGTTACTCTCTTGCGTGTTTATTTGTGTGTGCGCTGGTGGCTGGTCAGGCCGATTCTTGCATAGAACAGTTATATTTATGCCATATATATATATATATATATATATATATATATATATATATATATATATATGTGTGTGTGTGTGTGTGTGTGTGACAGTATTGAAAATGAAGTGTTCAGGATTTTCTATCACAAAAGAGAGTAGGGAATACATGGATTAAAAAAATGTACGCAAATAATTCGTGGAGGACGTATTTATGGCTTGAAAATCTCTTCCATACATTAAGTATTTTCCCAGATGAAGATAAGCTAGTAAGGAGTGTCCACTTGTTAATGATATTACTCTTCAAGGAACTTAATTTTATTTCAATGTACAACGAAACTCATAATAATCTTAGTATACAGGAACGAAATCATTCTCGGCGTTCGATATTAGTGTAATGTGCTTGACAAACTAGCAGAGTAAATATGGCGATTTCAAACGGTACTTCGGCGATCAGACCCTACGTTGCAGAATGCAGCTGAAAACGGCGACGCCAAAATACTATTTGAATACACCGTATTCATTCGGTTGGTTACGCTAAAACATTACATTCATTTCAGTGTTATCCGTCTCAAAACCTTTATTACTTCTTCAGTTACAATTCTGAAATTTTTGCAAATAATACGTAATCTGTATTTTTGTTTCAATCTGAAATGTTCCACAATTTTTAAAGATTAATAAGGTCGGATGGTATCACATAAAATAGTTCAAATTTTTAAAGCATATTGCACACGCAATGAGACAAAAGAAGCGTATCTGGTAACTGATGACTAAATGAAGAAAAAAAAAAAAAACACTTAAAACGTTTAGATCTTGGTAAACAAACACTTCCATCGGATAGATGCAAGATTAAGAGGACAAGTTGTGTATTGATATCCAGGGGGTATTTATGTGAGGAAAGCAGAGGCATGGTGAATGAACATTTTGAAAGAAGGCGAAAGTCATCATTTTAAAATACTTAGACGAAACAGTGCAGTAATAAATTAAATATTTCAAATAGTCTCTTTCCTTATTTCTGGTGTCATCAGCTTCGCTACTAGTTTTATGTAATCCTCCATCCCTTCGTATCTTGCGCTAACCTCTTCATCTCAACAAGCCCGATGCTCCATGTAACAAATTAACCAATCATTAATGACCCAAAAAATGAGCCACATCCAGTCAGTTCTATCCTCGCCCATCATATCAAAACATGCTCATTTCGTACTTTATCTGTCCACTTAATTTTCAGCATTCTTTAATAGTACCACATTTCAAATGCATCAAGTTTTCTTCTTTACTACCATAAAGTGATGTGCTCCACACATAGAGTTTTTTTTTTTTTAATTTTGTCCTAGATCTGTATTTCAAACTAAAAGATGTATTTTTTTTCATGAAAGTGCTTTTTGCTATCCTGATTTTAACATCATTCCTACTTCTACAGTTGTATTCTTAATTCGTAGGCACCAAAATTAATTTACTTTAACTATCGCATCCGATCCCATTTTTATATTTAATCCAATGTCATTGACATCTCTTCTGCTACATTTGTCCTGTTTTGTTTATATTTAGTCCAAAATCTTCCTTCAGTATTTTGTGTATGCCATGTAGTATCATCTCAATATCCTAAAGAGAATGCCGTCAGCATATCGTAACATATTGATTTTTTCTCCTTGCATGCTTATGCTACATTCAAATTTTTCTTTCACTTGCATTACTGCTTCCTATACATACTTCCTTCTTAACTGATGCATGTCTCTCATGGTACTCTACTTTTATTACAGTAACTTGATACTTACATAGATTATGAAGTATTTTTCTATCTCGGTACTTTAGATCCGACTTGTTTAAAATATTGAACATCTTGTACCACCTAACATTTTCAAAAGTTTTTTCTAAAACAACGAACGCCATAAAAGTATCTTAGTTTTTCTTGATCCGCCGATCAAGTATTAGTATTAAGGCTAGAATGGCTTTTCTTGTACCGCGGTTTTTCGTAAACCCAAACTGATAGTCAAGTAATATCTCTTCTGCTACCCTTCAAACTGATTTCATATCATTCAAAGCTCGATCAAATTCTGTCCTCAAAAGAGAATCTCCTAAATCATCAATGTCGACGCCGCCTTGTTTTTTTTCAGAGCACTGTTGTTCAATGCAGCCCCATTATATAGTTTCTCTATGTATTCCTTCCATCGGTTAGCTCTATATTCTGAGCTTGCAAGAGGTTTCCCAACAACCGATTTAATTATAACACATCTTCTGTTTCTTTCTTGATTTTCCTGTATGCCACATGTACTTTACCTACTCCATTTCCTTTTCTAAATAGTTTTTTTCGGCCAAAGTAACTGAACCAGATATTCATGATGCCCTTTAAACTTTATTATCATAGTTAATTTACCATTCTTCAGACCACAGAATGAAAAACAATTCAGGAATTAAGTTTGCTGATATGTTAAATTTGGTGTGTCGGAAAATAAAGAAACTACACCAAATGATGATGGCTCTTGAATTGATCCCTTGAAGGAACAGAACTAGTGATGATAAAATATTACAATACTTGTAAGCAAGATTTCATTACAACGTAAAAAGCTCTGACGGATATAATTTACTACGAAACAATTGCTCACTCAAGTTGGAAAATCAGGGGGATTTTTCTGTAGAATTATTAAAAAATTAATTTGTATTGCTGCCCTACACTCTAGGAACTCTGTGTCTCTCATCATGAAACGAAATAGCTATGGTACACTGTTTACAGTATTAGCAGCAACTGTTTACATTCTAGTGCCCCTGCTGAGATAGTAATATTTTTACCTTGTTTATATATATAAATATCTTTTTTTATATATATTGGCCATATTTGCATCGCTAAATGCGATAAGGCACATACAGTAAATTTTTACTGGCGTTCTATCTTAAGCAGTAAGATTTGTACGAAAAACGATTTCATGTTTTCGTTTCAGTTTTCGGGACACTGAAGTCCCGTTTGGCTAAATAGCAGTCACACAAAAGAAGTTGAGCTAAGCGACACAATGAAAAAAAAAAAATCTGGAACTGTAAAATCTACACCTACAGAACGCTACTTGTACTTTCTAACATCCCTCCACCAAGTCTACGAAGACAATTGGCTTTAAAAATGGAATGGTAGAAATACATAAAAACAGAACACGTCAATTTCAAAATGAATTAAAATCAAGATATTCAGCATGGAAGTTTTGTGAGATGCTTGACCAAATTCAGTTAAAAATATACGAGGAATGGCACGCTGACTGGAATAATTATAATCCTGACAAACAAGCATTATTGCAAGACCTTACAAGACAGCCTCCTGGATTCAAACTATCCAGGAAAACCTTGACGACGCTTAATCGTGTCAGGACGGGTCACATGGGGAGAATAATAGAAAATCCTTCTTTTGAGTATGGTAACCACCAGCAACTTATCCTCCACATCGCCGTGGATTACCATCTATGTAGATTCAGTGATACAATCCAGAAGGTTCATGAAGCAACTGCAGAAGCAATTGAATGGCTGTAATATCTGGACATAAATCCGTGGAAACTATGGTAATTCAATATAATCACTGTCTTTGTAGCCTGCTGCCATAAGAAACAAAATAAAATAACTTCATTTTATGACCTCCGTTTCACTCCAACATTTTATCAACAGTGAATCAAACAGTCTCGTATCTTCCAGGTTATTTTTTAATAATAAACCTCAAGAGCGTATTTTGCTAAGTCCAATAAATCAGTTTAATCGTTATTTCCATTATAGCAGTGAATAGGAAAAGACTAAGAAGGTAAGTTTCCTTTGATTCCATGTGGCAGGTGTCTTGGGGTTTGAAGAACAGTACGTGATATACTAATTATTACTGATTATGTTAATAATGATTAGTTAAAAATTACAAAATATGCGTCCTAGCAACATAAACATTTCAATTTTAATATTGTTGCTCAACTTCCCAGTCGCCTTGGCTCTAAGAGTAGAGTGCATTAGTGCATCCTGCCATTTGTGGACATTGCATCCTTTGAGATATTTTTTCAGAGCTTTTGTTGTGAATTGTGTAGTTCCTGAAGTTTGAGATTTGATTGACTTTAATATTTAAATCAAACAGCATTTAATTAGCAGACAATCTAAGAGAAAGAAGACCGTGACTGATAAAAAAAAAAATCTACGAAGAGAAAATATATCAGATTTGGGGTTAAAATAGATTGACTTTCTTAACGAACTTTGATGGGCCAGTAAGAAGCTAAAACTTTGGTGTAGAGCTTACTACTTGTTTTCTTATATATTGCTAGCATTATGCGAATATAAGTCATAACTGATATTGAAAAATTGTCAATTTCTAATAATAAAGTTACAAATCGTATTTCATCAGGAGATATAAATATAAGGATTTATTAAAGCCGGTTTCACGATTTCCAATGGATAAAATACTATTATTTCTTCGCCTTAAAATATTAGATATTAACAAGAAAAAGTTAAAAATATCTGTTACTCATCTTTATAAGTGCAGATATAGAAAAAGGATTTTTTGATTTTTAGCAGAATCAAAATTTGTAAAAAAAAACCATCCACAAATGATTCATCACGATCATGGAACAGACGTCATATCACCCAATAGAATCAAATAATTGTGAGTGGTTTATCCCAGAATAATATCAGCCTGAAACAATAATTAATTATTTTACTCTTAAAAAAGCCTTACCAGGGAATAACGAATCACTGTCGGGAGCATCAAGAAAATATCTCGATGTTTCATAATAAAAAAAAGCAATTTAGATAAAAAAAAAAGAAATTGGAAAATTAGTATAGGAATCACTCACTCCTCAACGACCTCTAATTTTTCAAATACCACTAAAAATATTAATTCAAACAGGAAATCTGAAAATTAAATTCAATACATGAAATTCATACAAAACGTTACATTTAAGTATACTAATAATTAGTGTTTCACAGATGCCTATAGTCTAATGGCACAATTATGCACTTAGATTCGATAGTCGTTTCGACGTTAGGTGGTGAGGTATTTCTCTTAATCTTAGAAATATGAAATCTTGTCAAGCTGATTAAATATATAAGGCAAACTATTTATCTCACTCAATACCATCATACAACTCGGAGGAAGACAGACAATTAACTTCATGTTGTTTAAACAGAAACCTAAAATTGTGATCTATCGTTAGTTGTTCGCACCAGATATTTTGGAAGATGACGTTATACGAATTTCATATATATAAAAACTACGAGGTGAAAATAATAACCACTGTCACCTGACATGATATTTGCACAATGACTACTGTTAAATAAGTCCTAAAACTGTTTACTGATAAACACCTCCCAACTAGAAAAGTTAAAAGTGATCCGATGATTTGCAGCTGTAGTTCAGAGTTCAGAGCAATATCAAACGATCAATTTATTCACTGTTGTAGAAGAAACCTATAATAATGAGACAAAATTGTTGGCATATAAAATTATCTCTGTTGAATCTCGGGCCATGGAAAACTTATTTACTTATATATTTCGTATGGCACAAGGATACAAGGGTATCAGCTATATTGAAATAAAAAAATCGAATGAGGCATGAATGATTCTCCAGATTGAAGTCGAAAGATTGTAGCAATTCGATTGCCTCCATGGTTTGATCATGAAGCTGCTGAATCGTTCCACTAAATCTTCCTCGAAGGCATTCCATGGTGATGTGGTGGATAGCTTGTTGCTGATTTTCGAAGTCACAAAAAGGATTCTCTATTAAACCCCACTTTTTAAAAATTTATTGGCCTTTAACCTTTCGGTCATCAGCTATACAAAATATATTCCTTGAAGAGTGTCACCTTCCTACTTAGCCCGATCAAACTTGCAATCTTCATGTGTTTGTCTAATTCCTCTTCGTCTTCTAAGCAGCTGGAGCTATCAGATTATTGTGGAATTGTATTCCTCTAAATTTTTAGGTTGTTATGAAGTCTTCATGGGGGTACACAATCCGGCGGTACACCCGTGAAGGCTTCAATTCAAACATACGCCGGGAAAGTCTCCATGCTTACTTTTAGGTTATTTTTCACAAATGCTAGGATTAGGCTATTTATATAAATATTTTCACTGGCTAGTAAATATACCATTATAAGTGATAGTTGGAGGCACTCTTGAAAAAAGTAATTTCGTTAAGTCTGTGGTGTTGCAGTGTTGTGATTAACGTCGCATTCAGCATCTTCTCCACAGTCACACAGTGGCCATTCGAATGTTTTGATTCTGTATAGGTGCAAGAGAAATAAACCACGGTTAAACGTTAACCTTGCTGTTGTAATTATGATCTTGATGGAGAGCCCTTTTAATAACACTGGGATGTCAGTATTGGGGGTGAATGCAAACGTAGTGAGGTCTGATTTCACCAACCATTCCCGGTTCCACATTTCTCTGCATTATATTTTAAGGAAATTTGTAATATCTATATGTGTTACCTTTCTCTCTTCCTCACCCTTTCTTGTAGGTCATTTTACTAAGTTATCAGCCTCTTCATATCCAGGTATTCCATCAAGTGCTTCTGTCCATATGAATTTAACTTCTTTACGAAGTTTGATGAGCTGCTTACAGGTCTGTTGGATTTTCATTATAAAAAAAAGTCATTTTGCTACATTAGCTGGTCGCAGATGAATTAAACTTTTAAAAAAGTTGAATTTCCTTTTCTATTTGAGTGTTTTTTCCGTCGCTTACAGCTAAGTATCTCTAACAGTTATTCATTCTTGCAATTACCGTGTCGTTATTTCTACGAAATTTACTATCTACTAGGAACAATCATTAAAACACTGACGTCCAAGCTCAGGATGAAACCAAAAAATCTTGATCGTGAAGCGAGGACGCCAGCTGCTACATTAAACAACAAAAAAGCAAACTACTTATCGGTCATGGCGGACATTAAACACTAGGCATAGCTTCTCTTATACATCGTTTGCTAAGCCTTCCTTTCATCACCCACGCAGTTCCAAAGACTGAGTAATGAAATGGCGATAAAATTTCAGAGGAATCGGAATGGCACAAGAAGACAGGTTTCAGAATGAATCGAAGGGATTTAGTAACGGTACAGGATCGAATAGGAAAACAAAGACTCTGTTAGTTTCGACACGTCCAGAGGAAAAGTGAATAAGGGTTGACAACGAAAGGCGTTAGTTGACATTTGAACAAAAGAGAACTCAGAACGACAAAGGAAAATATAGATCTAGCAGATACGGGAAGTAAGTTTGACAGAAGATCCTGGAGAGATTTGCCAGTGGTTTCAAACTGTCCCAGGTGCGATGTTGCGCATTATTTCTCGATTTCTCGATTTTAAGCGAGCTAAATTTTACAGCAGGAGAGCTATGTCCTGACCGATAATTTTCCTGATTATGGTCTAAAAAAATTAAACTTCTTGGAACATACTGATTTAATTCCATCGAAGTATCTCCTTGTCAGCGAAACCTTCCTGCTCCCCACTTTTAGGCAATTCCCTTTTAGAGATTCTGCGAAAAAGGTAAATATTTGTAGAAAATTTATATGATAATTGAAGATATTACGCGAATTATACAATGTTTAAACACACCCCAAAAAATAAAGTTTTCTACGATTAAGTAGCACATTTTAACGACAGTTTAATTTAACCGCAATCCTAGAAGTTCCAAAATGCAGCTTGAAATACAAATACGAAAACAGACAAACAATAAGCCATCAAATGCACAAACTGAAACAAGTTTAACTGCAACAGAATTTTGCAGTACTTTAATTTTAAAGCTAATGTAAAATGAAGGTAAATAACCTGAAAAATAATGTGATGCACTAAATAAAATTATAATTAAAGCAGGTAAACAAATCTCTTCATAACAAGAGATGGGCTGCAGAAATGATGGATGTAATAGAATAAGATAGAAAACAGAAAATAGTCGAAGATAAAGTTGAAACACTCGGAACGAATGTGATAAAAAAAAAAAAATAAATAGAAAAGGCAAGAATATCAACAAAAAAATTACATCATGGCAAAATTAAAAATGCTGTTTAAAATCGTTGTATTTGGAAGTTATTTAAATTTCAAGACGTAGGAATGTTCTGAAGCATACCTCATTTACGTTCACAATGAAAGGCGAACTGATGGAAATATCTCCTACACAATTTGAGTTATGAAGGCAACGTCTCCTGTGAGAGGAGAAGATAATTATTTTGATACTGGTGATACAATAGATCCAGTTTAAGAATAGAGATTTGAAAGGTCTTTAAAACGTAAGTTTCGTAGCGATGAAGAAATTCCTTAAAAACTGTTAAAATTTATAGAAAAATAAATAATTGAAACCTTATTCAGTCTTATCAACGCTTGCAAACTGGTAACATTACTTACAGCGTCCAATGTAAGAAAACTATTTCACATATTGCAAGATATTTTATGTTGACACACACAAAAAAATGCAGTTTCTTCACCCTTAGTTGACGTAATTTGAAACTCTTCGGTTATTAAGTAAAAACATGAATGAAAGCAAGGGATTATGTATTTCACAACGCTGATGTAAGGGTCTAGAGTAGTATTGGCACAGCTAACTCCTGTTGGATACTAACATGGCGTCGCCAGCAGCACATTACACTTGCTCATAAAACATTGGACGGCTTATCTGGTATACCACGCAGGACAACATTCAGCTGTAGAACGAAAAGTGAAACATGTTTTACATCAACGGCGTTTTCGAAATTTTTAAATCTGACAGTGTCAAAGGCACAAAATACTTAAAATCGTAAAATAGTTAGCATGAGCTAACAAGTTATGAGAATTATTTCAAATGTGATTTACTAACGTGATACTAGATAAGTAAGTATATGAAAAGTAAAAGAAAGTTTAGGAAGTGGTATATAAAAGGCAATAATAACAATTTAGTAAATAGCAAAGTGTATTAAAATTTAATTACAAAGTAGTTATAAAAAATGAAACAAGTTAGAAGTATTAGAAAGCTGTTGGTATGCAAGATTGAAAATAAAACTAGCCGATAAAGAACAGTATGAGCTGATACTAGAAATTTTTGAACTGTGAAGAAGTTTATTCTGGTATCTTATAAAATATAGATACCAGTATGGTAGACCAGCTTCTTAAAATAATCGACTAATTACATTTTTAAAATGTGTAAATAAAAGGAAACCACTAAACATGTCCATAGCATAAGCACCCCAAGCAGATGATTGAGGTTGTTTTATTGGGTTTGGTACGTGGAAATTAAATTATTAACTAAGAGCTAAAATAAATGTAACGGTTCATCTAAAAACTAATGTTTGGAACAGTGAAAAATTTTTCTGAAACATTAATATTTTTTAAAGTGCATTCCTGCTTCCCTTCTTTTTGTCTCTTTTACAGTCACCGTTGAGAATACTTGTCATCACAAGTGGTAAACATTTCGATTACCTTGCTTTCAATATATAAGTAATAAATACGGTTATAAGTTTCAACATAAGAATGTATTACAATTGTTTTCTATATCATCGCATTGATTCGTGACTTACACTGTGAATGTTGATAACATCACATGGAATAAATTTTAGTATTTATAATTTTTCCTTCCAAAGGAGAATTCCTCTTGACGCCAAATATATTTTTCAGATGTACTCATTTAATGTGACAGCCAAATTGTTTTGAAGGTAAGGAATAAGGCCTGACGGTGGAATACGAGACCAAAACTCTTTTAAAATTTTCCGTTTCTTACATAACGCTGGCGTCAAGTCGTATGTCGAAGTGATCAACGAGCTTGTAAAACCGAAATTCAGCTGTGTTCACTGTAGAAGACAAGCGCATAATTCAATGAAATAGCATCAGCATTTCTTCGAAGTTTTCTTATTAGGAAATAAACGCTTTTATCATATAATAAAGACTCAATGCTTATTGAATTTTACAAAATTAAAAGTTTATCACTTTCAAACTAAATTCCAACATCCTTTCAGTAGTAGAACGAAATATTCTGTGCCTCTGTGATAGATTATCCCACATCTTATTCTATGCTGTAATCTTAAATATTTTCACCTAATGTCAAAAACTATATGATTTTGTGAAGTAATTATCACCTGTTTATATTGAAATTTATTGTTTGCAGATTCGACATAGCTTTGCTATCTATCATTGTGAGAGATAGACTTTTGATCAACCAAAGCACATGGGTGCTCGTGATATTAAAAAAAGAAAAAATTGTAGTAACAACGAAATCATAAAAAGTAATCATCATATATATTATTTCTATAAGGAATATTTTTGTCACAAGCTTGTATCTTCCTTCATACGAAACCGAAATCAATCAATGAGGTGTCTTTTTAAAGCATATGGTCTCCTCTTTGGTCACATCATATTTTAAGAAATGAAATTTTCGGAATACGACCCTTAAAGGGCAAAATGTCAATTTTTCTAAAATGCGTTTTTTGTATCTCTAGCCATTTATCTCCCTGGATATCGAACCAAAATCGATAAATGAAGTAGGATTATGAGGAGTAATGTCTCAGCTTTGTAACATCATATTTTAAGAAAGAATGTTTTTAGAATTCAACCCTTAAAGGGAAAAAGTATTAATTTTTCTATAACGCATTTTTGTGTCACGAGCGATTTATCTCCCTTAATATCTAAGCGATATAGATAAATGAGGTATCATATTAACTAATAAGATCTCTGACGTGGTAACATTATATTTAAAGAAAGAAAATTTTCGTAATTCGACCCTTAAAGGGCAAAAATATCAATTTTTCTAAAATGTGTTTTTTGTATCTCTAGCCCATTATCTCCCTGGATATATAACCAAAATCGATAAATGAGGTAGGATTATGAGGAGTAATGTTTCAGCTTTGTGACATCATATTTTAAGAAAGAATGTTTTTGGAATTCAACCCTTAAAGGGAAAAAGTATAAATGGTTCTTCAACGCATTTTTGTGTCACAAGCTATTTATCTCCATTGATATCTAACCGATATTGATAAATGAGATATCATATTAAAGACTAAGGTCTCCGCCGTGGTAACATTATATATTAAGAAATAAATTTTTCGTAATTCGAATCTTAAAGGGCAAAAATTTCAATTTTTCAAAAATGCGTTTTTTTGTATCTCGAGCCATTTATCTCCTTTGACAATCAAACAAAATTGATAAACGAGGTATCATTTAAAAGACTGAGGTCTTCGGAATCTCTTCGGTTCCGTTACCACATTTTAAGAAAGATATTTTTTTAAATTCTAACCTTAGAGGGCAAAATTATAAATATTTTTGCAACGCATTTTTCTGTCACCAGCTATTTATTTCCTTTGATACCTAACCGAAATCAATAAATGAGGTATCGATTTAAATATCAAATTATCCGCTATGGTCACATCATATTTTAAGAAAACGCTTTTTACAAATTCAACCCTTAAGGGGCAAAAATATAATCATTTCTCAAAACTTTTTTTTTTACTTCGCTTGATAACTAACCGAAATCGATAAATGAGGCATCATTTTAAAGAACATGGTGGCTGCTTAGGTCACACCATATTTTATGAAAGGAATTTTTTGGTATTCGACCGTTAAAGGGCAAAAGTATCAATATTGTTTATACAACGTGTTTTATTTTTATTTTTTATTTTTTTATTTTTTTTACAACCCATTTATTTTCTCCGATACCTAGCCGAAATCTATAATAACATATCTTTTTAAAAATTATGGTATCCAGCTAAGTAAAATCACAAATTAAGAAAGAATTTTTCCGAATTTGGTGCTTAAAGTGGTAGCACGTATGAGACTGTTCAGAGCCAAGTCCCTAGACTGCAGCAGTGGATATCACAGAGATGTCAATAAACCTTTTTTTATTCAATAAGTAGCTTTTCGGATATTTTTTTCTGTTACGGAAACACTATCGTTTTTCTATATAATTCCAAAGTAATCATTTTATTCGCACAGCAACAAATATTTCAGAGATGTTGATATGTTGTGTGCATTTTGTTCAGGTTGTTTTTATTCTGTTAAGGTCAGTGACAGTTTGTCATAAGTACAGAGTGTTTTAAATTATCCTAACTGTTTCATAATATTTTGAGAGTATTTTGATGCGTACCTATTACACTAAAAGAATATTTGTTACAAAAGTACGGTTCTACCTTTCATTATATTACAAGTATTCAACCTCACTATTCATCGCATTTTATTCGCGAAATTTTCGCACGGGTCGTGTAGTAAAGTTAAAAATGAAAAAAATGGATGAAAGTAATCAAAATTTCTATAAACGGAAAAAATCGTTGCCCTATACCTTTATATTTTTTTAACTATACGCAATTGAGATTAGCGAACTGTCCTAAATATGAAGAGTATCGACTTTTTACAACCATCCGATGTTCTAGCATGTCGGCCTATATCTGTTTTGGACGACAGGTTTAGTCGTCTTATAGACATTGTTCATTCAACTACTCCTTCGACATTAGAAAGAAATTTCACTTTTTATGAGCAGGATTTTCAATTTCTAACCTTGAAACTTACAACTTATGACAAGGAAAACTAAAAGCTGCTTTGTTTCGGAAGGACGAGGTAGTCTGCATTTATTCTCTCCAAGATTTCACAGAAGCACTTTGTCATCTTGTAATCTAGGAAATTCAGTTTGTGGCAAAGTAACGGATTGCATAAGGTTATACGAACAGAGGTAATAGTGAACTATGTTTCTGTGGTTTTTACTGGCTAACAAATAACCCATAATCTAGGTTGAAATTCCAGAGCATGGTCTTGTAAAAATCTGCTTTCTTCTTAACCTTAGGTGTTACTACAATTTAAAAAAATGAAGATAGAAGCTTAGAAATCACATAAACTTAAAATTGTTAATCTTTTCTACAAGAGAATTAATTCTCAAAGAAACAGAACAGATCACTTTTGAAACTGAAGGTTTTTATATATATATATATATATAGAGGTTTCGTGGCTGCGTGACTCTTTAACCTCAATAAATAAAACTACCTTGGAATGCTTCTAATTTAAGCACAAGCTGCTTGTACATTTCAGTAACTCATTTACGCTGGAAGTAAGTAATGAGACAGCAGAATTATGTATCCTCAAAGTCTGGGTAGTGAAACGACACAATATTATCAAGTTTCTGAGGAAGTTTACTCTAAGAATATCTATGTTCCAGTCTGTTATAGTTCGATTATAATATATAAAATAAGTTACAAATAAACTTAATTGGAAAATACAGATATCTCAGAGAAGAATCTGATTAAAAATTTTAAGAACTCTCCAAAACATCAATTCATCGTAAGCAACGTGTAAAACTTCTTACCAATTGAAGAAAGCAGATGTCACATATAGAAATATTAAATAGCTATGTTACTATTTAAATGTGGCAGATTGAAAAAATCTATGCAATAAGCAATCATAAAAAAAAACATGAATCATTCCAATCAATGCTGTAACGAAACTTAAGAAACACAACAGGAAGGGAAAAAACCTTGATAATGGAGCAGAATTTACTTAAGGCAATGAAAGGTGCGCTAGTAAAACAAACTACAAGAACAGTTCGAAAGAAGTGAAGAAAGGAAACCATTGCGCATAAAACTGTTTTAATAAAATGTAGCTACGTTAAAGCTTCTAAAGGTAATTAATATTCAAAGTCTGATCTGAAAGACGCCTTCCTACAATCTGAGGCCGCAATACGAGTACATACGTTACTGGCAAGATGAATAAACAAGTACCTAATTCGTGGTAAACATAAATGTTAAGAATAGAATCATTAATTTCTTGTTCTGTTGCGGTTCCACTTATTTCAGACCCATCATAGTTGTTCCGTAGATTTAACAATTTATGTAGGAAGACTGCTTTAGTGCCTTACTGTGTGCCCTAATAAGAACTTCATTTTTTTTTCTATTTCCCCATTATGTATTATTTACTGATATAAGTTTCATGTTTTTTGCTTCATCATTTAACAAAATTTTGTATCCATTGTCCTTTTTAGATTTGCATATACGAAAGAAAACAGAGCCACATCTTGTCGCTGCAGAAACACCATAAAAGTCCTTTACCTCATAAACGAAATAAGTTACTTTTCATTTATACATTTTATGTGCTTTGTTGACCCAAAATCGAATACAGTACTTGAAATTCTATAAAATTATGCCCTAGGTCAATCTAACACTAGCAAAGGTTATCATTTTCCCCCGTAATATGCGGGTTTAGATTAATATTGCAGTTTGAAAGTCGAAAGCTTAGCGGAACAAGGAAAAACGTGACATGATTCAGAAAACCATTTTTGTAACCAGACAGATTTAGAAGCACTAGTACCTAGGAACTTTCAATTTCCATCCAGTATTGATCAAACCTTTTATACAATCCCTAAAAACAAGTGGAAGTCATTACTTTCTCCTAAATTAATATTATTTTGTTAAAAATGCTCTCATATCAACACGAATCGTTCCCTTAATGGATGGGATCAACACAACCTATTACAAACGTGACCGGAGCTAGTCGCTGGCGCCAGCAGCTCCAGTGATAATTTCGTACGGAGAAAAAAACAGCGCGGAACCTAATCTGGCAATGTGTAGAACTAACTAACCGAAAGCCGTCTGAGCACCACTTACATGTCTCTTGGAAGGTTACTGGAATATGAAAACTTAATTCTATGTAACTCGAATCATGAAACGCGGAATAATGTTGGTGCGACCTTCGATGTGTTACGCAGATAAGCTTTATGATGTACATATTGCCTAGAACTATAATACTGATAATACTTAGCTCTCTACGATTGGTGATGATATGTTTGGAACATAACTGCTTATTTTTTGTAAGGGTGAATGTAGTGGTTGTGTGATACAATGCTCAAATGATATAGGTTTCTCCAGAGATTAATTTCTACATTCTTCTGTGTGTAAACGCAGATTATCGTAAAGAATGCTTTTTTTCAACAAAAAAAAAATCAACGTCAACACGACAACAAAACCGATAAACAAAAAACAAAAATCACCAATTTTTTCGGGAAATTTTTGGTATGTTCTGTGCAGCACAACATTCCAGCCGCGGCTGGCGTATATAGAATTACAGTTTAGACGAGAGAGCGTCCGACTGAGGCGCCGCGGTTGGTTCCTGAGTTTGTTGTCAGCGCGGCCGTAACGAACACGGTCCCCCAGCGACGTGCACGGCTTCTCTAATGGCCGCCGGGCCTAATGAACGCAGTCCAGGCCTGCAAATACTAATTAACATTATTTAGTTTGCCATTTCTTGATGGCGTTGTTCTGTCCACCACTAATTGTGGCGACATTTCATTACGACATTCCAAATAGGCGCCATAATGCCCATAAATTCTGGTCACAGGCCCGAAGCCCATTCACATTCGGCACGCCGTGTAGACGGCAGTTAACTTCTGTTTTTCCCTTTACCTTTCAATTCTCGGTGACCTCTACACCGACCTGTACGCAGTGAACACGACGCATTTTCGTTTTAAAAATTGAGTTGACGCCACGCATAAAAGAAATTACATTACCTCGATAAACTATATCTAGGTTACTCCATCCGCATTGCACAGCAAAATTAGTTGCATATATTTAAATATGTGTTAAGCTCAAAGACCGAAAACACTCAGTAAGCGGGAAAAAAAACCACAACGCTTTTGGTTTCTTTAAAACGGCCACAACATGTTGTGACTTATTAGTGTCTAACTCTTTGTGTTCACGACAAATTGGTCCAGGGTGCATTTAATATATATGATTCTTCTTATCGGTCGCTAAGAGGAAAAAAAAAAAGCAAATTGGAATCATCATGTGTGGAGAATGATATCTGGACCAGACGCGAATTTCAAGATGTTGACTTTTTTATCTAGCCACAATGCGTTCTGGCTGTTTTTTGTAAGTGCCATAACCCGAAAAACGTGTTGTGGCCGTTTTAAAGAAATCAGAACGCGTTGTTGTCGTTTTTTTTCGCTCATTGAGCCTTTTCGCTTGTTGAGCCTAGCATATATATATAACTTCATTGACAGAGCAATGTTTTAAGAAATTTTATATTCTTTAAAAGATCATTCAGTGATTTCTATTTACATCTTGAAGAAATATTTCTGTTATTTAATCAACTTGTGAAAGAATATAGCGTTCACAGTGAGAAATTTTTATGAATTTTATCACTTTTTACGGCACGAAATTCTTCCATGAACCATGGCGCCGAAGCATGATGTAAAATGTGTGTGGATTTTAAATCAAACTTGATTTTCTGTAACAAAGAATCGAAGTATTTCTTCTTCTTTTCGATATTAGCCATCTAAGAACCAAAAAAACTAACCCTGTGCATTCATTAAGATGCTCCTTTTCTTCACTTAAAATAGTTCTTCATATTACGAGTTTGATGTTTCCTCCTTTCTCGGGTCCATATGTTATTACTTTTTCTCTTCTCCTTCTCCCGGAAACCCAGCTTCAATGGTGGAAGAGAACCACAAGTCTAAACAGGGGAAGAGGGGGGAAAACTGCCTTAAAAACTAAAATCCACACATTCCTGATCTCTGAACGAGTGGTGATATGGTCAGCGTCTGCACACAAAGGTGAGAGGCGGCTGAGAAATGAACTTTACAGCTCACAACCTTAGTTTTAACCTTGGAGCGATCCACAAACCATTCCCCAAAACAGTCAAGTAAACGAAGTATTTATTGATTCATAGTATAAACGTTTTTGGGAATTATGTATGGAAGAACACATTCGGTAAATGACCGTCAAGGTTTTGGTAGCACCCGCGTATCTCCTAGCAAAATTTTCAATAGTGATTTTGCATAAATTTCGCCATATTTAATTTATACAACATTAAATGTCAGAATTTTATATTTGGGTGGTCATGGGCTTCTTGGCATAAACCTGAGACTTCAGAAAATCCCACAAACAAACTCAAAAGATTTTAATCCGCAAGATCGTGGTCACCAAAGATTTTTTAATTCAAATTCCTGACACCTTTATCTACAAAAGAAAATTTTTCCTCTCCCTTAAGCATGAAATCCAGTGCCAGTTTGTGGTCATAGTCATATTTCTCCTTACATGCACTATTCCTAATTCTTCGAGCAATTTCCCTCCAAGCCCCATCACCAACATATGGTCTGTACATTCCCAACACTCTCTTCACACTCCTTCTTTCCTCCAATGACTCCCATTATCTCATTTATCATAGCATTTACTGACTGGATCGTGAGATCATTTCCACAAACAAATCTAGTTGGTCTTCTGTGATCAGTAGGACCATCGATGATGCACGGGTGATACGGCAAGTGGCACCGTCCTGTTGAAACCACATGTTTTCAGGAACAATATCTTCCAACTGAGATATTATCATGTTACGTTACTGTCCGACATTTACCGCTCGTTTTCAATAAGTCTCATAAATTAATTGTGGATTTCCTGTGCTCCAAATGCGAAGCAATAAATGTGAAAATGGACCTCGTAGCTGAAGACTGATTTTTCAAGAAATCTGCATTCTCTCTCTGTTGTTCAATGTTCAAATTGCACTGCACGTGTTGTGGTTATAAGTTTTTAAGTCAATTGGATTTTGTAATCATGGAAATTCAAATCTTCAGCGAGTACGCGGTAAGGAGTGGCTGTTGAAATGTCCCCGTTCTTGTGCACTATGACGAATCGAAGTCCCTGGATTGTAGGCCACGTTCTCACGAACTGCAGTGATGTTTTCCTCTGAAAGACCACTACGGGCTCGTGTTGTATGGTTTAAGTCAGTGAAATGAATCAGTACTTGCTAAATTTCGATTATTCTTTTGACTATTGATGAATTAAGAACTAATTTCTACAGAAAATTGAAGGCATGGCAACCAATCTTTCACCATTTTGATAGTAACGTTTAACAAAAAGGACATGTTGCTATATCGTGTATTATTCCAGTTTTACTAACTGCTTTCTGTCTCCTATCGATCTGTCACATTTATCGATCTATCAGATCATAACAGTCAATATGGCGCGAAATTAAAATCTTGCTTTCATGTTGAATCATCCTGTAGTTTCCGAAATGTATCTAATTATAAGCTTTTGCTTACGACACATCTCACCTGGAGCCCAAATCTTTCTATTTCAAAGTGGCAAACGGTGATATTCAAAATACATTAAGGATAAAAAGAAATAATTAAATTAAAATAATGTTCTCAAACATTTGTTTATCTGTTTCGTAATGAGAGAGGAACGTGTTTAATAAATCTCATAAAAAACAACTGAAACCCTATATATCCGATCTAATTACATTTTTAAGGAAACCAAATTTTATCAACTTGCACGACACAACAGAAACAATTTCTTTGTATAGAAGTTGTCGTAATAGTAACGATTCAAGAAACGAACGATTACTGTCCATAAAGCAACTTATCTTTTTGGTCTTTGAAAGTTATAATAAATCCTATTTAGGCAAGCATGTTCAACCTAGCCAAATGTATATAGAACGTGCAATCTTCTATGCTAACCTGCACCATACAAGCGTGATAGAAATATTTTACAAGAAATGAAGTGATCACGCATTTGATGTGAAAGTTAGAAAGAAGCAAAAGATTACTCAACTGTTTGTCAGGTGCTTCAGAGAAGAATAGGTTTGTAGCTTGGGTGGAAAGCATTCTTTATTATTACTCCGAGTGGAGTCTCTTTCATCCGATTAATGACACTGTACGATGTTTAAGATATTAGGAATGAATATATCACGGCGACTGCTTAAGTTGAACCCACATAAATAAATACTGCACATTCGTACCACCACCACCTATCTGAAGACGAATAGAACAAGAACGGCAGAGATGGCAATTGCCGACAGACTAATGTATGTTAGGTATTTCTGTTTCGTAAATAATCTGACTGGTGTCTGAGCATTAGCAGATCATGTCACAGGTAGCAAAGCACTCTGCAACCTTTTCAGGGGGTCTTACTAGCGTTAAGAGTTCTTTTCTTTTAATTAATTTTTAAGTACAATCATTCCAAAAAGTCAAATAAATATGAAATATCGATCCACCACCTTCCTCTTGAAGGGTGTAAGTTAAAATTCCAATTTTTCTAACAAACGATGATGGAGAGTAGCATACCAATAGGAAGATAAAAAATGAAGACGAAATTCTTGGGGACTTTGTATGTCGCAATTTATGTAGACTCACATACAATATCAATGGCATCTTGAGAATTTCATCTCTAAAGGAGAAATTCTCCAGAATTTTCTGTGTGAATTAAAAAAAAATAATCAATAAAATATCTCCTGTATACACTCAGATAAGTTGATTGTAAACTGTAATCGATTTAGAAAGATATTAGTGTAATTGTTGGTCGCAAAGCGACGAAATAAGTTAAACATATCAGAAAAAGGTACGGATATTCTCTAAATAGAAACAAAGACCATCTGAATTAAATGAAAGTAAATTTAGTTTATTTAACAAAATATTACATCCTATTTTCTAGCAAGATTCAGATCAGTTATTCATAAGAGCTCACACAGGACCGGCTACAAAAAATAGGGAGGTACGTATTTGCGTTGAGTAGTTTCGGAATACGCCACAATTTAATGATACCGCTCGCCCAGAAGACCACAAAGTATATTGTAATTTAACGGAATTACTTCTTAAGTGTTACTGCAATAAATATTTTTAAAAGAATGAACAGACAAATACCACCACGAAGTGGATGGAGGAGATCAAGAGGGTCGCAGAGGGATTGACAATTAACCGCAGAGATTATTCGCGTGAGAAGAACTTCGGGGGTCAAGCAGGCCACCTCAGATTACAGAAGAAACAGCCACAAAGCAGGTACCAGCTGACGATATATGAAGAATAGACATAGGGAAACAAAGGAAAACTTCTAAGAAGATGAGAAAAGGCCACCAGAGGACATTAAATTCTACACGATTAACCGTAAAAAATTTATGATGTATTGTTAAAAAAGAAAAACGTTGATTTGTTGCTAATGGCAAACTTGTAAATGAAACTGAACCTATTATTTCCACTTTTATAATTTAATACTTTTGTTGAGAATTCCTCATTTGCAATACGCATCGTAACGTTTCTTAGACCGTCTTCACTAAAAGATAAAAGTATGTTTTACAGATTTTTTTTATTCGGGTATTGAGCTGTGTTTTCTTGTTTTTAATTGTGCCAACGTTTTGCCCGGAACCTCAGGATTTCTTCAACAGCAAAATGCTCGGACTAAAGGAGTAAGAAACTGATTTACAGCTGCTTTTTGTGTGTTTCAGGTGTTGTTGTTGTGGTTTTAGGGTGCGTCGACATCACGGTGTTCTTTAGAACAACAGTTACAGCGAGTATGAAAAAAACTTATTAAATTAGTCAAAAGACTAAGGTATATATTAAATAATCGACATTAATTGCGTTAGTGCTCAAATTAATATTATAATTTTGTTTTGTTCTTTCGAGGAAGAAGCTAGGGAGAGTGGTGAAGACTGAATTTTCGTGAAATTTATCGTACTTTATAGTGTCTAAACGCAATGTCGTCTATAGTCACTACCCTCCTGTAACAGACTGAATATGAAGGCTTCGCCTAGCAGACTGTTTTCGAATCTACCATCTCAAAATTATTCCAATTCAGACAATATTGTAAGGGCGTCTTAATGAATACTGTACCCACAGTAACGACAGGAGAAAAAACTCATCCAGCCTACTCAAGACCGGAGAAAATAGGAATGAATTCTCGAATAAGATTTTCTCCCTACGCTGTAGCGAAACGTTTAGATTCCCAACCTCGTTCAGGGGCCTTTTCAACCTAATCATAAATTCCACTGATATCGCTGTTAGAAAATCAAAGGTTCAAGCACAAGGGTATTAATATATTCCCTGTATCGCATGTTAGTGACAACATGTATCGCGATATAAGTTTGAACCAAAATCTATTCGGGTTCTTATACCTTTCTTTTTGTTACTTGTCATTCCGATCAATATTACAACATTTGAACGGATGACACTGTTCTAACTAATTACATGTTTTGCTGAAATAATTACCTCAGTAATATCGCGTCAGTGTAATCAAAGACAGCTAAAAATAAATCTTGAAAATTTAAGTTATTCTCGTGATATTAGTTTAATCGCTGTCAATGCCGCATATATGTGTTATTTACGTTCAAACGAAGAATTGATTTCAATAACATTGAGTCATGAAATCAAGTTAAATTATTTTTAAGAAACTAACTGCTACTGCTGTAACGACGAGTGTTAATATTTCAACGCTGTAATGAGGTATTCCATAACACGCCCATTAATACATTAATTGCATCCAGATATGGACATGATCCCATATTTCTTACCTTGCTATAACAGTGATCACAGAATATAACGAAAACCACCTAATCGAACGAACATCGATCATAGAATATAACGAAAACAACCTAATCGAATGAACATTAATAAACAAAAAGCAACTAATAATTAATATGTTGTTCACAAAAATACCTACTATTCTTCATTCTTCTGGGTATTTTTTTTAATAAATAAAAGTGTCGATATGGTAATAATATCTCTGGCCTTTGTTAGTTCGCCAACGAGGATCAGAAACGTGATTATAGTATTTGTAAAAGGTCGCGAAAATATCGTTCTTTGTTACTGACGAATTCTGAAAAAGGAGGGAATACTTCCTTCAATATACATAAACTAGCTCGTAGCCGCGACTTCGTACGCGTGGATTAAGGATTTTTTTGCCAGAATTGAATGTAGAAAGTTGTTAGTAACGAAGGATTGGTTCCAAACAACACCGAGTCGGCATAATATGACAGGCAAGCTATCACTATATCATTCTACCGTCGAACCTGTCTCTTGAAGAGAATCAATTTCCAAAATATTTCGTCACCATTCAATATGGTCTCAAAATTTCGTGACTACAACTGTCAATCATACTGGAAAAAAATGTCCTGTACCCTTCATACAGATTTTCTTGTCAAATTCCATCAATATCGATATAGCCATTTAGTCGTCAAAACGTAACAAAAAGACAGAGACTTACTTCCGTATTTATAGTATTATTACTGCTGTTCACACACACATACTGACTGCGAACAACCCCTGAGGGATGATTATAACGTAAAAAATTGTACACCTACAGCGTTGCAAACACTACTTACGATTTGCCTCGCATTGCACCCCTAACTTTGTGATATCTACAGTTTAACATTCAATCCGAACAACCTACGGCCTAGGCGTGACTCTTACGATCAATTTTTTTTTAATCCTATCCTCCACGGAGATTTGAACCGAAGACCGCGACTCAAACATTAGAAAGCAAGCGCTTTAACCACTGAGCTGCCTGACCGCTACACGGAAAAACAGTAGAGAGACGTCCATATCCAACGCGTCTGGCTATCGCCGTTCAGTAATATTTCGAAATTATAAGACAATATATATTATTTATACAAATAATTTTTCAACCAAATGTAGACAGTATTTTTCTCCTTGTTTCAAAGGATAAGTGTGCAAAGTTTCATCGAGATCGGATGAAAACTGTGGATTTGTATGAAGAACAAACAAACATACATACATTCATCTTTATATATATATATATATATAGATTAGTTCTTTATTTTCTAAAACGGAAGTATATTGTTACATTCTAAGAAATTTTTTAAAAAGAAACTATACACAGTTCATTTGGTCGTATATTGATTGAAAGCAATGCAGTTCGTGAAGTCAATAGAATCTTTTTAGGAACGATGCATTTTTCTTTACACGATCAATAAGTTTCGTAGAATAACTGTAACGTTAGTATACAGTTAATAGAAGGGCGTATACAGTGCTACGCATTAACGTTTTATGTTTTAAATTGTGCAGGCTAGCTTTAATGGGATGCATTCTAGCGATTAAAAATTGTTTCTGCACCCGGCGCAACCAACGAGTCACGTGGATGAATATATTACTTCATGGAGCATTAGGGATGAAATATCTCAAAATGAAAGGACTCTTTTTTTTCTACCTCGGCGACTACTATCTGCGGGAATTATGGCGGAACGTTGCTCAGTCGTGGGTCGGGCACAAATCTCCCGGAATGGATGTGATCGAACAGCGCGCCCGCTGACTACACCGGCGATGGATCAAAAGCAAATGGTAACGCCTACAAGGAAAAAAAGAGGAGAAACTCGTGTCATCGTGAGCCTATCCTGATCGATTCCTGAACTACGATCACGAAATGGGTCTTAGCTGCATAAAAACAATACCCAACGGTAGAAATTAATTATGCTGTGCTGAAAATGCTGTAGCCACGGTTTTCATACCTGCAGTGTGTTCTACGCATGTACCTGTTTTTAACTCTTTACCCTCATGATTTCTCGATTAGTAAATTCGAGTGGTCATACTCAAATGCGTGATAATTTGTACTTGCTGCATAAAAACTTGTATTGATCTACCCATGGTTCAAACAGGTTGACATACTATACGTTTTGTGGCGTTTGGCGAAACATTTTCTTACTTAATAAGTGCTAAGAAACGTGTGTACTAAATTTATAACCAATAGCACAATATCCTCCTGGTATCAGGACCATGCGGTTGAACTAACAACATTGTGATATTATTATTTTCTTCATTTTTTTCCTTTACATGTAAAGTTGGGAGGAATTGGGAATAAGGAACGGGGTAGAGTTTGGCAATGGTCTTAAAAAGGAACCATCCGGTATTCTCCTGGAATGATTTCGGGATAGTACCGTAAAAAATCGAAATCAGGTCGGCTGGAGGTGGATCTGAACCCCACCGTCACAGAGTTACTATTTGCCTCGGATTCCGCCTCTTCCGTCGCTGGAACTACAATTTAGAGATGCATTCAAAATAAGAAATGTCCTAGAGTATTAGTATAAACAAATCAAAATTCTAAATAAATCCTGACCGCACCGGATGACTGTTTCTTGAATGATCGACTTTTTAAATGTAGAACATTTTAGTAAAAATCTATCTCATAAACCAATAACAAATTTGGGAAAAAATTGTACGTTACCGGCAAAGATAGTTCAACACGTATAGATTCGAAGTGTACAAATATGGTTAGATATAAAGGTAGAGACAAACAGGAAAGTTAGTTACAAATTCCTTAAAGAGCTTGAAACTAGTTACTCGAGTTTACATTTCAGCATAAACTTGCATTTACATTTTTCTGGAAGCTAGCTGCCCTGTCTATCAGCGCCACACACGACCGATGGTTTTCATATTATATATCACACTTTGTTATTCTTTTTGGTTGATAATAGTATCTTTGAACTCTCTCCATGTCTGGTTCTAAACCTCGTCAACAACGAGGTTATTCGAGTCGGGAGAGGTGTCAAGAAACGGAAATAAATCCTGCCAAAGTCTTTTCAAGGAATGATTTCGGTATTTGGCTCAAGTGATTTTCAGGAATCTATATAAAACCGAAAAATAGACGGGGGGAAAGAGTATCAAACCAACACCCTTCCAAATGCCAGCCCAAAGTTTTAGCCGTTCACCCATTGGTCTTGAGTCAACCGTATCTGTTTGGTGAGAGATCGTGAAATTTCACAAAATATTGAGTACTATAATGAGTTTTTATGTGTAGTGCCTGTAAATGTCACTCTTCGCATTATGAGGCAAGAAATAAAAGTAATTCCCTACGTGATGCCAACAATATAGGCAGTATTAGAGAAACCACCGGTGAGCGACCGACCTGGGCCACCTTATCTTTTAGGGATACGTGTTTACTGCACCCTAACAATATTTTTTTAAACTTTTTATTATTTATTATTATTATTACTAATTACGTCTAGGTCATCAAAAGCGAGAAAGAACTGGGGGCTAGGAATGAGAAGGAGCCTACTGAAACAGCCATCTCGTCATTCGTCACGATTGGTTTCGGCAAACCATGGAAAACCGAAAACGAAATCGGATTGCCGGACGGGGATTTGAGCCCACATCCTCCCGAATACGAGGCCAGAGCATTAGAGCTTACCCACCGTGCACGGTGTTCCGAATAAGCAACTTAAAAGGGGGTAAGCAGCCAGGCGATGGTACTAAATGACATTGTTGGACATGTACGGACACAAGTAAATACCTCCAGGTATGGATGTGTAAATCGACAAAGTATTTTTTGTTTTTAATTTTGAAAGTGGTAGGAGAATCTTACAGCCTATGACTTCTGAATTACAAAACTGTAGACATTTCTCTGTATCTTTCTGAACACGTGATAATGGCGACCAAACACGGAAATGACGGAGCTATTTGGACGCCTTCGCTGGTACGGCGTAACCGAGGTTGCTGCAAGCAGTATAACGAATTGGGAGGGATTCTTTGTTGACTCGCCTGCAAGTATACTTTAACTATGCATCGTCACTACTGCTCTGTGGTTTGAGACCTGAGTGATAGGTGTGAAGCTACCAGGTGGTCAACGCATCATGGCATTTGCGTCCGCTTATCACCGAAACAGGCACCCGGTGGCCCTATGGTAAGCAATTTATCAGAGCAGGAATAGCTTGAACTTACCTTTACTTAAATACTACGGTAAGTATTCCTTTATGATGAGAGACTTTTGCAAGAAAGTTCAACCCTTATAATAACTGTAAATTTTGATGAACGTAAAATAAACATTCTGGTGTCAAATTAACATTAATTCCTGATTAATAAATTAGCAACAATCGACTATAACCTTGATCTGTAAGAATTCTTCGAGTAAAAGAATACCAGATACCTCTTTGTGCAGCCTTGGTAGATTTCGGGAGCGCATTTGATTCAGTAATTCAAAAGGCCGTCCTATACGTCTTAGGTCAAAACGGCGTGGACACAACTTATATCAAAGTGCTCCATAACATGTATAGTAATCTCCTAAGTCTTTGTCAGCGTTGCGGAACCAACTACAGATTTCTGCATTGAAAGAGGTAATAGGCTAGGTGATCCCATCTCTCCGAAATAGTTTTCCGCTGTTTTGGAGATGGCAATGTCAAAGCAGGAATAAACAGAAAAAGTGGTTAGAATCAATACCAGTAGACTTAACAACGTAAGATGACATTGGGCTTCTGGCCAATAACATTGATGGATTTCCAAACCTAGATTACCGATCTCGTCTCGGAGTTAAAAAAAAGTTGACTTAAACATGAATCGTTCAAAACAAAAGTTACATTTTAGAAATGTGACATGACAACCTTTTAAATATGAGAATCACATCAAGTTGGTTTGGCAATCTTTTCAGAGGCATTACATTATCCTCAATTTTAATATGGCCACAAATCTAAAAAAAAAAAAAAAAAAAAAAAAAAAAAAATAGTTTATGACCAGCGCATTCTTCTCGAGCTGACATCCGTCTGTGACACCCGGTCATTAAACGAACTTAGAAAGGGAAACGTAGGATGTCACAAAGAGCTGAGGAAAGGTTTAATGCCACGTTTAAAGAGTAAAGACAAGAAAAGAGCAACCGATATCTGGTCAGTTACAAGTGTCACAGACATCTTGGAAAAGACAGCCTCCTAGAACTAGCAGTGGGCTGGCCATGTGGCTCGGATGAAAGACTGAAGATGGACAAAAGTGGAGCACAAGAGATCACCAGAGACCAAGAGCAAGACCACCACCAGACTGATGGGACGAGAACAATCGAAGGGTTCTTGGAATTAATCGTCAGAGAGTCACCCGCGATCGCTCGACCTGGAGAAGACTGTTCAAGTTCTACATGAACTCATCACTCTAAGAGGCCACATCATTCAATGATTTAACTGGATGATTATGAAATCAGCCACTTGTGAACGCATTCTCATTGTGGCTGTGCAGTCAATAAACATGACATGTGACTTGCTTGTAAATTATGAATCATAATAACTATAAATTTCATTTAATTTTGCTGAATTTTGACGTATGTTCAAGAATTTGTTGCACACCTACAAGTAAACATTTCAGTATCTTATGGACAGGATCTCGGTTCGTCAGTGACGTAAGGTAAAAAGTAATTTAATGCAACATTACTACATGTAGATATGAGAGAAAGCACCCATCGACAAGTACTAGTCGTTGTGTTTTTCAATAGTTTACGACAATTTCTCAAGTAAACATGTTAATATTTACAACGGCAACTGGTGCTTTTATAGGCATCTTGTTGGGCCACAGAAACTTCTACAATCACTCTCTTACCATTTCTTCTAACAATGATAACAAATTCACATTCTTCGTTGAAATTAATCTTGTGCTAATAATCCTTTTGATAAACGTGCGAAAAGATGTGGGATGATTTGCGGAAAGCGCTGCAAAACTTCACATATCCGAAAGTGTGGATTGGATGTAACTTCAGTGAAACACTGCTGAACGATCCGTCTCTCCGATCGCAGTGTGATATTTCACTGTGTTATAGAATTCTAACCGCAACGTTGAGTATATCATTATATCTAAATATCGAAACTTAGACGTTTATTAACATTATCTGACTATTCGTTTTAATTATTGTTATTTGTGAATGGAGCCAATTGAATGATTCAAAGCCATGATTATCGTCATGGCTTGTAAATAATAAATCGTCCAATGTTTGCAATGGGAAGCTAGAACCAGGGATTGTCAATTCTTTGAACAATTGGAAGGGAGCGGACGCTCTAGGTGTTGTCATTTGTCTGCATGTCGTGTAAATTATTTTTTCTATTTTCGTTTTGAAATGTGTGGTTTATGAGGCAGAGATTAAAGATCATACCAGCATTCATCTGATTGACACCGGGAAACCGCCTAAAAATTGCAATAAGGTCGGCCGGTAGGCGGGGATCAGGATTCGATCCTTGTCTAGCTGTACCTACCTGAATTCTTGTGGTGGCGCCTTAACGCGTGGAGTCACACTGGTGGGTCTTAATAGATTATTATTATTATTCACTGAGAAACTACCCAATTCGAAAAAAAAATATTTCTACTTTTATATGATTCCTTTTGGAATGTATCTTTTAAGATCCGAATCAAGCAAGTTGACTGTGCGTGTAATAGTACCGAAATTCTGGATTTGGAAGGCACAAATGCTCAGATATCATCCCGGCGATTGGACCAACCACCACCAGTTTTATGTTCAGAATACACGTTACATAGCCAGGATTAAAACGAACAGAAGTCTATCCAGCTGGAAAAAGCATTGATGCATTCTTTTCCGTACCCTAGACTCTAGAGTATAGCACCCTTACCAACGACTGATATGAAGACATTATGCAACGACCAACTATAAACATACACTGGAATGTTCATTGCCTTTATTGGCATTCAGAAAAATCAAAACGCTGTATTGGTTGTTATCAATAATTGTAGTGTTTTATTTAATGAGTAAGTCAGCTCTTTATCTTTGAGAATTTTGTCTCTAAACTGTTGAACTTTTGTTCTTCACTTCCTAACCAATGCGTATCATCACCCGTGGGTAGTGCCGTTTTGTAGAGCAAATTCAAAATGAATTATACCATCCGAATCAGAAGAAACAGTATGACTTCAGCACTTGGCACACCTTGTCACAACTTATGTATTGGGTTGGTTCACCCTAAACATTCGTCCTTAAAATTAGAGGATCTGGTGGAAAAAATTAACTCAAACACAGCTACGAAGGAAAATAAGTAATATCAGATATTGCCAACTACCGTTAGAATAAACATTTGGTATGGACTTGATTGGAAAGTACAATAAACTTGCGGTTCGATTAATGTTTAGGCATTAAATGCTTAATGACACTTCATAAAGACAGAGTAATGCCATGGGAAACATACAGTTGATTTGCACACAATCATAGCAGCTGTAAACCTGAAGTGTCGTATCATCTGGATTACCTGAGTGGTAAGTATGGTTAGATATTTTTACGGGAAAGAATTCTGCCGGTCTTTTGAAGAGAGCATCTCAGCGTTATCCATTCACCTTGAACGATTTCGGGGTTCGTACCTGCGTCCTCCCGAATGCAAAGCCATAGCGTCACCTTTTGAGCTGGAAAATGAAGCGAATAGAGTACAACTGGTGGAGAATCGGAGGAGGGTTACTACCGGAGATCGCAGGTACTACCATCGGAAATTGGTGGTGAAGATAACATGGAGTTTTGGAGTACGGTTGTATTCACCTCTTTCTGATTTTCACAAGCTTGTCCCAACTAAACGGACCCCGAGCAGCCTGTCGGTCGGGGCTTGGCTATTTCGAATTGAGTGCGTTTCTTCGTGTTATTTAATTAATTTAAATGACCTAAATAAACTAGAACGTCATTTAAGAGGGTTTATATTTTTATTATTGTTTGGTTAATAACTGTACTTTTGGGGTCCATTGAATTTCTTATTTGTAGAAATATCGCCTAAGCAAGCATCCGATGAGTGGATTTTTTTTTTCTTTTTTCTTTAAATTATACAAAATAATATAAAATCTGCTAGATGAAAATATGCCGTTGAGTCTACTCAATTGGGATACGAACCTTTTCATTGGGCCATCTCATCGCATTAATACTCAGAAATTGCGGCATTCAACAGATACAACTTTATGCTAAAAATAGTACAGAAATATAAAATTAGACCACATTCTTGCAAATTATATTTCAAAATACATGCGGCCGTAGGTGTTGAAAATGCCGGACTCCGTCAGTATTTCAAAGCTATGAATCCCAGATACAAGTTACCGTGCCGCAAAACCTGTAACTCCTATAAAGAAAACGCTAGCTTCAAATCACAATCTTCTGACTCTAGGATGAACTCAGTATCACCACAAAACACAATAGCAGGACCTTCCTTGTAGGAAAAAATTGTGTTCAGGTTTATAGCGGATCGCGTTATGTCGCAGAACGTCGCCAAATAGCCACTGCTTCATCCAACGGTCTGTTCTGCTCTCGCAGTGTTCAGTATCACCAGCAACGAACCCAATCAAGCAAATGGAAATAGAAGGTTTATTCAAACCAGTGGTAATCCAATTTAATATGTCCATAGATACCTTTTTATAGCCAAACCCCAAAGGTAAAATAACGAATTTGAATTTAATGTTTTGAGTGGTAAAGGGAGACATAAAATATAAATAAAATATTTTGATATTTAAATAAGTATGAATGCATGTTCGTTTGTACCAACTAGGACCCGTTACGGATTGGTATGGCTTGAATTTACTTTGTATCTGTAAACATCCGTGTTACAGCCCTAGAGGAAATATACAGTTTAAAGTGGAATCCAAACCAAGGAAGCATTCTTGGTGCACTTCACATTACACAGCAAGCTGGCCAGAGATGAATGTCAAGGTAAGGAGTAAATCGCCTCCAAGATAGGAATTTGAACCGAGGACATTTCGATCTCCAGTCAGTCACCTGAACTATCCGACATTAAAATAAGTATTTACTGGAAATATATATATGTGTGTGTGTGTGCGTATGTGTGTGTTTTTTTATGTTTATATATACATATATATATATATAAACAAAAAAACAATAATCATTTTTTTTCATTCAGATCGATGAACCTGCTAGGATGATATGAGATCATTCAAGTGAGTAACACTTGTAGGTTTTCATGAGTTATACTTTCGGATTATTTCTGTTTCTCTTAACGAGGCTTATAACTGCAGTAAATCCACGTTCAACTATATAGGAAGACGGAAAAAAAATTAACAGCTTCTGTACAGTTATTCATAATGCAGCACATAAAACTCGTATCTGTGTTTGCAACTAGAATTCATGGATCATTGTTCAAACATTGGTATCAGCTCCTGTTTTATGGACAATTCAATTAATTGCGCCCGTATTGCTATAGTTTCATCTAAGTTTGTGAGTCTACTCGCAAAAGGATCCAACACCAAATCGGGGATTACCAAGTGAAGAATGTCTTAAAATCTGTTAGAAAAATATTTAATCAACTATACAAAAACATTAGGGTACCACAAAATAACTCTGTCTACCAACAAAAAATTATTTTGGACGAAGATATTTTTTTAAGATTAGTTTTAATATTAAATATTTTTTCTAAAATATTAGACCAAAGTATTCGCAGCAAAATACGTACACAACATACGATCTAGACTCTCTTACAAAATTGAGATCATGTAAGAAACAAGCTCTTATTATACCGCCGAAATGTTTCCACGGAGTATTAGGCTATAACTGGAGGTTACCGATTAAAATGGTATGAACATGTCCGCAGGAGAAAACTGCTCTATTCGCAGCGCTAGTTACCGCTCACCCAACCTATTTGTTTTAACGCACTCCTCATAATTAATGTTAGTGTATTATGATGCAACATAAGTTGACGAAGTAAATTTGTTTTTTCGATACAGAACTTGAAGAAACACTACTGGAATAAACAGTACTGGTAAGAACGGAACAGCGGGATAAATATAATGAAATAAAATTAAAAAAATTAGAGAGAAGGAAAAGGGTTATTCTCTTTTTATTTGTAGTACACATGACACTTACTGAATTCTTCTCCTCTAAACAGCTGGATTCAGCTCATCATGCGAATCCTCATCCTCTGCTTCTGAAATACCCAAATTAACATAAATCAGAAAAATATATTTCATTGCTTGTAACTGATGTCGTAAGATATAACAAATAAAATCATGTGTCTTAGATTATGGTTTTTCCTTTAGTGTCAGTAAGTAACTGCTGTTTGCAATGAAATATTTTATTACAAAAACAAGATTCTTTTCTCATTTGAAATCAGTTATCGATGTATGTTATCTTCAGCAGTTCTTAATTATTGTCCCATTGTGCTCACTACCTGCTCGGTTGATGATAGATAAGCCTTCATGTTTGGGTACATAAAACACTATCTTCCCAGAAAAACAAGTAATCTCCAGAAATAATGGCAGTTGCAACTATCATACGAAATTTTTCAGGTGGTTAAGAGCCGCAAAGTAAACAATAAATCAGTTTGTTTTATATTCCGAATTAATGCCAGCTAAGTGTGAAGCGATAAAGAGAAATTCCCTGTTTACATACAAAGTTTTATAGAAAAAATAATTTCGTCTATATTTAGCATTGTCAGTAAAAAGAAAGTTTGTTTTATACCTCGGAGTAAAATTTTGTTTGCTGCTTTGTGAGTATAGAAATAAAATAAGGAAAAAACTGTTATTTAATAACTGGTGTATTTAAAAAAGGTTGTGTGTATTTTGAAATTACTAACACTGAACATATTCTTATGTAAGACATATTTTGTAAGACTGGAATGAAAATCACCTATTGTAGATCAGCAAAGCAAAGAAACATTAAGTGTTAGATAACATCAACAGTAACCATTTTTCCTTCACTATTGCTTGGAGCATTAGTTGTGGCGGAAAAGAAATACATGTTTTCCGGGAATGATTTTGAGTAATGGTGGAGTACAGTGGGATGGAGAGGTTACCAGAAACTTAATATCTCCACAGAAAAAACCTTGTTCTGAACGTTTTAAGTCACGTTAGGTATGTATTTTATTCCACGTCGCTGGTCTGTCTATTATTTCGATTGGACAGTATTTCAACTCATACTTCTATATAAAGAATTTCAGAGATTTCAAAAACCAGGTACAGTTACTAATTTGCACCGAACGTGAACGTCCTTTTCTGGTTGTGCTTCCATTTAATGTTTACGAGACTCCAGCGACCGATTGACTGCATAATGAGTCCCGAGCTGCTTGTAATAAGAATGCAGGGCAGGCTTTCAACCGTCGGTGCTGGAAAGTCAAAATAACTTGAGACGGAGAATGAGAAGCTTCAGGGGGATTCCAAATAGAATGGTAATGCTACATTAAGCATCAATAGACTATCTTGAGAAAGTGTAATGATGGCTTTATTCTGGATAAAATTTCCTCTCTTTTCGTTGATAGAAATGTACCGACGCAAAAAAGACTTGCGCATGGTAAAGTTAGTTTGAAAATCTTGTCTATACTTCAAATTGGTAGATTTTGGTAGGAGGATCAATGTAATTCAGTGTATGTCATGCAATTTTTTTGTAGTACCGAAAATTTGTTTTCAAAGACGAAAAAATACACAAATTATTTCTTGCTGAAGACGTGCTTGAGATATCTAGATTATTTGTACACCACATACCTGGTCCTAAGTGCTGGGGTTAAAAATGTGGAAGCGAGATAAATCTAATGAAATTAAAAATATTATGTTTCAGGTCAATACGTCAAGCAGGTGTTGTGAGTTAGCTGTTGTTGCGAAGTGATCCTTCAGTACGTTTCAAGAAATTCGGTCATTAGAGACCTTCTAAGATATTTATCTTTTTAACAGCGTAAGGCTTTATGGCAACTTACTTGTACAGTAAAAGTTAGTTACGGAACGCTGACATACCTGCATTCCAAACTTTGAAAATGTGAGTATAATACGTAAATATTTAAGTAACAAGTTCATTCTGGAATTATGTTACGCAGAACGAATTGGGAATTAGGCTAATAGTGCAAGGAATTGATTAATGCTCACAATTTCTATCGGCATTTATTGCTTTGTGAGGAAATGAATTTTTAATAAAAGATCTTTAGTACTCAATCACAAAACAAATAAAAATATTCATTACTGAAATTTTATTGGAAAAATAGTTTTTTAGATTCTATATTAGGTGTTAAAATTTACTGATCCGCTAAAGAAAAATGATAGCCCAGAAGATATGAGTTTACTGTTTAGGATTATAAGCTTTGTTTATATTAGAATCTAATACTGTACAATGTGCTGAAACTATCTGCAAAATATATTGTAACAAGATCGTTATTCTTGCGGTTGTGTTCCACACATTTTCCTCCTCATCCCGAGAGTCATTCTCAATGTTCTTTTCATCTTACTCTATAATTTTGTCAAATAACTAACATCATCTAAAATATTAAAATTTCTAACCTTAGCGGCTACCCTGATCGACATATCGACATGGTCGCTTCATGAGTAATGCGTGATTTTATACTGACTATCTACAGTTCTCTGTCAGCATCAGTTTAGATTGAGAAATCTTTATTCCGTTTTTTCGCGTTTCAAAAATTTAATTGTTCAGCTTCATTTCACAATTAGCTGTGAAATTAATGAGAGTGTGTAGCACAGCTATAGCCAAAAGAAAGTAACAAAGGCCTTGCCGTTTACTCACATACTGTAAGAATTATCATTTATCCGCTAAATTTTAAACTTTCTATTGCTATAAGGTTTTAAAAATATAAGTAAGATGTAAACTAGCTGCAATTTCAGACTACTTTAATTAAATAATCCTTTCAGATTTGCCGAAAGGTATACTTTAGTCATTTTCTTTACCGCAAGTCATCTGTTAGTAATACCTTTACTCAATACTTGCCAGATCGTTATACGTACAACCATGAAGAATAAAAATTTATTAGTACTTTATGAAGATGTCCTGTTGTCTGTTATTGTCGTGTCTGGTAAAACTTTACCGTGTTACATAACAGATTATTTATTTCTGTGAAAAATTTTAAAACAGTGTGTGCAATTCTCTATAAAATATGCGCATTTTTCCTACGAATTGTAACGCAGACAAAATCCATTCCACATTTCTTTTAAGGTACGGAACAATCTTTTTCCTATATCACCTAGAAGTACTTCGTATTACTTGTAACACCTTTACCAAGTTGGTTAACAAGTCTGGTCATTACAAAAACCTTCAGTGATCATATAATATATATAGTGTATTTGCATGTAACAAATAAATACTAGGTGCGACTCAATCCAGATGTATCTCACAAATTATTAGCCTCGTAGTAACAACAAAGAGTGTCTTTCGTTGAGGTAGTAGAGCTTCGTTCCATTAACGTTTTGTGATCGCATTCAGCCATGCTGGTCTATCAAAGTGAATGATGATTCGTTTCAGGAATGTAAGTACTAACTTATTACTTCAAGTGCTGATGATGTTAGTAATGCCGTTATATTACCCTCTCCATTTTGAAATCGTAAGAACTGGGTAAGTGAAGAAGGATCTTAAAATGTCAGATGTCGGAATTCACAGCAAATAGCGGATTTCCAAAATTATCGTTCACACACAATATGTTCAATTATAATTCACATTTTACGATTTGCGATAGTAAGCAGTTAAATTTAATATTAGTTTCGTCTGTTTCTTGAGACATAATCTGTTAAAGATGCAGATTCTACAAAATTTCGTGCTAATACAAGACATAAGTGCCCTAACGCAAATAGATTCATAGATATGTTTTAGCACGGACGAAATCTAAACTTTAGAATCATTTGTTTATTTTATGTTACTGCCTAGTGTACCATATTGATAGGTATTTGGTTGTATGGAATAATACTTACATTAACAATTAAATCAATACAAAAACAATTAGAATTAATACAAAGTAATTCACAATAATCTTGAAACACACGGAAATTAACATTAAAGATATTTATAGGCATTTAAACACAAAATCATCAACATAAATCAGTTCAACCCATCACAAATTTTCCTCAAAACGTCGTAATTTATATCAATACGTACAATTATAAATTTTTAACCAAATTTTTATACATAATACTGTCCTTGAACATATTACATAACACTTCACATAGTTTCTTTCCATAAAAAATGTTCAATTACAAATTCACATATAATAACCCGAAAACTATACAAAACATAATTCTTCAGCTCCCAGCTTGCTATTCACAATTCTTAAAATACAATATGATAAAGGTCTGCGTCTGAGGGTCGTTATATTACTAATAATACTCTTCTAATAGATCCTTATTTTCCTACATTATAAATATGTAATCTTTGAAAATAGAGGCTCAACTAATAGGCGGAAGATAGACATCTTTGATTTACTGAGAATCAGATCATTATTGGTCTGTGAAATATTCCCATTAGTAATTGCACTTCAGAAAGCTTAGGGCTATGAACTACTTGTTAACTGTTTGAAATTGTCAACAACAAAAAAGTCACTCACACCCAATCAGAACATTAAGAATATAAGTAACTACACGAATAGCCATAGCAGAACTCAAACCAAAACATCATTCAACCCTTATCTCAGGATAATCAAATTGTTATTCACTCATTACCGCAGAAATAATGACAAGAATTAGAAATAAAATGACAAAAGTGTTTATAGTATCCAGAAAATTATCAAAATGTATCAAAGGCCTGAGAGAAAGTCAATTTACTCTATATAAACATAGAATCGTAAGTATTAGAAAGAAAAGCATGTTATTCAGCGGTTACCGCGTAGAATGCGTAAAATGAAAGAGAGAGAATGTTACTGAAACGAAAATATATCTGCAATCTGCTATCTGCAATACATAAATTGAAACAAAATGTATTGTCGTTATACTGTAATTCTGTACATGGTACCTAAGGAACACTATAATAAGCCATACAATACTTAAAGGTAATGCATTTAATGACTGCATTAAAAAATATTTTGTAAATGCATTGTACATCTAAGTAAGAATAAAAATTTAAAAAAAAATCATCCTGCGTTGAATAAAGCTGGACTCCAATTTTAACGTGTATAAAAAAGCTACTAAATAAAAAAAAATTCCTCCATATATTACCGTGTCTTCTAGTTTATAATATGAATATGTTAACGCTTGTTGTTTGTTTTCAGTAATCTGTAAAAACACGGGATATGTAACATAATCACGGGTTAAAAATACTTCTCCCCAAGATGTACTTAATTGAACACCAAAGACTGAATTGTTAGGTCTTCTACCGTAAGGCAGAATTCTCAGGTCTGCAATAATCACAGCAAAGTTTTAGATCAGTAGAAAATTAATAAATCATCATCTGAACTATCGGTGTTATTTAAAAATAATTATGTATGTCACAAGAATCACCCTTTAATTTAATTTTCAGTAGAGTGTGATGTTTATACACTTTATCTCTTGAAAAATTTCTTCAGCGATCCATTAATTATTTACCTATCGGTTTGGTTTGCATAGTTCACAAAAATACTATTTTAATTTAGTTCATAATCATATAGCTGCAACGTTATCTTCAAATCACAAAATAGCCCAGAACTATGTCTTACGAAAGTAATGACTGTTTTCCGCTAGATGATAATACTAAAACCATTTTCGGCTTATGAATCCATTTCAGTAAGAAACACTTAAATTATTTTACTATTCCCAGGAAAGACAAAAAATAACTTCTTCGTAGTAGAACGGCATAAGCTTCCACTGTTGTCATTCAGTCTTTCTATACACAACAACTTTTTGAATAAGTTATTTGATTGGAATTCAGTTTTTCTTTAAAATTTGCAAAAGCAGCTTGAAAAAATAAGAAGTCATGTTGTAAAAAACAGAAGCTACAATTTAATTTAATTTAATTGCAATGGAGCACAGGCTCCGGTGGCAATTTCCCTACACACCCATCTTCCCCCTATCCTGCACCTACCTACATTTGCCGTCTACAAATTTTATCTTTAAATTCTTTCAAAGTTTTCGGTAAATTATTCATCATTTCTCTTGGTAACTCATTCCAATCCCTGACACCCTTACCTAAAAAAGAGAATCTTCCCACACCCTTGTGCCTGAAATCGAGTGCCAGCTTGTGGTCATGGTCATCTTTTCCCTTCCATGCACTGCTTTTCATACATATTGCAATATCTTTCCATGCCTCATCGCCAGTATATGCCCTGTACACTCCCTTTTTACAGAAGAGGGAGAGTATGTCACTGAATTTCGAAACTCTGTCAGATCTAAAACGATTCTTTCTCTTCTTAAAGATGAATGTTTGGGATAATCTGTTACTAGGCAATTTAATAAATACCATTAACTATGCTTTTTTACAATACGCGGTTGTTTTATTTTAGGTTTTATTCTAATAGCATTCTATTTGAAAAAAAATTCAAATGACTTTTGAGAACTTATTAAAAAAATTTAAATTTAGACTAATAGTTTAGAACGTCCAGTCAATATTTATTTAACATATTATTAATCAGTTGTTCCGTATAATTAATATTATTTCTCTATCCCCTGCTTCAATTATGAAATGGGGTCAAAAAGTACTAGTAAAAATGGAACTTGAAATACTATTTTCATATAACTGATTAGTGAATGGCCAACTGGAAAAAAGGTTTTTACAACATAATGATACAATGTGTACAGAGTAATAGTTCGTCCAGTGACTTGAATGCAACAATAGACTACATTTAGTGGCATATAAAGATCTTCAAATTTCTAATACAAATACACTATTTACATACCAGGACGAGGTTAAGTGCATCAATAAGTGTTCTATAGAATTATTTCTGTATAAACTGATTTTTCTTTTGTCTTCATCCACGTAGACCAAAGAAACCCCTGATGTTTTTCGTTGACTTCTAAGTTTTCATCACTAATATGCGAAAATTCCACACTAATTATACGATGAACCGAAAATGTATTAGGTACTACATTTTTTTTTACATAAATTGCTCATTACAGCCCTCGTTACTGTCACTGTGAAAAATTCTCTGTCCACATACAAATTTGTTATCAACAATTCGCTTCGTACTAAATCTTCTCTCAAAATCGATAAATCTTATTTTAATTCTAACTCTGGTTGACTACGCTATACTGCAGATATCTATTTCGCTCAGATTTTGAATACCACATACTTATTGAAACTACCTGTACATAGCGTTAGTGTGATAGTCTATCACATTTTTTCGTTACTCATTTTATCTATTGTTTTATAGTTCCGTCCCGGTTGACATACTTTCACGATATATATGTAAAAAAATTAAAACAACATGTAGAAAAGAGATCCCAATTTTTTTTAATACTTCGGTGCCAAGTGAAGAAGTGTGGTTGTACATACCTCCGATTTTAAGTCAGAATGTAAGATTTCAAAATTTGAAAATCTTGACATAATTGGTTCAGCAGTTTGCATGTTATATGTTATATTTGTCGAAGTGAGCTCTGGTTCTGTGTGTGAATTGCTGCGCATTAAACTGGAAATAACTTCGTAATCAACCACGTTTTACCATCTAATTTAGTTTAAACTTTCAATTAAAAAGTAAATAGTTACAATTATTGTTAATGTGGCAGCATACAATCATTTTCACTTGGTAATAGATCATCGAAAATCCCATTTTCTTAGTGGCTAATACTCATTTCTTTTTCGCTAGTTTTTTTTTTTTTAATTTAGAAATAAGCTGGAAGCTTGATAGATTAAATATAGCAAATTGTAATTAAACTTGTAGGTATGCCTAACTTAACATATCAAATTTCTTGTATAAATAAATTGATTGTAGATTCGGATTGTTGTAGATTGTTGCTAAGGTATATTTAGACTTTTGTTATGTCTGAAATTTAACGGTTTGTTATTTTCATTAGTATTGAAGAATAAAAGTAACTATCTGCTAGTAATTCAACAAAGAAATATAATAAATAAAAAATAGTAAATATCTGACTTCCCCTTAGATAGTATCGATTGTAGATGTAACTTCGTAAATCTTAAAATATATTTATTGATTATTTCAGTGTTAAATTTGACAGTTTCTTAATTACTTATTTCAGTCTTAAATATAATAGTTTATGTATTTACTTATTCCAAAAATTTTAAAATAGCAACTTCTTAATAAAAATAATTAAATTATTTAGTTAAAGTTAAGGATTGCAATCCCGCAGTGTTTTCAATCCCGCGTCATCCGTGCGGGATTGGCGCAAACAGTTTTTTTACGCATATATTTAAAACATAGTTACTTAAAACGTTAATAAATTAAATAATAATTAAATTAATAAATAAATTTTAATATTAAATGATAAAAATTAACAGTTAACAATTTTTTAATTGGCAAAATGACATTAAAACGTTTTAGCATGTCTTAAGTCCATTTCCAAGTTTTGAATTTTTATTTTTTAATCTAAGCCAATTTTTAAATAAATAATAAAAATATTCAGTGCTAGGTCATTATGTGCCTTAGAATACATCACATTAGTTTAAAAACATGGTTTGCTTAATGGCAAAGTTACCAGAGTTTTTTTTTTTTTTAATTCTAAATAAACGTTCCATAACACCGAGAGAAAGCATTCCATTTCACAAAGCGAAGTTAATATACTCTGTAAAGTGTAGCCTTGGCTCAGAACAAGATCTGACAACTTTTTTCCACTGCACAAGCACGAGACTTTGCCTTTTTTTTTTTACAAAAATTGTTTTGTCGGATTCCTTATTATATCTCCTGATTCCTTGATTGATCTTACAGTTGATTCAATGTTATTAAAAGAAACTGCTCACCAACACTTAAACTGTCAAGTATTTCAGTTTTACTTATGTGGCTTAACGACGTTTTTAGAGTGGAAATTATTACTTTTTAGTAAGAAAGGAGACTTTCTCGACGAATGATTGCAGTGAAGTTTTCATAGGTTGTATCTACGGATTTCATTGTAAAAAACACGAAATTTTACACGTGAGGGAGACGGTGGAGGCAGCTGTCAAAGTATGGTGTTCCTACAACACAATTCGTCGATACACCCGTGAATACTTCATTATAACTATTTTGCATTTAGTCGAAGTAATAACAAGGAAAATAGGTATTAATCGATAGTCTGAGCGGCACATTTTTTTTTTTTTTTTTGGTTTATTACTTTCCTATTTATTGGTTACAAAATTCAGAGATGTATGGTACTAGGTATCAATGCCAGGTACAAGATACAATACACAAAATCAAAGTGTGGTGCAAATACAAAGATTTAAGATACAGACTTCTTGGATGTGAAATACGAAGATACATGCTTCTGTTAAATTCATCATTCACACTGTTCATTTCTTGTGGGCTAGCAGCGTGGTCATTCCGTGAGTTTTGTTTTCTTCGGCAGCTGTCTTCTCCTGCCCTCTTCCGGGTTGGCACCCCTGTGTGTGTTGTTACGGAATGCTTGGGTGTCCGCCCATTACGAGGGATTGCAGTGCGTTGCCGTATGAGCTGGCGTAACGGGGAGAAGTGGTCGCCTTAGCGAATTCTCTCTCCATGTAGGAGATGTAATTGGTGTATTCTTTGTCGTGGTGTTGACAAACATATAGCACTGTATGGCCTAGCAGCCATGTTGCGGCATTTTGTTTCTGTGCTGGTTTTCGGATCTTATCGGGTCTGAGGATTTCCTGTATTGAAATTGTGGTTCCGTCCAGCTGGGCTAACTTGTATTTCAGCCATACCCAAATGCGCTGTGTTTCGCCGCACGAGAAGCGGTGCAAAAGGGTGTCTGTGTTGCCGCATTTGTGGCACCTGTCAGTTGCCGCGAGATGAATCCGAAAAAGTTTTTCGTTTGTCGGTATTAGTTCGTTGGTTGTTTTATACATGCGGACATTACCTCGGATGGAAGGTTCTTGTTAAAGATGGTTCGCCAAACTTGGGGCCAGTTAGTGCTCGGATACTTTAATTCAATGTTGTTTCTTTCGGCCATTGTTGAAAGTCTAATATAGATGTCCCTTGTTGTTTTGGGTGGCGGAGGGTCTAAGCTCGTTTCGAAATAACTTTTTTCTAGAAAATAGATTCTGAGCTGGTTTAAGTTCTTCCCTATGTTTCCTATGTAGACTGGGGCTATCGTGCATTGTGGTTTGTAGTGCCTCATAACTGAAGTTGTGAAACTGGAGTCGTTGTCTTTCAGCTTGTCTATTGCGTGTATCAGTAAAGCTTTGCATCTGGCCTTTACATTGATGACGTCCAGGCCTCCCTTTATTTTTGGTCGTGTTAGCGTTTCAAATTTTACCTTAAATATGTCGTTTTGACATACAAAACCAACATAAGGCTTTTTGCAGATTTTCCGCAATGGGATCAGGCGCTGGTAGTACCTGGGCTAGGTAGCTTATTTTGCCTAGGATGCAGGTGGTTATCATTCTTGATTTTTGGACCATGTTGAGGCTTCTAAAACTGTGCGCTCTCAGGATTGCTCTTACTTTATTTAAGGTATTTCTCCAGTTGTTTGTGGACATTTTTTTCGGGTTTTCCTCGAGTATTATTCCTAGGGATGTGTGTTTCGTAACTTCGTGACCCAGAAGATTTTTCCCCGGCCTGTGAGTCCTTTACCAATGTGAAGTAGTGCGGACTTGTTAACGTTTACTCTTGCGTTTGTTGCTCGCTGGAAGAGTTTAATGGCGTTTGTGATTTTATTCAAGTCGTCCTGTGAAGTGACATAAAAGCCCACGTCATCTGCGTATGCTCGGCAGCTTACTCGTTTTCCGTCGAAAAGGTATCCATTGATGGTTTTGTCTATATGTCTTAGCAGAGGTTCTATTGAGATGCTAAAAAGTATCATTGACAGAGGGCATCCTTGTCTTACGGATCGCGTTATTCTGAAGGATCTGGTCAATGTGCCGTTGATTAGGAGTTTGGAGGAAACATTAGTTATTATTTTTTCCACCGCTGTAGTGAAACTTACACCTAAACCAAATTTTCTTAAGGCTTTTAGCAGAAACTGGTGATTCACGCGGTCATAGGCTTTTTCTAGGTCAGCAAAATAGATTGCTGCGCGGGATTTTTTTTCAGCGGCAATGGAGATTATATCTCTATATTCGTTCGTGGCTTGGATTATGCCTCGTCCTGGTATGGGGCCTGATTGATAACTACCGAGAATCCTACTTAAAAACGGTTCTAGTCTTTTCTTTAACATTCTGGTTAATATTTTGAAATCTGAGTTTAGTAGTGTAATTGGTCTCAGGTGTCTCACCTCTTTGCTTTTGCCGCTCTTTGGTAAGAGCACGATTATCCCTTCACTGAAAACTTGGGGTATAATGCTGATCCTCCATATGTCATTCATCGCTTGGAGTGAATAATGAGCTGTGTAAATGGTCTCCGAGTAGCTGAACATAACCATTACCAGTCAATGGTCTCAGACCATGCCATGTAGAAACAGCAATACCAGGAGGAAACACTACCAACTGACACAGTGTCTTCCTGACAACCTGAATCCCCAGCCCAACCTCGTGGAGTCTGCGCCACACTCGAACCCTACCACCGGCTGTGTCAAATCAAAATTTCAAATTATGGTTTAGGAATGAATGGATTCGTTAATGAACATATCGAATCAAATGACAAAGTATATTTAATTTTTTTTTATGAAATGCTCAAGAGAAAGAGGAAAGGTGGCCCAACAAGGTGATGTGCATTAAATGGAGCGACAAGTGTGGCTCACACTGATACGCAAGTGTGTTCCCCACCAGAGGATGATCACGAAAAGCGTGTAAAGATGCTTGTGAAGCACAGGTATGAAAGAAATTCAGTTAGATTTTCTGCTATAAGAGTGTATCGAATTGGATGTAATAAATACATGTTATTTGCTCCTAGATTAAAGAAAATTGTTGAATTAGAAATATTTAGCCATTTCAATGTACTTATTGCAACATTAACAGCATAAATATATACAATAAGTACAAAGATTTTATGTTTAATAAAAACAAAGTATGATGTTTTGGATTTGGTGACAATCTAGGTTTTCCTAGAACCTCTGAGAAAATCTTCTGACGTTATTTCATGTCTCTTTAAAATTCTTATTGTTAGATACAACAAAATATGTTTCATAAAAGCTCTAGTGCCATAGTAACGAACCGATAACACAGTGATCACAGCGAAATCTGAAGCAAATTCTTTCTCTTATATCGTAGTTGTCAACAACTTTACTAGCGGTTGGATCATTACTTTCCGTTAGAGGACCTAAAGTATTAAAAACTGACCGACCAGTGAAGAGAAAGAAGGTAAAACAGTATAGGTTACTGTCGATGTATTTGTGGATAGGAATGTACTAACAGAACTGAATGAGTAGTATGGCGATATTTCATATCATGTAGACCTATGTGTACATACATCCAGTGTCGCAGGTGTTGGAGGACTTGAAACACCACGTCTTCGAAGTGATGGTAGTCAATATCCGGCAAATTTTTTGTGACTGGTTTGGCAGAAAATTTGATAAATATAGGTTTTTAAGGTTTAACACTGTTAATTATAAAGAATAAATTAACTGTCTTGAGTTTTCCACTGGGCTGTCGATCGCGTCTTTTCTTCGATGTTTCCGACAGAAATGTGAGCGGCTGTCGCCTCGTCCCAAGCTGCCGAGAACCCATCTTGTGCGAACCGCGCCGCCGCAAGCTGTGAGGAAATGACTGCGTAATTGACTTCCTTCAAGCCGATACAGTGTTATCGCCGGTTCCTCCTCGCCTTCAAGTCTCTTCCCCATCTTCTCCTCGCCACACGCAGCCACAAATTCGATACAATGCGTCCCCGCATTCACCAGATTCGGAGGGACTGTTAATTTCTCGTTAGCAGTCGCTATCGCAAACCGATAGCGGATCGATTGTTTTTGTTCGGGGCTGCGAAGTAATCGGCGTTGTTTGAGAGCTGCTCCTTTTGTGTGGCTGCGCGGTCGCCCGCGGCTGATATGTGGGTGGGGTCTACTCGCCACTCTGTCTGTACTGCCAGTCAAACTCGCCGTCTTCACTAGCTCCCAATAAAGCGGGGCTTACGCAGTGCAGTCGAGCTTTTTGTTGCAGATTCTCCTCATGTCATGCTGATTGTTTTGGTTATTTTTTTTTTCAGAACGTAGAATCTTAAAAACAGATTCATAATATTTAGTGTATAGTTCTATATGAAACCCTTTCATTCATATCTATCAATATAAAAGCCTGCTTTGGGCACTGTGTCATCGTGCCTTTAACACTGACGTCCTGATAGAGAATAAAGGGTAATATCATCTCCTCTCTTCGACATTCAGAAAACTAGTTTTCTTTTTGAGCAAATTTTTATCAAGTTAGCTCTTACAAGTATACTGCATACTCGTAAAGAACCATGAATCTTTGCATTTTACATGCATGGAAATAATGATATACAGGTAACCTAGGAAACGGTGTGTTAACTTACTTGAAATACATCTCCAGATGTCGACAATCTAGTAAAGATACTATTACAATACATCTGCATAGAATAAAATGAGTAACACCCGATTAATTTTAAGTTGTTTTTATAGATGATTCGAATTTGTAAGTACAAATATTCATATCAAAATTTTGCACACCACATGCAACAGAACAAAATAAAACAAAATAGATTTTTGTGCATATACTGTTGTGAAGTAAAATAAGTAGATTTTAACAGGATTTGGAAAGGTTTATACCGTAGAAGAATCGAAATAATGAATTTTTTCCCATAAACACTAAGAGTTACAAAGAAAGTGAAAAGAATGGGGAAGGTGAAAACAATGACTTATACATTACCGACAATAATTTCAAGAAAATTTTCTTGAAAGCCACACGGTATTGTGGTTCTATGCTATCTGTCTGTATCATCGCCTAAAGAAGTGTATTATACAGATTTTAGTAGCTTCCACGTAATGATACTTTGGAATCAAAGACGAAGAAACTGTATTAATGTGTTACGCTCTACGTGTTATCATTTTATTTTTGTTACTGAAAAAGTCTTTTGCTTGCTATTCCGTAAATGCAATGCTCTTTATCACACCAAAAATAATACAAAATATTAAAATAATATACTGGAAGAGCAGTAGCAGCTGGTGCATACAATATTTGCAGGGCTCGGTAACCAATATGGCAAAAAACAGAAACTATATATAATTTGGCCCGTTTGACAGAGACTCGTACTTACGCTGATTCTGCACCGATCAAGATGAAATTTCGTTGAAACATATATTCTAATGATTGAAAAACAGGAGTGTATACAAATACTGAAAATAAGTTTAGAGTAAAAATTTTTTTCACGTACCTCATAGGGTTTAGTATCGTTGCATGTGAATTCGAAAATTCATTAAATGGTGTTAGGGATATTTTTATTAATTTGTCTATTTCACGAGATTTGAGCTACCAGAATTCCAGAAACGTTTCTCCGGTACGATTTTCCAAGCAAATGAGTGAAAAATCTGAAAGGAAGTAAAGATAATGACATTTAATAGAGACAATAAACGAAAATTGTTTTAGATGCAATAGAATGACAAGTGTTATAGATTTTCACATCATTCTATAACATATTTCCTTCGTTATAATGAAATTTCATAGGAGGGTAGAACATTTACTGTCCGCAAAACAGATTCGTAGAAAATACTTAATAATTCCCAATGTAAGTAACAAGGGTGTGGTATTATTGGAGAGGTATTCAAAATAACAGCCAATATTGTTTAGGAACATTTTCATTTAGTTTGGTATTGCGCGAGAGAACAGGTCCACAATGAGTCTCTTCTACCTAATACTCCGACCATATAACTGAAATTTCATGAAAAATTTAAGATGATGACACCTAATAAATCTTTCGACGAAAATTATTTAGATAAGATGCTTTGATACATATTTTACAGTTGCACATTATTTTATCACCGGCAAACTTAGCGGTCCTTGAAAAAGCCTTGTTTCTAAGCGATATGATTTTATTTATATAAATTAGTGGTCAGCTAGCTTAGTGGGTAATGCAAGCACCTGGAATGTTCAACGTAGTCGATTCGAATCACGGGTCATTTACTAATTTTATTGCAAATTTAATTTTGAAGTCACCTAATGCCGATCTGCGTCTTTTTCTTGTGGTTCACTCTAGAACGTGATTCGCTTTCCACTTTCGACAACAGGTGAGCCACGGCAGAGAAGGAATGCGCGTCGACTTAAACTGCAATAAAAAGTCTTAAGGTCACGTGGATTCCATATATTAATTGCAACAAGCAAGACCACGATACCATATATAACATCTCATTACCCACCAGAGTGGCTGTCCTGACTGCGACTTTAGGCTCAATCATCAAGGCGAATACTGCGTCGAGCTCCAATCTCACAATTACACATTACACACAAAAACACACATTCCACACGCAGAACACAGTTACACTCTTCGCAGATAGATGGCAATACTTTATTTCCTCCACCAGCGAAGCGCCCAAGGCAGAAGCGGACGACGCGGTCACTAAGCGGCCGAACTATCCTCTCGGGGACTCCCGGCCAAGGATGCTGTACGATAAAAAAAAACTTTAAATACAGAGAAGCGAACACTATGGTCTTCGTGGCTTATACTCACTTTCCAGACGTATCGTGTTGTTGCGGATACTGATTCAAAGATAAAGAAAAGATTCTAATATTTCTAGCAGTGTCTTCAACTACGATTATTCATGTGGGTGTCTTAAATTTTGAGTATGCTGTAAGACATCTATCTTAATATAGGATCCAAAGAAACAGAGTAATTGATATTCAAGAAGGGGAAAAACCATACGATCATAGGAGCATTGTACAACATTCAGTAAATCTTTTGGGTCTATATTTCCGGAAACAGGAGACCTAGTAAGGTGTGGCTAGAGATCCTAATCTATGCCGTTAACTTGTAAAATAATCACCAACTGTATTAACAGATTTGACAATGTCAAATGAGCCAATTTTTAAAATGATACGCGCAGTATTGAGTACTAAATATGCTCATTTTAATTTTCCAACCGTAATGCATTTAGAGAAGTTATTGTAAATAATTTTCCAGTTCATTTACACGATTCTAAAAACAGTTAGATAAACTATTAAATTTTCATCAAAAGAACAAAATTTGATTCTACATTTTATTCGCTGCGTATTAAATTCAAAGATGGTTAGAAATAAATGCATATTTGACAGTTTTATGATAACTTTTTATGCATGTTGGAAATACTTATTTAAACATTACAAAAAATAGCATTTCTTCTGTGTTTCAGGTATAGATATTCTTCACTTTCCTGCCATGTCGTTACGTTGCCGGTAAGTACATTGTTTCTTAAACTCAGTATAACAAATTTGTATACTTTTCAACACTCTTCTATACTTATTTAGCTCAATGTGTGGTTGTTTATTCTTTTTTGCATAAGCAGATTTCAACCTCATTTTCCATAGCTATTATTCTCAACTTGGTGAATAAAAAATAGAAGCAAATAGCTAAGTGAAAAGTGACGTAATGTCAGTGACGGTTTCTCAGCAAAATATTCACATACTAGCTAGTGGCTAACCCACAGAAACATTTATTCGATGGCACTGAAGGACGTCGAGGTCATCAGAGGTCATGGAGGAAAGCAACGGAATGGATTTGGCCTTGTCCTTTTGGAGGAACCATCCTGGAATTCATCTGGAGTATGTCAGTTGGAAGAAATCACTTATCGAGACTGCGGTTTTAGTGTGTGGTCCTGAAGTGATATTGGGAGAACATGGAAAACCGAAACCTAGATGGCCGGACAGGGATTCGAATACGCGTCTTCCCGAAGGTGAGGCCTGAGCGTTACCGCCACCCACAAACGCTTGGAGAGAAAACGTATCCAGTTTTACCATTAAAAATTATTTTAGAATTATTATCATACATTTATCCAATACAAGTTTGAACAGTTGGTAACATCTATTCAGGCTCAAAAACTACCACTAAGC